>JAVLUX010000009.1:45967500-46527500 GCA_032164185.1 Moxostoma hubbsi | reverse complement strand
GGTGGTTGCTAAGTTGTTCTGAATGGTTGTTCTGTTGTTGTTAGGGTGTGTTGGGTGGAAGCAAAGGTTTTTTCATGTTCTTAAAATTAAAAAATGCTTTTATATTTATTAATGGTATGTAATTTTACCCTGAGAAACTCAATGGGTTTGATTACTAAGCTTTTAAACGGCACTCGATTTTAGATGGTTTCATGCTCACAAAGCACATTGTGGTCAGTGTATAGCATGTTTTTCCTTGTTTTTAATCTAGTTTGGGTTGCATTTTCTTTTACCTTGCGTAGATTTGTACATGGTTTGCGAGGATGAAGGCATGTTCAAGTTGGCATCTGTCTAATCTAGCTAGCTTCTACTGAGTGACATGAATTTGCACCAAAAGACGTAGATTGGACTGGACACACAGCCTTTGATATCAACCCACCAGTGAGACTGAATTAGATGATCTTGCCTCTATTTCACCACATGTTATCATAACACATGAATGACATGGAACTAAGCATGTTTACGACATCTTTCTCTAGACCTGACCAGGTAGACCTGACCTTTGACCTTTCTTCCCTAGGTACGGGTGAAAGCGGCAAGAGTACATTTATCAAACAGATGCGTATCATTCACGGCACCGGTTACACGGATGAGGACAAGCGTGGCTTCACCAAGCTGGTTTACCAGAATATCTTCACGTCCATGCAGGCCATGATCCGCGCCACAGAGAACCTGAAGATCGGCTACAAGTACGAGCAGAACAAGGTGAGAATGCTTGACTCTGAACACATGGGTATTAGATGGTAACGGATGGTTTTAAAGCACAACCGCTCTGGAAATATTACTGGCTTTTATATCAGTCTCCATGTTTTTAACCTGTTATGTTCATTTGGAGCGAGCGAACAGGCACTGCTGGTCAGATTGGAGGCTATGACATTTTTTTGTCTTTTTTTTTTATTCAGTCTTTGGTGGATTGACTTGGTATCTAACTATAGTGTTTGTTAATATTTTTATGCAAAACCTCAATTCCTCGATGTGAAAATCGAGCCTAATCGAACATACGGCCCATCCGTGTGCATCCGTGTGCATGCCCCATCTAGTTCGGTGTGCGACCCTCTGTAAATCTGTAAATATTTGTGTTGTTAAAAGAGATGTACAAATTAATGTATATTTAGTTAATAGAGCACAACAGTCTGGTTCCGGAAGTAAAAATCCCATACATTTTTTCCATTGATGATAACTCGTAAACCTTTATAGACAGACCTACTTAGAGCTTTGAGGTTGTTCATCTATGGTAAATGCTTCCGTTAAAGTCATCCGTCTGTGCTATTTCAACTGCATTGTTTAAAAATCATGTTTGATAGCTGAATTCATGGTAAACGACTATGTGTACCCATGGTCCAGCAGAGAAAGCTTCACCAATCCGAGAACCGTGGCCAACGGGCGACCCATGACGCACTGTAAATGACGTAATCGAATTGATGTCTATTTGTACATATTGGAATATTTGCAATAAACATAAAACATATTGGTTCTATATTTATAACCATCAACCTAAAAACAATATTTTGAAATATTCCCTTAATTGTTTTCATTTTATTCAATGACATCATACGCAATGCGTCATGGAATTGTAGTCCATGCCTTTGTGAAAGACACCAAGTACACATTCTTGTACCTTTTTGTTTTTAACCCAAATTTCAAATATTTTTTGCTTAAAATGTAAGTTTGTAATGTTGTAATTTACTTTGGAGCTGGTTGGTTTGGCTCTTGGTTTAGAACTCTTGGGGGAAAAATGAATGGGAATAATACTTCCGGAACCGACACAGCTGGAAAAGTGGGCGGGCCCTGTTGTGCCGGATTATTTGTGAATCTATACTGGACTAATCAGCGAGTTTTGTCTAAATGTATTACTTAGTATTATGACTGGCAACTTTAAAATATACAACACATTTTCCTGTAATGGTTGTTCTTTATTTAAATTCTTAGCCATTAACGACTAAATGAGGGTAAGTAACGATTGTTCTGCCTTTTGCTTGGAAGACTGCCCCTTTTGGAACTTTTATTGTATATTCCTAATGTAGAATATCAGTATTGTCCGTATTGAGTTAGTCTGAAACTGTTAATCTTTTCTGGCCCACAGGCAAATGCCATGCTGGTGAAGGATGTGGACATTGAGAAGTTGTCATCGTTTGACCACCCCTACATTAATGCCATAAAGATGCTGTGGTCGGATCCAGGCATTCGAGAGGCGTACGACAGACGCAGAGAGTACCAGCTGTCAGACTCCACGAAATAGTACGTGTTTCAACTGGCCGCATATAGTGTATTTAAAGGGATGGTTCACCCAAAAAAATTACAATTCTTTAAATGACCCCCCCCCCCCCAAACGTCTCCTTTTGTGTCCACGGAAGACAGAAAGTCATACAAGTTTGGAATGACATGAGGGTCAATGACAGAATATTCATTTTGGATAAACTAGCAATCATGGTCTTCCATTGTGCGTGGAACACATTATTAACATTGTTAACATCTTGAAAAATGTTTTCTGAATGGGTTTGTTTCCTCTTGTAAGGCTTGTAATCTCTAAAGCTACATGATCGAATTGAAGAGTTGGCGACAGTGTTGTCCTATTTATTTTACTGGCCCAATAAAATATTGAGGCAGCCTTGAGTGTATTTCACCACAAGAATACACTCAGATGTGTGAGACCATCATGTGAATCACACCCCCTGGTGGTTTGTTGGAGTAATGCAGGTCACATCGGTACATCTATATACTCATCCTTGTAGACACATTAAAGGTGCTGTACTCATTTTTAATGCAAGTCATAAAATGTCACTACAACCAGACAGATATCACTGAAATGTGGGAACCTGTCTCTGTGACTCTTTAAAGAGCATAAAGAGGTGGGGAGCGGCCAGCTCTTATTAGCCAGTAAGAAACATGCTCTATCGGTCAATCATTTTGTATGTTTCGGTTTGTTGATATTGGTTTGGTTGACATGTCTTCAGAGGGCGGGGTTTCAGAGTTTCAGGAAGTTAGAAAGATGTCCAAAATCGCTTTACACCACCTTCAAAGATGATCTGAAATATCATGCCATGCACTCGGTGTATTGATATTATAGCTAAAAATGTGTCCAAGACATAGCACTGAAAATAAACATCTTAAATTCATTCAATTTTGACCTAATTTACACCTGATATGAATAGAATTACCACATTAATTTGACAGCATTACTCACAAGTCTTTAATGAATGTGCACGCATACTTGTCATGTTGAGAATCATGGTTATGATGTCATAGTAAGTAGTCATTGTGACTCGACCGTGAGTGAGTGATGATATTTGATTTGAAAAGGATGAGTTGAACACACTTTTAAGATTGTCACCTCTGTTCCTCTTTCCACTAAATTGTGAGAAATGAGACACAATCTAAGATCCAGTGTCCATTCCTCTTCGGATCCAGCTTAGACTGGAGGAGGGAGGGATCATCTGATTACTGTAAAGCTTAAAACATCTTTTATTTAAAGGTTCATATGTCATATTTATTAATTGAATACACAGATTTGTTCATTTATAAAAAGTCAAAATGTTACACATGATAAACTAATAAAATATCATTATTAAAATTAATATTTTCATAATGTACCCAGTTAGAAGGTCGCTTTTGTATAATTAACAGCATGGGAGAGAATTTCTTATGTAAGCAGAAGGTACATGTAAATGAGGAGGCGAGAACCGACTCGCCTTTAAATAATATTTGAATGAAAAACTTAAGAAAAGACACAAACACACACATGACGGTCAGCTGCCTGTAAAGGATCTCTCTATCGCACCACCATCCGCAGTCGGCCTTTATCCCTCTCGGAGGCTTAATTGGCCTGATAAGGGACCGGGTGTGTAATCACGGCCCCGCCCTCCTCCCTGTTAGACTCCTCCCTTGTTCTCTCAGGCTGGGAAGCCCTCGGCATGACGTACATCCCCCTTTCCCTGGGGAAGGGCGTGCCCTAAGCCCCGTCTGCCGGCAGGTCATCCCCACCTTCCTGAATCAGGGAGGGGAAGGGGGAGGGAAAAAAAATTATAAAAATATGGGGGAGTATTCCTGTAACAGTGTAGTACCCTCCACATGCTGTGAGTCTCCACGGTTTCATGCACAGCGAGCCACGTGACAAGATGCGCGGATTGACGGTCTCAGAAGCGAAGACTTCACCGCAATGAGGACCTAGTAAGCTGTGGGAATTGGGCATGCCACATTGGGGAGAAAATGGGGAAAAAAAAAGAATGTTTGATATTTCTAACTTGAAAACAAGACAAAAATTACTCCATAAGAATATTTTTTTGCAGCATGCAGAACGCTACTGATCCGTTCTGAACATAGACAGACTTCCCAAGAGGAAACCACCTGTTAATGTTATAAAGGGGTTAATCATGTTTTATCTCTCTCTCTCTCTCTCTCTCTCTCTCTCTCTTCCTCTTGATCTGTAGCTATCTAACCGATCTGGATCGTATTGCCGAACCCTCCTACCTTCCCACCCAACAGGACGTGTTGAGGGTTCGAATCCCGACCACGGGGATTATCGAATACCCATTCGACCTTCAAAGCATCATTTTCAGGTAAAGTACACCAAGAAACCTAATAAATAGACTGAGAGAAAAAAATATTACTCTATGTAGGTTAGAATTGAGAATACAGCCTCACTGGAGAGATATTAATATTTACCATTTGTGTGTGTGCGTGCGTGCGTGCGTGCGTGCGTGTGTGTGTATGACCTACAAAGATCAAATCGCACCCCACATCAGTCAGAGTTGTCTTTGTTGCATTTCTATTGATTTTTTTTTTTTTCCTCTACTGAGCCATCAAAACCAAAACAATTTTCATCTAGGCAAGTCTTTAGAGAAAAATACTGTCTTAGGCCGAAGGTTTTTGGTGCACTTTAAGTTTGAAGGTTATATATAGGTGCATAGATGGATAGAGAGCAACTTAATCTAGATTAAATGGTGCATTCAAGTCATGACGAGAGATTCCGACTCGTAAAAACCATTCAGGTCTTTGTAGAACTTACTACAAGTTGTAAACTCAGTATTTTATGAAAGCTCCAACTTGAATGCTGTGACTTCATGCAAAAAGATCCAATATCGCAGTGACCTCATCAGTTAAAGGTAGTCTACATATATTTCTGATTAATATTCCTTTTTTTTTCCTTCTTTTTTTTATAGCCAGGAGGGGTTACATGGAGCACTTTTTGTTTTTAAACATATTGCAAGAACTTGCAGAGCTGAATTAATGCAGTGATTTAAATATTTTGATTTCCTAAAAAGCAAATCCACAGTTTTGCAGTTATGAGCGTTGCCATAGAAACTAATGATTTCTGAGTGTGAGGACGTGAACAGCCACGATTCCGAGTAGAATCTCTTCTCATCTTGAAATTCCAACAAGAGGTAAATGCAGCAAAAGACCTTAGGTGCGTTCCCAAATGACTGTTAGGGTCCTCCGAAGTGGACTTCACATGGTATTCAGCCATCTTAAGGGAGATTCCAATCCGAAGGAAGTGTACATGTTCAGTTGGAAGTGCACTCCAAACAGCACAGGGAATAAGTGTACATCCATACATCACTTTACAGGAAGTGGAGAGGTAAATTTACCCACCAGTCATTGCGAACCAGCAGAGTACTGGCATAGTGTGGCTAAAATAAGCACAAACAAAAGGAGTTTGAGATGCTGGCATTTCAATTAAGCCTTATTTGCCTCAGGTGTGCTCACGAGATACGACCATTACGTGCATTATCATGACAATTGGTCATATAAAGGTTAAGGAGACACACTTATTATAAAATACACTATACACTTACAAGTCTGGACAAATACACTCACCTAAAGGATTATTAGGAACACCTGTTCAATCTCTCATTAATGCAATTATCTAATCAACCAATCACATGGCAGTTGCTTCAATGCATTTAGGGGTGTGGTCCTGGTCAAGACAATCTCCTGAACTCCAAACTGAATGTCAGAATGGGAAGAAAGTTGATTTAAGCAATTTTGAGCGTGGCATGGTTGTTGGTGCCAGACGGGCCGGTCTGAGTATTTCACAATCTGCTCAGTTACTGGGATTTTCACGCACAACCATTTCTAGGGTTTACAAAGAATGGTGTGAAAAGGGAAAAACATCCAGTATGCGGCAGTCCTGTGGGCGAAAATGCCTTGTTGATGCTAGAGGTCAGAGGAGAATGGGCCGACTGATTCAAGCTGATAGAAGAGCAACTTTGACTGAAATAACCACTCGTTACAACCGAGGTATGCAACAAAGCATTTGTGAAGCCACAACGCGCGCAACCTTGAGGCGGATGGGCTACAACAGCAGAAGACCCCACCGGGTACCACTCATCTCCACTACAAATAGGAAAAAGAGGCTACAATTTGCAAGAGCTCACCAAAATTGGACAGTTGAAGACTGGAAAAATGTTGACTGGTCTGATGAGTCTCGATTTCTGTTGAGACATTCAGATGGTAGAGTCAGAATTTGGCGTAAACAGAATGAGAACATGGATCCATCATGCCTTGTTACCACTGTGCAGGCTGGTGGTGGTGGTGTAATGGTGTGGGGGATGTTTTCTTGGCACACTTTAGGCCCCTTAGTGCCAATTGGACATTGTTTAAATGCCACGGCCTACCTGAGCATTGTTTCTGACCATGTCCATCCCTTTATGGCCACCATGTACCCATCCTCTGATGGCTACTTCCAGCAGGATAATGCACCATGTCACAAAGCTCGAATCATTTCAAATTGGTTTCTTGAACATGACAATGAGTTCACTGTACTAAAATGGCCCCCACAGTCACCAGATCTCAACCCAATAGAGCATCTTTGGGATGTGGTGGAACGGGAGCTTCGTGCCCTGGATGTGCATCCCACAAATCTCCATCAACTGCAAGATGCTATCCTATCAATATGGGCCAACATTTCTAAAGAATGCTTTCAGCACCTTGTTGAATCAATGCCACGTAGAATTAAGGCAGTTCTGAAGGCGAAAGGGGGTCAAACACAGTATTAGTATGGTGTTCCTAATAATCCTTTAGGTGAGTGTATATTCATTTAAATATATAACAATACATTTTTATAAGTATATACACTACCGTTCAAAAGTTTGGGGTCACCCAAACAATTTTGTGTTTTCCTGAAAAGTCACACTTATT
Organism: Moxostoma hubbsi; assembly: GCA_032164185.1. Classification (NCBI taxonomy): domain Eukaryota; kingdom Metazoa; phylum Chordata; class Actinopteri; order Cypriniformes; family Catostomidae; genus Moxostoma; species Moxostoma hubbsi. The sequence continues at coordinate 46,520,324 of JAVLUX010000009.1, read as the reverse complement.
CACCACCATACGTGAAATGAATAGAAAATAGAGTCAAGACATTGACAAGGTTAGAAATAATGATTTGTATTTGAAATAAGATTTTTTTTACATCAAACATTGCTTTCGTCAAAGAATCCTCCATTTGCAGCAATTACAGCATTGCAGACCTTTGGCATTCTAGCTGTTAATTTGTTGAGGTAATCTGGAGAAATTGCACCCCACGCTTCCAGAAGCAGCTCCCACAAGTTGGATTGGTTGGATGGGCACTTCTTGCGTACCATACGGTCAAGCTGCTCCCACAACAGCTCAATGGGGTTCAGATCTGGTGACTGCGCTGGCCACTCCATTACCGATAGAATACCAGCTGCCTGCTTCTGCTCTAAATAGTTCTTGCACAATTTGGAGGTGTGTTTAGGGTCATTGTCCTGTTGTAGGATGAAATTGGCTCCAATCAAACGCTGTCCACTGGGTATGGCATGGCGTTGCAAAATGGAGTGATAGCCTTCCTTATTCAGAATCCCTTTTACCCTGTACAAATCTCCCACCTTACCAGCACCAAAGCAACCCCAGACCATTATATTACCTCCACCATGCTTAACAGATGGCGTCAGGCATTCTTCCAGCATCTTTTCATTTGTTCTGCGTCTCACAAACGTTCTTCTTTGTGATCCAAACACCTCAAACTTGGATTCATCTGTCCACAACACTTTTTTCCAGTCTTCCTCTGTCCAATGTCTGTGTTCTTTTGCCCATCTTAATCTTTTTCTTTTATTGGCCAGTCTCAGATATGGCTTTTTCTTTGCCACTCTGCCCTGAAGCCCAGAATCCCGCAGCCGCCTCTTCACTGTACATGTTGACACTGGTGTTTTGCGGGTACTATTTAATGAAGATGCCAGTTGGGGACCTGTGAGGCGTCTGTTTCTCAAACTAGAGACTCTAACTAGTTTTGTAGCTTCTGTAACGACCTAAACTGTTTTCAGATGTGTGAACATGATTGCACAAGGGTTTTCTAATCATCAATTAGCCTTCTGAGCCAATGAGCAAACACATTGTACCATTAGAACACTGGAGTGATAGTTGCTGGAAATGGGCCTCTATACACCTATGTACATATTGCACCAAAAACCAGACATTTGCAGCTAGAATAGTCATTTACCACATTAGCAATGTATAGAGTGTATTTCTTCAAAGTTAAGACTAGTTTAAAGTTGTCTTCATTGAAAAGTACAGTGCTTTTCCTTCAAAAATAAGGACATTTCAATGTGACCCCAAACTTTTGAACGGTAGTGTACGTGTATGTATTATAGAAATGAATATATATCCAGGGATCGACAATAAGGACTGCCCGATGGCCGGGCCAGTGTGAGAGAGATTTGGGCCAGTTGCTAGAACTGTCACTTGCCCGATCGGGCCACTGCTGCATTTACATGCGAGAGAGCACAACAATTATACAGAGCGAAAGAAGTCTAACCGAGGAGCGAGCGCGAATATATTTATCTTGCAAAGACGCACCAATGCACAGTATCGTGCAGACACCGAGCGCACTCTCCTAGCACTGTCCTTGCTCTTTTCCAAGTGTCTTAGCAGCGAAGTAGTGGGATTTAACATGTTTTGCAACATTTTAAGTATCCCCCTGCACATTCCGTGTTCACAGTGCACGAAATCCCCACATTTTTTGTTTTTGCATGTTGGTGAAAATTAGTAATCCACACGTTGGAACACAAGAAATCAACAGTTTCTTTCTATAGGACTGAAACTCTATGTATCTCCGTGCATATGTCTCATCATCATCTCTCCGTGCAGTGTAGACTGTTTAACGTGCATGTGCTCTCGTAAAGGGACAGAGCGCTAGTTTTATTCCCATGGTTAAAAACCAAACACATTTTCTCTCATTAATTCGCCTTTAGAGACGAAGCGCCGAATAAGACCTAATAAACTTTCTTAAACCCCAGTTATACACGCGTCTGGAAATCACGAGCTGCTCAATATCCAAAATGTACGTATACATTTAATTAGGTAATGTTTCAAAACGTACACGTTAATTCGACATGATGATGGCGTTTGATATGAAAAGAAGATCTCTATGGCTATTAGGCTATTATTATCAGAGCTGTTCAGCTGCAGGGTGAAGATGAATATTTAAAACGGTCTACTTCATATCATCCTCATAAAACTCCTGTTGCATGTCTCATTTCTGGACCATACAGGTATTTTTGTTCTTTGTGTATCAGTCAGTGTTGGTCTTGTTTGGGTTGTCTGATTTCATGTTATACACATTGTTAATTCACAGATCTACCTACTGTATATTACACATCACAACCGATTTAGTAGCAAGTCTGTTCTCTCAGCCAATAATCAAATCTTTAACTCAGTGACTAAATCTTTGTCCTAAATCCTTCTTGTGAAAGCACTACACATGGGCAAAAGTTGCATGATAGCAAGAAGTTGCCTCATATGAGACCATCAATCCGCGCATCTTATCATGTGGCTTGTTGAGCGCATTACTGCGAAGACGTAGCGCGTGTGGAGGCTTCACGCTATTCTCCACAGCACACACAACTCCCCACACGCCCCACCGAGAGTGAGAACCACACATTATAGCGACCACGAGGAGGTTACCCCATGTGACTCTACCCTCCCTGGCAACGGGCCAATTTGGTTTGTTAGGAGACCTGGCTGGAGTCACTCAGCACGCCCTGGATTTGAACCCACGACTTCAAGGGTGGTAGTCAGCGTCTTTACTCGCTTAGCTACCCAGGCCCCCTATATCAGATGTGTTAAATAACACAACAGATAACACATCTTTGCAAGGACCTTTTTTGCCCCCAGTGTGCTGCATTTTGACCAACAATGGAGTGCCAATATATGAAATCGTTCTATTGTCAAACTCTTGCAATATAACAGCTTTGTTATTTATAAACAAGAGTGGTGGTGGCGTAGTGGGCTAAAGCACATAACTGTTAATCAGAAGGTTGCTGGTTTGATCCCCACAGCCACCACCATTGTGTCTTTGAGTAAGGCACTTAACTCCAGGTTGCTCCGGGGGGATTGTCCCTGTAAAAATTGCACTCTTATGTCGTTTTGGATTTTGCATCTTCGTAAGTTCACCAACTGTGGGACAAAGTGCACACTGCGCACGCACGCTCTTAACTCAACGCGCTGCTGACAGCTACATGAGGGAGAGAGCGGATTTACTCGCGCATAGTTTGATACAAAAACATATTAGTTGATTTGATTTGTTCATCTGTATCTGTTGGTTTGATTATTCGCAGCTGCACTGTAAAGTGAATAAAAGTGTGTGGGAATTTCCAGTACGTGGAACTTGCGGGAATTATTCAAATTGTGCCCAATACCCACAATCCTCTAAACGCATACCGGGGTCTGGATGTTGCAAACATTAAACATTGCTCCAAGCGAAGAACTAAGAAGAACTTCACAGCGAGTACACCGAGCCTTTAGCCCGTTTGAACGTTCCATCAATGGGACTTTTCAGATATCTGATCGTCCGCTGCACATAAAAACATATTTCAGATCACTTGGAAAAGGCATGCTAAGTCAGAACAGTCTGAAGGTCTGTGCCTGATTTGATCGATGTAGCATGAAAGTTCTTGGGCAAGTTAGAGTACAACATTTTTGCCTTCGGATAGGGATATAAAAAACAACCAAATGTATAGAATCCACCTTTTTATTGATCAAGGAACTATTCCACGATTTATAACTGAAGCCTATTTCCATTTTCTGGTCTGCAGTGTTTTAATCGATGTATGTTTTTAGCTAATAATAAGTGATAAGTACAGAAACATGTGGCTTCATTGTGCGGATACTTTACGGTGTCACGATCACCGCCTTTTGACAGTGCCTCACTCGAGTATGTAGATGACGTGAAGGGATGGCCGAGGTTAGTTACGTCAATATAATTTATTACAGCCAGTAACTGCACATGTTGAGCTTGAACTAAATTTTACTCAAACAAACACTACTTTTGCATTGCTCTTGTTCAATTGATTTTACATTGCTTCTTATGGATACCGTAATCAGAAAACAGTCCAATGGCAATCAGAATCATTGTGGCACCACCCAATGGTTGGTTGGAAAAACCTTTGTCAAGCCAACATAATTACAAAATTACCCCTAAAGGATGTATTTTGCTTGGCTCTCATAATAAAGGGAAAAACATCCACATATGGCTGTACCATACCTCACTAAGGAGGGGATTCTGACCAAGAAATGAATGCACATAGCCGCTTAATGGCTAGATGCTAGTACTCCTAACAGAGCATGCATGCAAATAGGCATATTAGTGTTTGAGAGCCGCTGTGTTTCAGTTTGGCAACAAACGGTACTACCGAAACTGTCATCATGCCTAAAATTGTTTCACCACTATCTCTTACCTTTCTCTCTACATGTACATCTCTGAGCAATTTGAAACTTTTTTTGCAGCACTTCTTATATTATTACTTCCTTAGTATGAAATGTTTTGCTGTATTCCTCATTTGTATGCTTTGGATAAAAGCATCTGCTTAAGGTATAAATGTAAATGACTTTGTAGTGAAGTGCCACTACTTCGGATATTAGTGTATCCATGGCAACTAGATGTTTAAAACTGTGTCATACGGCTGAAGAGATTTATGTGTCCCCCTCCTACTTTTCGGATCATTCCTCTGGCCGTGATTGTATGAAAACTCATCAAAACAGAAGAGATTACTTTTTGCCCCTCTCTGCCATATTGACTCAATAAATGATTACCATCAGCTCTGTGGTTTTTAATCTCAGTAAAACTATCTTAAACCCACATGGATCTCGTGTGGAGCTCCCCGGAAGAGTAAAACCATTTTTGACCTCTCTCTCACTCTTTTTACATGTCTCACACCCTCTGTCTCTCCTGCCAAAGTTTGCGGCTAAGTAGAATGTAGAGACTCGTCCTACATTAAAGAGCGTATGTATGTTGAGAAGTAGGTCACTGAGCCCCTGGCTGAAGGAAATGAGGACACTTCTATCTGAAGGAGCTTTATTTTGGGCAGCCAATCCTAAGAGGGCTTCATTTATCAAAGGGCCCTCTGTGAACTGCTGGCTCAGGACTGGAGCTCTGACACCGCTAGAGGGCGCTGTGGGCCTTTTAAAACTGTGCTGGATAAACGTTGCACATTCTGGCCTCACACCCACCATGTTTCTGGAATCTAGGTCTATGGCTGTGTTCAGAGTAGAGTGCTTCCATACTATAGGAGTACTCCTATATCTGTAATATGTATTGTGCACATAGTATGTATGCACATTTTTCCATGTATGGAATACTTCGATGACCTGCATTTGTCAGAATGTGTAGTATTGTAAAAAGTACATGGAGCACTCTGCAAAATACTGTATTCCACAAGCCAATGTGCTTGACTTGACCTTCCATTTAGTTTAAAGAATAAAATGGATGCAATGCCGGCTGTGTCGCTATAATGTGTGGTTCTTGCTCTCGGTGGGATGCGTGGTGGGTTGTGCGTGGATGCCGCGTAGAATAGCGTGGGCCTCCACATGCTCTACGTCTCCGCGGTAACGCACTCAACAAGCCAGTTGATAAGATGCGTGGATTGGTGGTCTCATATGCGGAGGTGACCTGTATTGAGTCACTACGCCACCACAAGGACTTGGAGTGCATTGGGAATTGGGCATTCCAAATTGGGCATTCCAAATTGGGGAGAAAAAGGACATGCTTGCTTTATATAGTGCTTTCAGGCCACATCCAAACTAATATTTTTTTTAGTGTAAAAAGCATTCATTTTGCTACGTTTTGGCCTCAACACTGAGGCAGTGCTTGGCCCTAAACTATGGCCCTAGTTTAAAAAAACGAAGCTGCCGCTGCTGCTCCGGGTCGGATCACGGATGAGCGTCGCAACATCATGCTCAAAGTGAGGACGCATGGCGGTCTCAGACACAAAGACTTGTTTCTCTGCAGAATCAGTGGGCATTTTCAAATAAGGATGTGTGTTTTTCAACCGCTTAACACAATTAGCCTACATTGAGATTCCCTACTTTCATTGGATAGTTGGAAAAACACCCATCCCAGTTTGGAAAGCCCACAGATTGGGAAACGCCCATTTTTGTTCCATAGAGACCTTCCAGCCTTCAGAGAGCTTGCGAGTCACGGCAGTCTGGTCATAGTCCAGTGCACAACAACATGAATTAGTTTGGATTGAATCCAGGAATGTCCATTATACTACATTGTACAATTTTCAAGATAACTCGCTGAATTAAAAAAATTACTTGTGACTTGACTTGGACTCAAAATCATAGACATTTTGCGACTGTTTTATTCTATTCGCTACCCGGGTCTATGGACAAGCAGTGCGAGCGCAGAGCAGGTGCGTTCTCAAGCTGTCAACCTCGCAGCATAATCATTACAGCACTGTGAGGACCAGTGAGAAGCATAGCGCAAGTCATGGACACATTTTGGATTTGGCACAGGTGCAAACCTCTCGGTGTGCAAACTAGTTTTAAACCACATTAATCAGCCAGACAAAAAAAATTATTGACGCTTAGAAAACACTATGACACGCACAGACATAAATTGGCAGACTTTTCACACATCACCACCTTTATAATGAATTTACTACAGTACCATTAACTGTATTGACTAGTAGTTTAGGCAGAAATGTATTCATAATAAATATTATATTACTACTATAGCTACATTTACATTTATGCATTTGGCAGACACTTTTATCCAAAGTGACTTACAGTGCACTTATTACAGGGACAATCCCCCCCGGAGCAACCTGGAGATAAGTGCCTTACTCAAGGACACAATGGTGGTGGCTGTGGGGATCAAACCAGCAATTATGTGCTTTTGCCCACTACGCCAACTCCACTCCAATATAGCTCTATTAAATTTATAATAGGCTACAGTTCCTTTGGGGAGTGAGGGAATATCATTCATTTTTGTTACAAATATGACAGTTTATATATGTTTATAGTGTTAAGGATACTGTTTCTTTACAAAAATGCCAACGTTTGTTTTATAAAAATCATGTTACATTTCACCATGGTAGTAACGATCCATGCTTGTTTTTACCTGAGGTTACCATTGTCATGTTACAAATAAATACCACTGTCTAAACTATAAAAGCTATGGTACATTTTCATAAGGGCAAATGCAAAATGGAATAAAAGGCTTAAAATCCCTGAAGAATTATGGACTATAAGCTAGTTTTCCTTCTGTGTAAAATCTGTTCTCTGTAAGTGCCAATAAATTAATAGTGTATTGATTGTTTACTGTATAAAATAAAATCCATGATTAAAGTAAAACCTTTAGTATTTTATTAGACATGTTTAAATAAATCAACAAGGCAATCCCTTGAAGTAGTCAGTGTTCAAAGATTTGCGACTTGACTTAGACTTGGCTTTGAAAGACTTGAGACTTGATTTGGACTCTACCTCGGGGACTTGCTTACTACATACTGCGCAGTGTATACTGTAACTTTCCTACTTAAAGTATATATCTGGGACAATGGTCAATTATACAGTTTAGCAGTCATTATACAAAACGTTTTGACAGCAGAATGCCACAATTGACCAATCAGAATCAAGCATTCCAGACAGCCTTGTAATAACTAGAAATATTAACCAATAATGCAAAGAATGTGCATAATGAAAATTGCAAACACTCTCTTTCTCTCTCAGGATGGTTGATGTAGGAGGTCAGAGGTCAGAGCGCAGGAAGTGGATCCACTGCTTTGAGAATGTGACGTCTATCATGTTCCTGGTGGCTCTGAGCGAGTACGATCAGGTTCTGGTTGAGTCAGACAACGAGGTGAGAAGTTCTCCGATCACCTGACCATTTTAATGCTTTATTTAACTGTAGACACATTTATCTATCGTCTGTTGGGGGGTTTTTTTAACTGACATTGGGGTGGGTAACACTTCTGTTTTTTGGCCAGTGGCAAGTTATTTATCTCAGAGTGACAAAAATAGACCTTTACAATGAATAAAAAACCTTGCATCATGGCCAGGCAAATTTTAGCCCCTGGTGTGAATGGGCCCATAGAAATGCATTGTATCAATTTAAAGTGTTTTTCACTGCGGGAATACAGGTTTGATGTGTGTAGGCCTTTACTCCGGCATAATGCTCCAGCAATAATGGTGCTCTTCTGTTTCTCTTTGTGTTCAGAATCGTATGGAGGAGAGCAAGGCTCTGTTTAGGACGATAATCACATATCCATGGTTCCAAAACTCCTCTGTCATCCTCTTCCTCAACAAGAAAGATCTGCTAGAGGAAAAAATCTCCTACTCACACTTGGTCGACTACTTCCCAGAGTTTGATGGTAGGTCTGATTCTTGAGTTACAAAAAAAAGTGTCTTATCTAGACCAGATTACTGCAAGCTGTAACAATGTATGTATGCTTTTGATTAGCTGCTGATATTATTAGCGTGAATAGAGGCTTCTGATCGATCTTGATATGTTTGAAGCTCAACAAGAGGGTTCCAGTAGTTAAAGGAATAGTTCACCCTAAAATGATAATGTGTCCATACAATACAAGTGAATGGGGTCACTTTCAAGAACCAAAAAGACAAAGGCAGCATCAGCAACAGACCAAATGTAATTCACTGTACATCTTGCCATTGTAGTCTCAAGGCAAAATCATGATTTCAATCCCTAGAGCTTGAGGCATGCGCAAAGTGCTAGAAGTTGCTAGGATGTGTAATCGAGCTTGAAATGATCTTTGTTTAGGTTCCGCAGAAGAAAGAAAGTCATACGAGTTTGAGACGACTTAAAGGAGCTGTAAACGATTTTAGCCCTTCTAGAATTTCCACAATGACCCATTGGATAAGCCATGGCCCCTTTTTTCAAAACCCTGCACTCAAAAATACAAAATGAGCTTTTTTTGAGACCACCAAGAGCAGAAACTGTTGTCAAAAACAACAGTAGCAAAATAGCACCCTCTACTGACAACTGTTATAAGCAATATGGCATAAAAATGGCATTATGCCTCAATAATTCACTGCAACTAAAATACTTTGAGCATCATTGTGGAACAGAAGCATAATTATTTGTATTTTTCAAAAACAAAAATGTCTTGCTGATCTAAAACTTTTGAATGGTAGTGTTTATGTAATTTCAGGGGTGAATTTATTAAATATTCTTATCCAGTTGGAAGAATAAAAAAGCGGAATATTTTAAGAGTTTAAGGCCCTATTTTGTGCTCTATTTGTGGAATGTGGCTAATATTGTATCTTAAAATTTTAACTCCATGTAAACATTCTTTCAAAGGGCCCCAGAGGGATGCTCAGGCCGCTCGGGAGTTCATCCTGAAGATGTTTGTTGATCTGAATCCTGACAGCGACAAGATCATCTACTCACATTTCACCTGCGCGACTGACACCGAGAACATCCGCTTTGTGTTTGCAGCGGTGAAAGACACCATCCTACAGCTGAACCTGAAGGAATACAACTTGGTGTGAGACATGTGACGGTCCGACACGATCACATGATCAGCACAGAACAGGCACCTACAGAGTGTGCGCACACCTACGTCCACACACAAGTCATACAAACACACACACACACATATACACCCATATACAAACACATTTACGCTTTCAGTAACACATGGCTCTTGAGATTTTCCTTTTTTCCCCCCAGCTTCCAGAGTTTCCACTTTCTGTCCAGCGGAATCGTAATGGGACAGCTTATCGTTTTTTTTTCTTCGCCAAAGTCTGTCCGCTCCTGCCCGGCAGCTTTCGTCAATGGCCTCTTTCCCCTTTTTATCAAATTTGACCACCAAAAATGTCTCGAATTTGGCATAGGGCGTTAGACTGCTCCAACATTCCAAGAAGGTTTTCCAATAAAATGTTGGACTGGCAAAGCTGTGATGAGCTTGTGGATGGAACAATCTGCGATCCGCTGGCCTGAAAACCGGAAGTGACGTTCCTTCCCGTTCGTGCACTATCACTCTCTCCAATCACGTCATCGGTTCCGAGGATGTCTCGGAATTCTGCCTGGAAGAATTGAAAATGTGTTTCCACAAAGAAGAAAAATAATTTTAAAAAAACACAAAAAAAAACACACACAACATATTTACATAATTGTTCATGGACACAAGGACAAGTGCTGTGGTGCCAGAAAATTCCGAATAGATCCATTGGATCTTTCTAGAATTCAGAGGATTCCGGCGGATTCTAGAATCCAGTGGGTTCCCGTGAGATCCACTGATGATGTGGAGATCCTTTTTTTTTCCCGCAGAGATGATAATCTCGATGAGGCTAGTCTTCAACTTGCATCGATGAATGTAAACTTCATGTATGAGCATCGCAAATGCAAAAAAAAAAGACAAAAAAGCGAAAAAATAGTGTAAGAATGCCAGCAAAACGACACAAAGCGCGAGAGAGATGAAACGAATTAAATAAATCTGTGTATATTGCTGAGATCATTTTAAAATATTTTTAATTATAAGTAACTAGCTACTTCTACTGCTATCGAATATAAAATATATTATAACAGCAGTCAAATAAATGATGGATAAGAGACGTTACAGATTTTTAATGTGTGTGAAGGATTATATACAAGCGATAGGTATTTGTTCTGCAGATTTCCTCGTTTAAAATGATTGCATTGCTTCCTTCCCCACCGTTTTTATCTTTTGTAGTCTTTCCTTCCTCCCCGGTTAAGTTTTCATTTTACGACAGCAGCTGTCAGCCTAGTTTCAAACTAACGGTAGTTATGTGACTTGCAGTCGTAACGCTCAGAGTGCACGATTAGTTTTTATTTAACTCACGAACAGATACTATATCAGTCGAGAATCTGGGTTGTAGATGACCCCCCCCCCCCCAGATGTACACAGTCCGTTTATTGTTTACGCAATTGAAAAAGAAACTGTCATTGTAACGTTTCGGTCAAGAATGGCATTGCAGAAAAGCATTTATGTGCAGTCAATTGCAAGTTAATTGACTGCGTATATTTATATTTGTAAATACGTATACACATTATTGCTTATGTACAAAAACGTCTGTGGTACACTATCTTTGGCAAAATAAGAAAAAAAACTTTTTCGTAATTGTGTACGGTTTTCTTGGTTTTCTTATGAATTACAATATTATTGATACTGTGATTCTTGTTATTAATTTTAAATGGTTACTTTTATTGTCACAATGAATACTTCAATAGCTGTACCTAACAGTAAAGTGTGGAGGACAAACATGATTACAAATATTACACGTACACGTATGAGCAATAGTCTGAGAAAACCTAAAGCAGACTTCCAAAATAAAACGTTTTAAGTGGGATATTATTCCTCGACATTTTTATTAGGAGATCGGAAACAGCCGCCTCTACATTGTGAATGTTATACGAGATAAAAAATATGATTTTTTAAGCAAAAGATAAAGATTAAATAGAGAACATTTTATTTATATAATTTATGAACCAGATCTGAAGTTGTTGATAATTTGAATGCTATTGTTTTCTCTTTCTATTTGAAGCACTCCCATGTTATGAGACATACGAAATAGTAGACAAGTGTCTGTACTGCTGTATAAACCTCCGTTATGGGTAAATTAATCAACTTTTTAAAAACCTTCATTTAATTTTTTTTATATATATATATATATATATATTTCCCCCAAACATAATTGTTGCCATTATATTTCCAAACATTTAATTGTACTATAAATATATTTACTTTAACACACTTTTCACTTTCCTACCTTCTTTTCTTTTTAATCATTACATTTCCGAATTCTGTTTAGGTGCAGTGCTTGAAAACAAACATAGGAAATGTACCATAAACTAGACTGCTTATTATCTGTGATTTGAGGATCTATTTGGTCTACGCTTGCAAGTAGTGACTTTATTTTACATTTCTAATTTGATTTGGTTCTTCTAACATTCATGGCTTGTTTCCTTTCCATTTTGTATGTGATGCACAGATAGAAACTTTTCTAAGGTTATTTTACAGTCAGTCTTTTATACAGGTGATGTCTCGTTTGTTTTCATCAAGGGCTCCTAAAACGCGTCGAAACCCACACGAAAAACTGAGACGAGGCAGGAGTGAACAATTGGTCCGCTTAAAGATCAAAGTGCAATTCGGTACTTGGTCGAATGATCTGAGAAATTAGTTTTTTGTTGTACGTGATCAGTTTAACCGGTGATTAAGTATTCAGAAGTACCATCAAATTCCCATTCCACCAAATTATATGTATAATTCACTATTTTATCAGCTTTAGTGCCCGACTTTCTGCCATGGTCATCAGTCTTTATTAGAGAATCATGCAGCCAAACAAGGCATACGCTTTCCCAAATGCTAGCTTAAAACCTCACGTGTTATTTGTAAGCTGAACCCATGTAATTCAGTGTTTATTTGGGGTTTGGAAATGTCACATTTGTAAATACGGCAGTGTTTTCTGCTTTTAGTAGTTCGTAGTTAGAAAAGTTTAAAACTGATGATACAAAGCAAACTGTGGCCACTGAACAGTCAATAACTTAAGAGGTATTGGACCGACTTGAGACGTATTTAGACACCATAGTGCATCCTGTGGTTGTACATTATTCACTTGACGTATGTCTCTCTTTTGAAATGTTTGGCTCGTGAAGACCCTTTGCTCTTGTGTTCTGTCAGTAATGCTGTGGAAATAGTGTTAATGGTTGCTTTGTTGTATCTGAGGTTTGGAAGCCATTGATTGTAAATGCATTGCTCCTACAGTGGGACGTTGTTTAGCGCAGCTTTATTCTTTTATTTTTTTTTATGCACTTTTTTGTTTTTTTCGTGCAACAAGGTAAATTCCTGCAAACACTTGGAGACTGGTCCGAGCATGCGACGCAACACTAACAGTTCAAGCTTCACATATCACTGTCTTCAGAGTTGTGGGAAGGTTTTTACATCTTCATTGAGCCAGTTCCAGAGATCTCGTGGTGACGTTCCTCAAAAGGACCTCTACCAATGTGAACCGTAGGATGCTTTTGAGCATTGTCGGATTGGTAGTCACGTGACGAGCACACTTCATAGCCTGTAGGGCACAGTCGATTGAGGTTTAGAAGCCAAACTTGGCAAAACTTGGCAAAAACACTATTGGATCTTGCCAACAGTCACAAAGTTCATCTAACACCTGCTTGTATTTTTATGATTTTTTTTTTTTCTCAACATTTGCCAACCAACACCCAAGTCTAATATTCTTCATTGGCCAACTTCCTACTGGTCCAGTGAGGGTTAAATGAGAAATAGCATCTGTCCTGAGATTTATGAGAGAATTTTCGCAATGGACCGGTGAATAAACATATCATTTTTGAGGGCTTTGGCCATTCCTAAAGGCATGTAGTCAGCCTTTTCAGATAGCGCAGTTAGGTACGCAAGTTAGGGGGCTACTATGTATACATTTTAGGGTGTCTACACACTAACTTTAGGCTAGAAATATACTTTATGCAAGTGCACAAACGTGGACACAAATGCTTACTTTGCGATTACGCTGTCTCATTGAACATATACGAGTTCTTGCATTACTGTGGTGGTAACAAATCTCAGTATTTAAGGGGGCGATTAGAGTTTCCCTCAGATGTTTTGCCAATTAACCGGATGTTATTTTTCAAGTAGCTAGCTATGAACATGTCTGCTTAACGAAATGTACTCGGCAAGGATCTCTTCAAACTGTTGCTTTAGAGTACTTGGTTTGCAAGTGTAAACTTGCCGGAGCAGGAAACAGCTTGCGGTACGTTGTGTAAACGCTGAGAACGCAGCATGTACTGGCTGTGCATGGTGTATTTCTGAAAGCAATGACCGACAATATCAAGCTTGCTTAGCTAAAAGCATTTGAAGCCATTTTATTGGGAATGGTACATCGGAAGAACGTCGAGGAACAACACAAGGTGTGTTGTGAAAGTGACGCTGTATCATGTGACCAAAAGTCGATAAAATCGTCGCTTTTGCTGCAACGCATTCTGACGTACGCATCCACTGACCAATGACTTTAGGGACTTTATGCAACAGCTGCAGACGGGATGGCTACAGTGACCTGATGTAAACTGATAAATCGACATAGCCAAGACACTCAAATTCATTAAGCAATGAAAGGCGGAACGGAGCAATCGTTCCAGTGTTGCTTTTAGTGTTAAAATAATAACCGACTGTCAGAAGAGATTTTAGAAGAAGTCTAAACCTAGATATTATTATTATTATTGATTTGAAGTCTATTGTAACTAAACGTTTTAACATGTATTTCCCTAATCTGTCACATAGCATTGACTACAGCAAAGTAGCGAATTGGCAGACACCGTATCCGTCCCATCCATTAAGTCCATTAAGTCCGTCCCATCCATTAAGTTGAAGTTTTCAGAGAAACAAGTTCATTGGGCTTTCCACACCATCAAAACATACCTTGTGAATTCTCATCCATCAAACTTTGACATCTAAGCTTTCTGTAGTTTGTAGAGGGCCTACACACTAGGAAAAGCTCCGACAGAGTGTTTGAAGCGTGGGAATGCCAAAGGTCCGTTTGGAAGACGTGTACCACAGAGGGAAGAGGTGGTCACGGATGGCCATTTAATCTTTTATCTTTTTGACAATGCACCAGTAATCATTGAAACTGTACTCCGGTGTCTCTCTCCACAATTAGCCTGAGAGAGAAAGATAATAGAGGACGGGGAATGAATACACTGCATGCATGTGTTTTTGTCCACCATGTTTTTTCGATTTCACAACGCAGTTAATCCCGCCTCTGCGAGATTTCCATTGGTCAATGGATGCCTACATCAGCGTGCATGAGAAGGATATACAGTGGCTGCAGGTGGAGCTACAAAAAGGGGCGGGCGCTTCAAATTGCCAGCAAAGATATCAGGAGCCCCTAACATAACCCTTTCCCACACCGGGTTTGGAAGTGACGCCCCCTTTTGAAGTAAGCACTCCCCATTCTGGAAGAATCCTGCCCTCTTTTGGAGACTCCGCCCCCATTTGGAGATCTCTGGCCTGCAGCTAAACCTACTTGAAGTGCTTTTGGTCTCATGACAGAGCTTCACTATCGTAAATTCTTGGGTTTTTACCTTCCTTCCGACACACCATCCACATTGAGATAAATGCATTCACAGTTTTCTCTGACGCAGCGCAAACTCTAGTGTATAGGTGCCCCAACATGTTTTTGAGTGCGTCCCGGGGGCATAAAAGACAAAGCCTCTTGTCTTTGAATTTCCCTGAGCGCTCTCTACCGTAGTACAGCTATCAGATAAAGACATCTAGTATGGTTGCAATATGAGTCAGTCGTTCATTGCGTTTGAGTGCATGTTTGACATTTAGAGGACCTCCTGTTGATGTCGAGTCAAACTTGTGAGAAGGATATAGCTGCAGGCTGAGCTCCAAAAAGGGGTGCAAGCTCTAAACCGCCAACCAAGATATACAGAGCCCCGAACGTAATCCTTTCCCTAATCGTGGGTGAAAATGTCGTCCCCTTTTGGAGCTGGCCCAACCTCCTCCTGGAGTAACCCCACCCTCTTTTGGATATCCCGTAGCCATTCGGAGATCTCCGGCCTGCAGCTATACCTACTTGAAATTTCTTGCCCAATTGCAGACAGAAGAGCAAGATAGTTACGTTATTTCCAAATAAGTATGTATACTGGGACAGAAAGATGCATTGGGGTGAAAGAGTTGAATGGTTGAGGATCAGACCCAAATGAAAGAGTCATTGAAATTCGATTTTCCCTTTTCCTCCATTTTTCTTTGTTATAAATACATTTTCTGACAACTGCTACGTCTAGGATCACATAAATATATCTTTCTTTTTTACCTCATCATGAGGTTGATTTTGTTTGGGGGTTTCTCTTCCATTCTTTGCTCTTTTTACCCGTTTTATTTTGTAATTACACCAAATGTAAATGTTTTATAATAGTGTGCGTGCCAACCCCCTTCTCTGAGACTGACTCGTAACAAGTGCCAATTGTTGTCCAAATCACATGCGGACTGTGAAATTAGACACGGTCCCCTTTAAAAAATAAAAAAAATGAGTAAAACACTAAATAAGAGAGTAAACGGTTTTACTTTTGTATTTGATTTAGAAGATAAACTGCTGTTGTTCTCTTTGCTTTCTTGTTTATTTTAAGGAATTGTCATTTTTAAAGCATGTGCTCTTTGTCCAGGTGGGTGTTTTTGGGCTCAGATGAATACATTAATGTCCTCGAGACGAGTGAAACATAAGAGGAAATTTATTTACGACATTCTCGCCATA
Organism: Moxostoma hubbsi; assembly: GCA_032164185.1. Lineage (NCBI taxonomy): Eukaryota > Metazoa > Chordata > Actinopteri > Cypriniformes > Catostomidae > Moxostoma > Moxostoma hubbsi. The sequence continues at coordinate 46,504,160 of JAVLUX010000009.1, read as the reverse complement.
TTTTTGTCATTTTTATTTGTATTTGTTTCATTTCAACCACTGTTGCCTGAACCTCATTCAAACATGGAAATGATTTTCATAACCGCCTTGTAAAAAACAAAAATTATAAAGTATCTGTTTTAAATTTAAATAAATTTGTTCCTATACTTGCTGATTGCCTTGTTAGTTGTTTTCTTTGCGTTGCTTGATAAATGTATTTGGAATATTATGCTGATCAGTCATAAAAATTGCAATCAATATATTGTATTGTTTTGCTCGCATGGTAAATTTACAAATGTATATTTTAATAATACAAGTAATGCACTCATATTATATTATAATATATCAAATATATTATTATGTGATGATATAATCCCAAATATGTGATGATTACGTTTGACTCTACATTGGAGAAAATGTGATTGCTGGTTCCCAGGTTGAATTGATTTAAAGTTATTTGGTCCCATGGGTGCAGTTACCAGTATTGCATGTTGGAGTCGCTGTCCAGTGATCGGGAACAAAGAGCACTTCCTACACCTTCCGCCGACTAACACGCACTTCCGCTGCTGTCATTTCATCCATCTGACATCTTAAAATGGGCCTCCTGAGCGCCACCCTCAAGCTCGCATGCGAATGGATTATTCCTACTATGGTGAAGGTGTGGCTCATGAATATTAATGACGTTACGTGATATTCGTGTTGTGAATTTTATTGGCTGATAGGCAGACGTTGATCGGCTGCATGGTGAAAGCATTTTTAAATCGTTTTTTTTTTTTTTAATTATTATTCAGGGTTCCCGCGGATCCTTAAAGGGCTTAAAATGTCCTAAATTCCGTTTTACAAAATTAAGATTAGATTTAGATTAGATTCAACTTTATTGTCATTGTGCAAAGTACAAGTACAGAGCCAATGAAATGCAGTTAGCATCTAACCAGAAGTGCAAATAGCAATATGTATATATATAGTGTGTGTGTGTGTGTGTGTATACAATATGGGTTTTTGAATGCAAAGTTTTGATTTGGAGAACTAGAGACCAGCTCATAAACACATAAACCAATTTTAATGTAATATATATGTAGAAAACTTGTCTTGAATATGTTTAACTTGAGTTTTACTGATGAGCAATGTTAAGACCATGTTAAATGGGTACATTTATTTTGAGATTGTGTGGGTTTATTTTAGTATGAAAATAATATATTAAAATTAATACAATATATTGGTATTAATTGTTCGGGTCTTGAAAAAGTCTTACATTTGATTTTAAAAGCTCTGCAGCAACCCTGTTATTTCAAAACATTTAAAATGAAATAAAACATTTCACTATCTGCAACCTAGTATTTAATGTGACACACAATCCTTGAAATTAATCAAAATAAATACCCATACACACAAAAAAGATACTTTAGTATAAAATTTAGCTCAAGAGTCACAGGACTACTTTTGTGGGTGAAAAAATATTATTTTTATTTTATTTTTTTCACATTTTGAGGATTTGTAAAATAATATATATATACACTAAACTATATATATATATATATATATATATATATATATATATATATATATATATATATATATATGTATATGTGTACACACACACAATACAAATATATATATATATATATATATATATATATATATATATATATATATATATATATATACACACACACGGTGAATATGTATTCGTAGTAACATGTAAAGTGGCGTTGGAGTGACTCTTGAATATTAATGACTGATGCAATCTGACGCACCCGGAAGGTTACCAAGCAACATAATCATGACGTAATTAATATTCATGAGTTTAGCCTTTCTAATAGTATAATTCGTAATTTAGCGTCCTGCATTATGAGTCTCTCTTTATGAGTCCAGAAGCGGCGGAAGAGGCATGATTTTCTTACCTAGTTTGTTCTTTCACTGTCAAATCTAGTTTTAATACGTCAACATTTCGATTTAGACGTTTTTCTCTCTTTCTTAATTGCATCTTCCGCATTTATTTGCAATATAAAAAATGTCTGTTAGCTTTAGCTATGTAGCTTGGCTTTACTACTGTATCTAAACAAATTGACTTAAAGTGCGTGGATTAATCGTTAATATTGTCCTGTTTCAACAAAATATAGATGTTTTTCCTCATATCTACCCGCTATTTCACATAATAAAGGTAGTGTGTTGCTTTTGTTGTTCTAAAAGGCAAGAAGTTGGAAGTAAAATCTTGATGAACTGACCCAGGAAATCTGTTCAAGAGGCCAGACTGCATTTCTGTCGTCAAACTGATCAATCAGGACTGAATCTGTGCACGCGACGAAGACCAAACAAAGAGGACATTCATCCAAATCTATATCATTCCATTTACACAAGGAGAATACAGCACAAACAGGTTGACATGATGTTTCCACAAGCCAGGCACTCGGTAAGGGTCTTTTTTTACTCTCTTTAAACGTCTTTGTTACATTGTTGCAACATTGACGGTTTCTCTCTCAGCATGTGTTTCCTGAGTGATGCATTGTATCATTGCATCTCTGTAAATGCCTGATGCATTGCATCTTTTGCATGTATCTGCGTATGGCGTGCTATGGTTCGACTGCAATGCATTTTCAGTATCACAATGGGAGCCTGCAACCTTTATATCCACTCTAGTGTTCATGATTTTGGTAAAAACAAATCTTAAGAAATGGTTTTAAAATGTACCATAGGATTACTATGTGTTTTAGACGTGTTACGTTTATTATCACAATCAAAAAAATGGGGTGTTACAATGGTAAAAGCATGTTTTTTTATAGTAATATCATGTTTTGGACATATGGTGATACCATATTGGCACCATGGTGCTTTTTTGGATATGTGCAATGGCAGTACTATGATTTTAGGGCCTGCACAATGGTAAAATCATGCTGCTTTGGACATGTTATAATGGAAATCCCTTGGGTTTTTTTTTCTCAACATGGTATCATGGTATTGCCATGCATTTTTGGACCCGTACAAGGATTGTAATATGTTTTATTGGACATGGTAATACTTTGAATTGCCTTGTTGCCCCATTTAAATGGATGGCAAATTATATTTAGTATACTATTACCATCACTGTGCCGCAGTACTGTTTTGTGAGTCATTGTAAAAAAAATAAATAAATATAATATATATATATTATTATTGCATCATTAATTGTCTCATAATTTAAAAAAAAAAGCTCAATATACACTGTAAAATCAAACACCTTGACCTTATTTTTTATTTTTTTTTCTAAATAATCATACTTATTTGGCTCAAGTTAACTGAACGTTACTTTTTTAAGTAACGTTAACGAGTTACAAGTAAACTTAACTCATCTGTGATTGAAGTATGGTTGTTTTCAGTACGTCAGTGCACATAAATCGCCACTTTTGTAAAGTGCAATTGAGTAAAGAAGAGTGGCTTAAATTTAACAGGCTCCAACTTCACCAGAGGGTAACACAAGTCACACCGATGGTGACTTCACACGAATATCAACCAGCTTCAACAACAGCCAGAAGAATTCAAACTATCTACATTTTTTAATTAACAATTATTATTTGGTTGGTTTGCCCAAACATGCATCATTTATTCAAGCATAAGGGCTTCTGGGTATTTCATACAGTCGCAATTTTGTACTTGATCATTTTGAGTTAGTAGTTTAGTTTAGAAGCCAAAGTTTAGTTTCAATTACTGATTAATTGGGACCACTTAAATGTTTAAGTAATGACAACTTTAGGATTTAGAGAGTAACGGTCACTTAAGTAAAACTAGTAAGAATAAGAAAAAAGTAAGCTTCCAACCCTGTCTACACCAGACGTGTGTGGCGTCTTGTGTCAACAGCAATGCAACCCATTATAATCAGTGTTTCTTTATAGTGGTAAGCGGATGTCCCGTTCCATTTTGTGCCGCACACGCTGGCGCTACTACTGCCAACAACACAAATAAACGGGTTGGAGCATTCGTGTCGACGCGTCCCATGTAGACAGCATCAAACAGTCACGTCAAAGGACATGCCCGGTGTAGACGGTGCAAGTTAAGTATTTAAAAAAATGTTTTTTAATTTGAGATTACTGTTCATATCACCTCAGAGACACTTCAGGAGACAATACTGACAACACAGAGTGTTCTTCTGTATTTTAGTGGCTTCCTAATATTAGTCATTCTTGTAAATGTCAGTTTTCATGCTCGTTCCGGTGTTCTTCTATCTCATGAAACGCGGGTCAGGTTTCCAGGTGGCATGTTTAAATGAAAGGGTTTATGAATGTATTCTGGCTCAGGTATGGTCGGAGGCTTGTTTGCACACCAGTTGCCTGGTTCCTTCCCTGTTGTGGCTTAATTGTGTCGTTTCCATGAATTGTTCCTGTGCACACAGTGGGCAGCTTGTGTTAATGAGTCCCCAGGCATTATTTTGTTTGCACTCAAGGCTAATTGCCTTTTCCCCTGTTGCACGCGCACACATGCACACACAGACATGCAGTATGTGGATGCACAAGGACACTAAACAAAAACCTCCTCATGAGTGGACAGATTTGGGGGGGTTGCTTTATTTGAAGCATTTTTGCAACATTTCAACTGCTGTCTTAAGATTTTTGAGAAATGAATCGGATGCTTTGTCCGCTACTGTAATGGGATTGAACTCGTTCAGTCACTTTTAGTCCTTTTCCACTAACATGGTTTGGTTGTGGGTTCCTGGGCCAGTGCGAATTCTCGAACTGTTCCTTATAGGGATACACCGATACTATATTAACAAAAACCTATAGACCAATAACGATGCCATAGGACCGACGTCTAGGGCTGTCACGATTATTACATTTTGCTTACGGTTAATTGTCAATCAAATAATTGCGATTTATGATGATTAATTGTCTTTGGTGCTTTTATTAATTGTCATATAAATTGTCATATTTCGTAAGGTGTGCTTAGGAGTTTGCAGGCCTCACGCGCTCTTCAGGACAGGAGCTGGTTGACGTTTGCGATGCGGCTCAGTGACACTCGGGCTTGGAGTTCAACTGAATGACATAAACATGCCGTTCTTGGAATTTATATATTATATGCGCTTAAAATTCCCTTATTTGGGAATTCAAATGTGATTGGAATGAGAATGTCCAATAATCGCGGTTAGATAAAAAAAAAAAAAAAAAAAAACACAATCTGACTTTTTTTTTTTTTTTTTTTTTTTTTTTTTTAAATAATCGCTATAGGCATAGACTGGACGATAATATGATATTGATATTTATTGAAAAATATTCGATGATGAACTTTCAATATCTAGATGATCGGATCATTTACGTCTGGCTAAAAACGCAAGCAGTTCGGCTGAGTTATGCACAACTAGCTAACTGAGTATCAGTCATGAAATCAGCCGGTTGGGAAGTATTAGCTGGCTAGTGGCTAATTATTCAGCTAATATGATATCAAGACCGCACTAACAATGCAATTAGGGCTTTCCTAGTCGACTAGTAGTTGTTAGTTTAAGCCATTAGTCGACTTGTTGCACGTTTATGACATTAATTTAATTACTTAATTGTATATTTTTGGGGGGGGCATCAGAAAATGGTTTGAGTTCCAGGAATGAGAAAGCATGTTATAAGTAACATTGCTAACACTGTTCTGCATTACAGAGAAATCCTAAACCGTAATAATGAGCCTTTAAAATGTCAATTTTACAAGCACACACATGAAGCGAGCGGCACCGGCAAGAGCGGTAATGATTCTGAATGTGTCGGAAAAACCTGCAAGGAGACTGTCTGAAATTTGTTTGTTTAAAGAGAGAAATGCACATTAAGTTAAACTACTAATTTAGCTTCCCATGAACACATGGATATGCCTAATAGCGCATATTTATCCAGGTTATCTAACGGTAGATTGAGCGGCCATGCCGTGGCTAATGGTGGCAACGGTCGATGAACGATTGGCGAACGTTTGCCTGCAGAGTTTGTAAGTCACCTTCTTGGGGTCATCCTTACCCTCTCTAAATTATCCCACACTTTGGATTTCCTGCCAGACATAATTACCGCATGGACCAACTGTGTAAACAATCATGTCTGACCAAGACGCTTCTCATCGTCTAACGTTTGGTCGACTATTAGGGGGCAGCCCTAAATGCAATACAGCTATCGACTGAACATAACAGCAACTCCAACATCAACACCATTGCTTTTTATTTATGTACTATTTAGTTAAGCGTTATTTCATGATCCACAGCTATGGCATATGAAATACGACAAATGTGGTTTATGGTAATGCAATGATTGATGATGGTAAATCATTGACGATTTTCCAGTAGGATGTTAGTTGATTCTTACCGAATTCCTGTTTGATCCCATTAGGATTTGTAGCATTTTTTTTTGCGTTCTCATCAGCAAGGCTTTTCTGTCCACAGGACTGCCACTCACTGGATGTTTTTTGTTTTGGAAAAGTAAACTCTAGGTACTGTTGTGCGTGAAAATCAGCAGTATTTTCAGCAGTCGCAGAACCAATCAAACCAGCCCGTCTGGCACCAACAATCATGCCACGGTCGAAGTTCCCATTCTGATGGTTTATGTAAACATTAACTAAAGCTCCTGACCCGTATCTGAATGATTTTATGCACTGCCCTGCTGCCATGTGATCGGCTGATTAGATAGTCGTATGAATAAGTAGGTATGAAGGTGTTCCTAATAAAGTGCTCCGTGAGTGTGTCATCAGAGCGAGAACTGACTTTGTTAAAGACACTATTTTGAGTCTTACTGCAGCAGATGAATTATTTAGTACACGGTCCAAATTTTGGTCTTAAACCTCTGAAATGGGCATCAACTAGAGATTAACTGCAGGATCCCAAATCTTAGATTAGGAGTCACAGCCGAATCCTCAATTTAATCTTAGCCTTAAAGATTTACTGTTTTCTTTGGGTTTTTTTGGGAGCAGTTTGACTTGGTTGCCTAAAGCACTGACGTTGCTGCAATAAAACAGACTTTGTGTTGATTGTAGGGCTGGGCGATTATTTCGAGATAATTTTGCTGATGAACTAAAATTTTAACAATATCGTGAATATGACAATGGTTTTAACGTGCTGCCATTTAAGTTTCATAAAGAGCACATCAGTAGACTAATTTCTTGATACTTCAAGGCTGCACAATTAAACAAAATAACATGAAAATGGCAAGAGATATGTGATTTATTAATCCACAATATGCTGTGATTTAAAGACAGATAAACACGGTCTGTGTGTGATTCAGAACAAACCAGTGGCCTGTATACACGTATAGCGGCACTCTCAGATCAGTTCATGTGCTTTGTGAAATTAAAGTAAAGCAGATTCAATCATTCGCACAATTCCAAACATTAGTAATCGCAACAAGATATTATACAAATCTACAAATGTGGCACAGAAAAGGAGATTACAGCGTTTCTGAACATTGTAAACTGTCAAATACACACGGACTGTGATGACACGTTTCCGCCATATTTAGCAGTGTAAATCTACATTATTATTTGATCATTTTTTTTTAATATATTGAGTGCGAGTTTCTAACATTATGCTTTGTTATATTACCCTGGAATTAGTTTAAAAAAAAAATAAAATTACCACAGCAGCGAGGAGGTTTCTATTACAGCTGCTGAGAGAGTGACCGTAAATCACAACTGTCCCATTGCCTTTTCTGTGTCAAAATAAAAGCTCCTTGTAAAGTTGAGGTACTGCAGCACTTTCGGTGTCAAAATAAAAGCCCCCAGGCGAAGATCACAGAAATATATTACTTTTGTATAACGCAAATGTAATAATCAGAATAATAATGATAATTTGGCATTATATCCTGACGTGTCCCAGAGTAATAATTTAGTGTTATGCAATGTTCAACAGGGGTTTCAAAAAATAAATCAAATTTGATCAGATATACGAGCTGAAATGTTTACAGTGACCATTGAGAATGAAAATGTCGAAGTGTTATTCATGTTGTATTCAAACATCTTTTGAATACACCCTCTGTGCCTTCCATTGGTTTATCAAACTGATAGTCCCACCCCCAAATCATGCCAATGGTTGAGTCAGTGTTTGTGTGTTGTGCTGGCCTTGCCGCTTAAAACAGTGAAATATCTATTGCTCCACAGAGCAACGTGTGTCCCAAATTATTCACTCTTCACTTACTATATATACTATCCACTTAGCCATGTAGTGTGTGAATTTTCAAAGTGTAGAATTGTCCCAAATGGAGCTCAATGGGTTGTTGCTAGCTTTTGTGCAGTTTTTGTGTTTACAGTTTTAATGTACCCAAGAATGACTTAAAGTTGTCTCTGCATATTAAGATTGGATAAGAGAAAGTATTTTAACACAAAGTTACACATTTCACCTTTAAGTTTGAATAGAACACACTAAATTCAGAATAAGGTGTGTGTGAGTTCTCATGCTTTATTACTCACGTTGTTAATCCAATTGTTGGGGCTGTTCCGCTTGTTTGGGGTAATAGGCGAGGCCCGTTGGATTACGGATAAGGATTACTGCTTTAGTGATGTGTTTGGTCACCATAAGCAGCTCTTCATGAGTCTGTTGACCGTACTTTTCCTCTCTCCCGTTGAACTCTTGAACTCAGTGCCTGGTGGAGATAATGGACAGTAGCAGATTCCATATCTCTGAATTCAGCCGTTTTTGAGTTTTTCATATGCCCAGATAACCCACTGACCTTTAACATTGAGGTCTGGTATTTGGCGTCATTGTTTTAGTCTTTTAATGTTCATTAGAGAAGTATTTTAATTTTGCTTCTCTCTTGCACTCCAGTTCGATTTTTACAGTTTCTGAAGATATGAATGGTGCTTGCCCCTATATGGTAAAACATGGTTCATTGAATATGCTATATATATCCTTAGCACTCCACATCTCTTACCTTGTAAGTCAGAGTTCATGTGGTGATTCATGGGTAATTTCTAAGAAAACTGATTGTATGTCAGGCATCATCTTCTGGGAAGTTGGACACGTGTGATTCTGGTTCTTTTTAGCTCATTGTGAAGTCATAACGGAGTCATTAGAGATCTGCTTGACGCTATATTGATTCTCTTTCACTCATTCTGACCTGTTATGTCAATTTAACCATGTAATTGACATGTTTTATTTTTGAATTCCATTAGAAACCCTCCAATCAGCTGTGAGCATTCAGCAGAGATATGCCACTAACCCTAAGTATCAAACTGTGGTGCGTAACTTGTCCTGCAGAGTTTGTGCTACTGATATGAAAGATGCCTCAATTTGTGCTGCTTGAGAAGAGCTGTGTTACTATGACTATCACACTAACAATATTTGACTTGCGGATAACAAAACGTTTGAAAAAAAAATAAAATAAAAATCCCATAGATTTGCATTGAATTAGAGATCCGAGCCATATTTAGAGACCAGAATATCATAAAATGGGTTTCCATCCCAAAGTTTATTATTTTTTATCTGCATGTTTTTGCAGTATTTGAGCAATTGTACAGTATTTGATTAAATGCTGTCAGGAGACGCCGCAGAATTAGTTTAATATTTCGTATAATGAGGGCTGAAATGGCTGTTGTTCTGGCGTGCTGTGGGTTAAACACTTTCTAATGTCAAAAGCTATCTGCGAAGAATTATTAAAATCAGACATTTCGTTGGGTCACATCAAGCTATTGCACACCCACAACACCTGCAAAAATGGTCAACTTGGGCTGTGATTGAGGAGAGGAAGAAAACACCGCTCGCAGTCCAGACGCACGCCAAACTTTCCAAACAGCTTCAGGTGATGTAGATCGTAAAGCATCAGGAAATTATACAAAAATACAAATGAAGTAAATGCAGAAGATCTCTCGTTGTGGAGCTGGAGCTGCCGTTCCACCCAAGCAAAACTTGCATGTCGAGCGTCTTGATAGTAAAAACACTGGCATAATATCTTTTAATGCATCCTTTATTAAAGTCCAAATAATGAGGAAGCAGAAACTGGCATATCTGTGTGCTGTCACTGCCTCTTCTATGAGTCGCGTGAAGTGACCTGATATAAGGGGGAGAGATTGAAACTGCACCCGGTTGATGCGCTAGATTATAACGTGATGGCTCGTGACAAAGTGAGTCATAATACATATGTTGCGGTGTGTATCTTATCTTGAAGAAAATATCCAATACGCAGCTCTATTAAGAAGAGTTCAAAATGGATCAAAGTGAACAAAATGTTTTACAAAATACACTTATTTACAATACGTTCTCTGAAAGCTTGTCTAAATATCTTACATGGTATTTCTCTCAATGAAGTGTATCTTTTTTTATGTCGTTTTAGGTCTTTTTAAATGGAAAACGAGACAAAACACTTGATATATAATTTTTTGCAGTGAATTTGACTGAATTGGGCTCTTTATTTTTTATGTTTGTTTGGCCGATTAACAGAAGTGTAAACTTTCCCTTGTGCCAGTCCTAGGGATGCGATCAGGATTTTTACAGCCGATACAATATTTAATAGTGATGTTTGAATTACACCACATCTTGTAACTTGCATTATAACTGAGACGTCTAAGCCCGGCAGAGACCGAGATGCCGACATCAATGATAATAAGGACCGTTTCACAGCTTGCGCTGTTTTCTCTTGTGTGAAATGCCACATTAACCGGACCGTACGCAAACTTTTCATATTCGCCATTCCTCTCCCACTGCATCGTTCTTGACTGCTGAATCAATGTAGTTGTCTTAAGTTACAACATTATGCCAGTATTCCCCAAACTCCGTCATGCCATGAGAGTGCTAACGATGTCTTAAAGGAGCCGCGCGTCTTTTGCGACATGAGTGATTGGTTTATGCGATTGGCCAAATTACTCCTCATCGATCGAGTTACAGGACGTGAATATCAGTTTCAAAATCTACCAGTAGATTTCTCAATGGATAATCAACACTTTTTTTTATATATTTTATCGTTTTATATCGGCCATCCTGCTCTGTTGATATCAGTATTGGCCATTGGAAAAAAACCCATATCGGTTGACCACTAATGGAAACCCAGCAATTGAGACTTGCAGGTAGGCACTTTTGACTTGTGTCGATAAAGGCCAAAGTATACTTTGCGCGTCCGCTGATCAAACACAAATTTTGTCATCAGTGCAGCCGCATGGCTTGACCGCGCACCGCCTAGATTTTCTTTTGGTGTGCTGGCCATTGACTGTACTAAAAGAGTGTCACAAAGCAGTTGTAGTGCGTATGCGTTGTACATGCTCGTGTTCGCTCGTGGTCAGAAAAGTATACTCACAAAGGCAACTTAGTTGACCAGGCTCGATCCGTTCCGTGCAAAAACTACGTATACCTGGGCCTTTAGCAACTACCCAGAACACCGCAGCTGCCACATGGCTATGCAAGATGCTAGAAAACTCAAAACACCCTAGTAATATTATAAAAATGCCTAGCGATCACCAACATCCTAGGATCTCGGCATCGAGACATTTTCTTCAGAACGGCTGAGTGCAAGACACTTTTAGAAACGTTAGCACTCAAGCATCACACACACACACAGGTTTGGGTTTATGTGTGTGTGTATTGAGTTGTAAGGGTGTTCAGGGGTCTTGAGGACATTATTAAGGACAACCAAATTAACAAGACCCCCCTCTCAGTGCAACACCCCCAACACAGAGAGAGGTTAATCCCCTCAACACACACTTGTATTCTCTGAAATCTTCACACACACCTCAGATGTGCATGTACGTGCTAATGTAAGATTGGTAATCGTGGGGAAAGAACACACAGATATGAGCATGTGTGTAATTGCAAGAATGGTGTTTGTCCATCTCGCTCAACTCTCCTGAAACATCTCACTTCCTCTGCGACAATAACAACACACACACACCAGCTGCAATTTTGGAGACAAAAAAGCGGATAAGACCCTGGAGGTGTGGGTGTGTGTGTGCAGCAGATGTCTGGGTCACTCGGGCCAAAGTCCCTCATTAGCATCATAAAGGAGCAACAGTGGAGTGGTTTTACCTCGCTAGCAGACAGACAGAAAGGTGTTATATATGTGTTTTATTATTATAGTTGTGTATCTATTGTTGTACTCTTACTACTGATTTAATCTCAGTAACTGTCCTATTGTTGGCTATTTTTACTCATTGATTAAAGTAAATATGGCTGACTGTGGCTGTGTTTCATTTCGAAAGCTGCATCCTCCAGAGGTCGCATTTGTCAGCCACATCCGTCATCGAGGCGGTCTCGTTTCAGAAAGCGAGTAAGAGACTCCGAATGCGACCTTCTTACACAGATTTTGGAGGATGCAATAGTTGTATCCGTCGTGGGCACTCACAACCCAATTATGCCAATTTGCCCGTAAATATGATGTTCAAATGCAAGTACTGTTAATTCCCAAGTTGAAGTACCTCAGTAGACGGGTGCAGAGTATGTAATATGTATAATTATATTAATATATAATTAAAATAAAGTATTATAGACTAAAAGTACACCTGTAAAATCTATATTCTTTTCTGTCTATATCATTATAACTCTCCTCAAATGTATCTCATACATTCCCTTCCATAGGGACTTTGTTCCTTTGTCACTCAAAGTGCTCACGATTGTTAAAGAGTGGCGTGCTGTCATAGCAACCAGGTTACTTTACATTTCCGTTTGTCCTACAAAGGCCGTCATGTTTAAATGAGGCTTGTTTAAAGGAGGACGCTCGGTACACTGCAGCCTTCAAAGGACGTGTCCTATCTAGAGTGCCGCCTTGGAAACAAGAGACGTTTGTTGAATACTAAATTTCTACAGTGAAATCTTAAACTGAAATCTATTGATTTTTAAATTATATTGCAGCCACACTTCTAGGTGTCTGTGTAAGTCCAAGATAACACACAAGACAAACAAAATAAATGACTGGGAGCACCTTTAAATAATGTAATAATAAGAAAGGGAAATTGCACCAGTTATACAATTACAAAGTCATTCTGTATCAGAACTTTCAAAAAAAAATATTTAAAAAGGATGCACCGTCAAACGCTGATTGAAAACTAGACCTTTCCTGTCTGAATATGCTACACAGCTCCTGGTCCAAGCTCTGGTCATTTCAAGACTGGACTACTGCAATGCTCTGTTGGCTGGCCTTCCAGCTAACACGTGTATGCCACTGCAGATGGTCCAAAATGCAGCAGCGTGTCTGGTCTTCAATCAGCAAAAAAGTGCTCATGCCACCCCACTCTTGATTACAATCCTCTGGCGTAGCTGCCCTCATCAAATTCAAGGCTTTGACTCTGGCTTTCAGGACAGCCAATGGAAACACACCCTCTTCAATTCACCTTTTCAGATCTATGCTCCAACTCGTTCTCTGTGGTCTAACCTGCACTTAATGTACTTAATGTGCTAGCATCTTTACTCCAACCACTGAGATCTTGGCAGTCCTATACTGCAGATATTGTTAGACTTTGTATGACAATTTGCTTACTATGTGCTAAGTTGCTTTGGATAAAAGCATCTGCTGAATGACTAAATGTGTAAAAAGTAAGATTAGAATTACAGTTAGCTGGCTAACTACTTTTTAATGATCAATACAGTCTGGTCCACCATTGTCTTCTATTCTAGTGAAGAACTGCCCAATTAGACGGGTAAAGAGCATACCTGCCAACACTCCCGATTTCTCCCGTTTTTCCAATCCTCCCGCTGTACCCCCGATTTACAATTTCTACCGATAAACTCACGATTTTCCGCATCCACACTTTGCTTATGAGAATGTGTTAGACCTCCAGGTTGGGTTGGTTGCCACCCATCCCTTAAAATACGGTATCGACCTGTATTTAAATATGAGATGATGCATCCCGTATCGAATCAATACGAGGCATGATTTCTCCCGTTAGCTGGTCAGATGCTGTCATGGCAAAATTGTTCCAGATCATTAATTTAACATTTGATATACTGTAAGTTGGAAATTAATCATATGGTGAGTAATGTACACCATCATACTCTAGGGGTGTATCTGAAACTGCCCCCCTCCCCCGTTAGCAGGTATGGTAAAGAGTGTCCGAGTAATGTGTGAAGTGACTAGCCACAGTTTATCAACAGTGTCACATCTAATCTCTCATTATATTGGTTGTTTTACAGGCATCGTCTCAGTCGACACAGCCGCTCAAATTCACCACGTCTGACTCTTGTGATCGCATCAAGGATGAGTTTCAGTTCCTGCAGGCACAATATCACAGGTACAGCACGCGTGCACACAGAAACAAACAAATGTGTTTCACAGGCACATACCCAGAACATTACAAAAGCCTAAAAGTGTACCATTAGTAGACGGTTAAAGAGAGAGTTCCTCCCAAATATGACAATTTTGTGATTATTTACTCACCCTTGTGTTGTTCCAAACCTGTAATACTTTGTTGTGGAACACAAAAGGCAGAATTTTCATGCAGCTGTAATAAGTGAATGTGGGATGCTGTCAACACACAAAGCACCATAAAAGTAGTTCATGTATTCATGCAATATAGTCGGAGTCTTTTGAAGCCATACGATAGCTTTTTGTGAGGAACAGATCAAATTCGTTGTTACTTTAAAAATCTTGCTCTCCACTGTAGCTCTCAAATCTCATGTGTTCAAATGTGCCAGTTCACTTTCATTGAGAAGTTCCAAGAACATTCTGCTAAACTTGCTGGTCTATGGAAGTAAGACGCCAGTTTTTACCCATAGTGTGAGTAAACAATGACAGAATTTTGCTTTTTAAGGCACACACGACACTATTGTTCACCTGCCTGTGCTCCAGTTTTGAGAATCCCTTCAAAAGACTCCTCACTTTCACTCAACACCACTAAAAATACAACACAGTGCCCATGTGAATTCCTCTCTGGGACAGTGAGGATGGTGTGCAAACCTTTCCTCCTGGAAAAACAGCTTCCTGTCTGTCGTGATCTGTCAGCAGCAGAGATAAGAGCGATCATGCCAATAGATGTCTCATAGACGCAACAAACAGGAAGGAAGATGGAAATGGAGAAGGATTAATGGACGGGTGCTGTGCTGTACACCAAGCTGAAATCAACATAATTGGAAAAACTGAAACGAAAGTACATTTTCATGGCTCTGAAAAAAATTAAATGCAAATAATCAAAAAATATTTGGTTTTTGTTGCGATTTTTAGATTGTTTAAACCTTTAAATGCGCCTTCACACGAAGATGCCACTAGGTGGCGATATCACAAGCAGATGGCCGATTGCGCTCATTGCATCAAGAGAAGAACATTATGAAGAGAAGCAAAGCAGGTAGAAAACTAGTGTGACCCGTCATTTCTCTAAAAATATCGTGGTAAGGGACTGTCTAAAAACGTCAGCCTGCCATCACACAAGCCCCCGGGTTTAGGGCTGCGATCAACGCCTGAGATTAGGGCATTTCTTCTATGCCATTGGAAACCGAAAACCAAGAGTTTGCTTTTTATGTGATGCTGCATCCACACTGATGGGTCTCAGTATAAAATCCAAGATCACTGTCGTATCTGTCAGCGAAACATAAATGGCACAAACTATTTTCTCTCTCTCTCTCTCTCAGTCTTAAGTTGGAATGTGATAAACTGGCCAGTGAAAAATCTGAAATGCAGCGGCATTATATTATGGTGAGTATAAAGTTTACAGTTACATTTTAAGAACTAAAACTGTGCCAGTTATACATGATTAAAGTACCATATGTAGTGCAGTCTTTGTAATGTGTACTTTCTATAACTTGCTTGACCATTGTGGTATGACCAAAGAGTCTTTTATGGTCGTTGAATGTAAATGACTTTAGAAAACTTTGTCCAATCTTCCTTTCTTTAGTTCTTTATTTCATTCTTGTTTGTGCATTACATGCATTTTTTCATCCCTGCTTTGGCCGTTGATTGCATAGTATTTTTTTTTTTTGTTCATGTTTTCATACTTTAGTTCAATATGCGCATTGTGTGCATTCTTTTTTATTTCTCTTCTATATTTTCATACTTTCATCGTTTCCATCTATCCCTTTTCTTTTCGCCGGTTTCCCTCAAGTGTCTGCAGTAATTCGCGCACACAAGCATTTCATTGATCGGTAGAATCATGGGTAATAAGACAGCACAAGCGTATTGATCTCTTGCTGTGGGGATCAATATGAATGAGTATCTGTAACAGCCGTGTCTGAGCCAGACTGCTGGGGTCTCGCATCTGAATGATCAGCTGGTTTAGCCCAGAGCGAAGCTCTTCGCCTGGAGCCTAAAACTGGTTTGTTATTCTTAAGTGAAGCTAATGTAAAACACTTCCCTGTGCTCTCACCTGTGTTACTCTTTCCTGTGTCTCTGATTGCAGTATTATGAGATGTCATACGGACTCAACATTGAAATGCACAAACAGGTAAGAATTGGAATATTTTGTCCTGTTATTGTCTCCTTTCTATGCAGAACTGTAAATACTGTAGGTCCTCACGTAATCTGCTTGCTTTAATCAACTATTATGCAATTAAATGCAGCCGGGAAGTAATCAGAACCCCTTGTTGCATTATATGCCAAATGGGGATAAAACACCTTTTGTGTGTTGTTTCTCCAAAGTTAGAATACCTATAACTCCAGAAGAACTAAAGCTATCTTAATATCCTTTCATATTGTGTTTTAGAGCAAACTTTCCTTTTGCTATCTTCATTTTTAATGCCCTATGTGGTTAAACCCCAGAGAAATGGGGCTCTCAATGTGACATAAATTTGTTCAAATTTACCCATTTTCAATGGTCAAAAAAACAAATGTAGCTCAAATGGTATGAATCTAGTTTCATATCATTTTCTTGTTTTGTTTGTTTGTTTTTCCATTTTTGTGACTCCATTGAAACCATTGGCATATAATGCAAAAAATTTATATTTGACCCCCCCCCCCCCCAAAAAAAATAATGGATTACTCTGTAAATATTGATCCATGGTATTTCATATTGTAGCTTTCATCATCACCAAAGAAAGAGAGAAAAAAAATCTTTCAGGAAGCTCTGCTTGAGGTGACACAGTTGGCTCTTTGCTGATATCATTAATTGTAATGGTAATTAAAATAAAAATAAAACTTTAATGTGCAAAATGCAGAAAAATAAACAATTTCAGTTGTGGTCTGAGTTTCGGACCCCACTGTATGTTAAACGGAGCTGTACATACTGTGCTCTTATTATCAGCTGAGAGCATTAATAAATAAATGGGGTCGGTGATGTGTAGTACTTTGGGAATGGCTGTTTTATAATTCTGCAGTGGAAGATATTACACAGTCCTAGTTTGTTATATTGTGCATATGCAGCATCATAGAGTCAGTCGCTTCCATCAAACATTGTCAGCAATCAGCAAACGTTACTACAACTGTGCAAAATCAGCAGACTGCAAGAGCATTCCCAGCTGTCTTAATAATGCAGGTAAACAAGAGGTGTGTGTGTGTGTTGTCTGCAGGCGGAGATTGTGAAGCGATTGAATGGCATCTGTGCTCAGGTGTTGCCCTACCTTTCACAAGAGGTCAGACTGTGTGATTTATTTATTTATAGATACATTACACACTATAATGACATCATAAATATGAATACATTGGTTTGTGCTCTAAAGAGGGTTTTTGTTTGTTTTGTATGCAGTGTTTCCTACTGAGAGAGAAAACCTGTGTTGATGTTAAAATGTGTGTTTTGTTGTAAAACCTGTGCATAGATATTAATAAGAGTGTGTGTGTGTGTGTGTGTGTGTGTGTGTGTGTGTGTGTAGCACCAACAGCAGGTTCTGGGGGCGATAGATCGAGCCAAACAGGTCACCCCTCCTGAAATGAACTCCATCATTAGGGTAAGATATTTATTTTCATCTTAAAGGGATAGATCAAATAAAAATTACATTTCTGTCATCATTTATTCACATTCATGTTGTTTCAAACCCAAATGACTTTCTTCTTTTGATGGAAAACAAAAGAAGTTTAGCAGAATGTCTCAAGCCACTCTTCTATACAACAAAAGCATATAGTGTCCAAAGGCTGTTGTCTGAAATTGACAAAAGTACCATAAAAGCATTGTAAAATGAGTCCATTTGTTGACCTGTGCTTCATATTGGGTTATTCCATATTAAATCAACCAAATTTGTGTCAACAAATGGTAAATGGTCTGCACTTATATAGCGCCTTTTTAACCTTATCGGTATTCAAAGCGCTTTACACTGACTCATTCACCCGTTCACACAAACATTCACACACACCAATGGCGGCAGAGCTGCCATGCAAGGCGTTAGCCTGCCAGCGGGAGCAACTTGGACACGAGTCGTATGGGCCGGGATTCAAACCACCAACCCTACGATTGGTGGCTGACCCGCTCTACCATTGCACCACTGCCGCCCACGACAAGCCCCCTTGTAAAGTAAATGTATGTTATTTCCAGATCATTAGACCTAGCCAATTTCTGGCCTAGATGTGCTCTTTTGGTGTGTCTCCAACCACGAGGCGTGGAGCACTTACTTCCCCCTGCTGCCACACGTTCTTAAACATTACGGAATTTACGTACCAGGTTGGGGGCATGATTTAATTTTGTTAACAGCCATAAATAAATTGTTCTGCAGACAAATGTCAAGAGAGTAATTATGGGCCGGACCCAAAAATGTATTCAATCATCTATTAATAAGGATTAATGAAACAAGTTTGTATTGATATATTTTTCACAATCATCTCTACATGATGTATACCAAATTTCATGCGATTCACGGCCTATGATGCTTTCGTAAAAATAGGTTGTTCCCAGAAAATCAAATTGGAAGAATATTTCTTGCAGAAATGGATATCCATATGAGCATTTTATTTTGGGGGCTCTGAAGGAATCAGAGAAAATAAGAAATTTGATTCTAGCTCAAGGGGTTCGAGCCACTACGGTTCATGAAATTGAAAGACTATTTTATAGGTATTAGACTCTCAAAGATCAAGATTTTGAAATGATTGTTTTTATGTGAATAAATAAATGTACATTTCTAGTTTCAACATTATTTGTGCCCAAGACATTTGTTTTGTTGGTCAAAAAAGAACTAGTTTATTCCCACATTTGGTTTGCGCCCATTGGAAATGGGAAACATCTTGCAGCTCTAGCTCAACTGGTAGAGCACGGCGCTAGCAACGCCAAGATTATGGGTTTGATTCCAAGGGAACACATACAAACTGATGAAATTAATGCACTGTCACTTTGGATAAATGTGTCCAACTATATAACTCAAATTTCCCCCTTAAGGGCCTATATACACTTACATTTCTGCATAATGCAAAGGCACTCCAACCTTGGAAAAACAGCATATAAAGTGTTTTGTTTTTGTTCATTTTTGGACCCACTTCATTGGCATCTAATTCAACACGGGGTGCTGAAGTCAACTGATTTTAGTAATAGACATGACATTCTGTTTAAAAGTAAAATGATGACGCAGACACCTTTTCTAAAGTTATTTATTTGATTATTTGATGTATAGTTTTGCTCAAAAAAACATATGCATGGTCTCCTGGGTAGCTCAGCAAGTATTGACGCTGACTACCACCCCTGGAGTTGTGAGTTTGAACCCAGTGACTCTAGCCAGGTCTCCTAAGCAACCAAATTGGTCCGGTTGCTAGGGATGGTAGAGTCACATGGGGTAACCTCCTCGTGGTTGCGATTATGGGTTCTCACACTCAATGGGGCATGTGCTAAGATGTTCATGGATCGTGGAGAGTAGCATGAGCCTCCACATGCTGTGAGTCTCCACGGTGTCATGCACAATGAGTCACATGATAAGATGCGCGGATTGACCGTCTCAGAACCAACTTGGCCTCTGCCACCCGGATTGAGGTGAGTAACCGCACCACCACGAGGACCTACTAAGTAGTGGGAATTGGGCATTCCAATTTGGGAGAAAAAAAAAACATGCGAGAATTGTCATTTTGACCCCCCCTCTACAAAAATAATGGATTATTCAGTAAAGATTGATCCATCTTATGTAATAATTTGGCTTGCATCATCATTTGTAATTAGTGTTCCCGCGGATCCTTAAGTCTTAATGTCTTAAATTCAGTTTTCCAAAATTTAAGCTCCTAAAAAGTCTTAAATGATACAACAAATGACTTGATTATCATTTATAGAGGTCTTCAATTTTGTGGTGGAAAGACCGGAATCGTGATATGATTATCAAACTTCAAAATAATGCGATTTGATTAAATAAATGCATGCACTTGCGTTCTTCAACGTGGAAACGCGGCACTGCTGTATTTGAGTTCACAATCATTAGGCCAAATCGGAAATTTATGACAAGCGACCACTTAAGATCAGCTGATGGTGATGATATAGTGTTGATGAAATATGACACGATGATGTTAACTTTTAATTGTTTATATTGTAAATGCGTTGTAGATTACTGAAGGAGCACATTTTATTTCCCTTATCTGTTCGTATGAGCAGCTGGAAGAAGTGAAGCGAAAACATTTCAAAATAAAAGTCCCTGGTGTATTTCAGCCTCTAACGTTAAAATCTCCGCACTATGTATCAAATCATTTTTTTCCTCTCTCCCTTTAGTTATTAGTATTTTGGTTGCACCATAAACTGCATCAGGAATTTAATTGTCATTTGGACTCTTGTAGCCTCTGTCTGACCCTCCCCATCACAGGAAGACTAAGAACATTTAATATAGGCTACAAATTTTAAAAACCATTGGCAGATGAATTGCCTTTTTTTGGAACATATTATTGTATTAAAATGCAATATTGTCGACATCTAATTTGTATTTATTTATATAATGGTACATAAACTTGAGTTTTACTGATGAGCAATGTTAAGACCATGTTGAATGTGTACATTGAGATTGTGTGGGTTTATTTTAGTATGGGGACACGGTATTAATTGTATTTTTTTTTTCAGGTCTTGAAAATGGTCTTTAAAAGTCTTATTTTATTTTAAAAGCTCTGCAGCAACCCTGGTTTATCGTTCTTCAGAAAAAAGTATTAACAAATTAAAGAATTTAAGCCTAGGGAGTTTCTGAAATGTGGTTGATTTGACGATGAATAACCCTAGTTATATTACGAGCCATAATGAGAGCCCCATGACTCTGGGGTTTAACCACATAGGGCCTTAAAATTAAGATACAGGGGGGGGGGGGAAACAAACATTAAGGCATCTTTAATATATATGGAGTTATAGTCACTCCAACTTTGGAAAAACAACACAAAATTGTGTGTTCCCATTTGTGGACTCCCACCATTGATGTTATGCAGCAAGTGGTGCTGAAGTCAACTGATTTTAGTGATAGACATGTCTATCTCTGTGTGTAAATTAAATATCATGACGTTGCCATCTTTCTAAGTTAATTTATTTTTACCTGAAGTTTGCTCTGAAATCATAGGTGAAAATTTCCATTTTGACCCCCCCTATACATATTTGAATGTATGGAGATGCTGATATTTGGTGGAGATGAAGATTTTCAGTGAATAACTTCAAAACTTTACATTTGGTCTGTCACAGTAATCTATTGTGGTGTTTCAGAAGACTTGTAAAATAGATTACGAGTTGTATGGACTAATTTATCATACAGCCTCCATCCCCATTTACTTTTATTGTACAAAAAAGGGCAGCCAGGACATTCTGCTAAACTTCTTTGTACTCCACGGAGGAAAGAAAATGACTAAACTAAAGGCTCGGGTATGGTCAGACTCACATTTTTCATTTTTTTTTTTTTTTTTTTTTTTTTAGTATACTAGTATACATTCAACAGCAGGTGAGACACAAATGACACACAAAGACACAGACTGTTCATGTGGCCAAAAAACCTAGGGTGCACGCTTGCAGTCTGCACGTACTGTGCTTATGACCAAATTGGCATCACGCGCTCAGTCCACGAAACGTAGAGGCACAAGATGGCTAGCATCATGCAACCCTTCAAATGCAGCAAACGCAATCGTAAGAGAATGAACACGCCCCTCAGCATTATAAAAACCAAAAAACGGCATTTACACACATCCAACACATTGCATCTAAATATATTAAACCGTTCATCTCAAGCACAACAGTTAACACTCAGCCCCATACAATATCAGACAGCCATGACATTTGAAATATTCATGAATTAATCTATTTACTTGCGTTTTTGAGCGGTGAAACTAGACACACATACATAGAAAATCATCCTACACTGAGGCACATCATTGAACATGTTTACATACACTGATGGGCCAAATCATTATGGCCAATAAAGTTGATTATCTCCTAACAAGGCCACATATTGCCTTTCAGAGTTGTAACTTGACAGCGCATCTTTTAAAAGAAGTGAGATTCATGGCAGCGGTCAAAGAGTCTGTGTAGTTCATGTTGATATACCCCCTTAGGTGTTATGTTAGGAATGGTTAGCCACACAAGACCTCTTCTCTCGAACTGCACGTCAGTGGGCGGGGCCAAAGGTCGTGGGATGTGCAAATACAAATGAGCAATGTTTCATAACATCACGAACGGACAGATTTCAAAACAAAATGTTTTAAGAGGGTGGCAACTATAAATGCTCTTTTTAGACTGGGGAGGAAGTTTTGAGTTCTGAAATGTACCTCTTATGTGTCTAATCAAGGAAAATTGATTGTGTGTGTGTGTGTGTGTGTGTGTGTAACCTCCACACATGCCTGTTCATTTATTTGTTTGTATTATCGCAGCAGCAGCTTCAGGTTCACCAGCTCTCTCAGCTCCAAGGTTTGGCGTTACCCATGACCCCTCTGCCCCTTGGCTTGAACCCGCCCAACATGCCCGCCGTCACCTCCAACTCCGGGCTCCTGTCGCTGTCCAGCATCCTCGCGTCACACGCGCATCTCGCCAAGGAAGACAAGACCTCTCGCGACGGGGCCGACGGCCACCGCGACGAAGACGGTGACAAATCTGACTAGCGTTCGTAGAGACTCTGATTCTGTGGTGTGTGTGTGTTCTGTAAGTATAGAGCGCAGAACCACAGGAATCCAAACACACTGCTCTCGTCTCATTTGTCTCCATGTTTAAAGCCAATCTTTCCTCCCAAATCTGCAAAGTTTCATTCATTTAGCTTTTTCATTAGTGGTGCTTGCTTGGGCACTTTTACTTGAGCTCATACTTGGGGTGAGGGATTTGTACAAACCTCTAACCCGAAGTACTCCACAACGCTGCGTAACTCGTCCCGCACAGTTTGTTCTACAGGCATGAATGATACCTCAAATCGTGCTGGTTGAGGAGAAATGTGCCGTTACTTTTCTAAGTGATCAGACTTGCAAACTTAAAGTCTCATGTCCTTATTCTCAGTTTGTAAAGGGACTTTTATTTTTCTTTATGATCCTAGTTTGCAGTCTGGATATTGTCCCATGTGTGACCAGAAGGTGTCACTGTTTAGCCAACGAGAGCGCGTTGAGTTATTGACGAATAAGTTGTATTTGCCTTTTTTGGAATAGCATACTAACATACTTCTCATACTCTTTCTGCAGTATGTATACTGTAAACCGTATGCACATAACCTGTATGCATAGAGTACTTGGATGACTACTGCTGTACATTTGCCAATGTGCAGTACACAACCAGAAGAACACCGTGCACCAAATTCGGCACCCTACAATGTAACGCGCTCGACTTGATTTACTTAGTTTCCACTCTAATAAATGAACCAGAAGTACTATCAACTGTGATTTCACGATATATTTCTTGATTACTTGATCAGACTGATTTACGTTAAGTACACTTTTACTCAAGATTGTATTCAAAATCTGTTACGGTGAGGCACTTGCAATGGGAGTCAATGGGGGGGGGGGTCATTCTGCACATGTTAAAATACTCACCGTTTCAAAAGTGTAGCCACAAGATGTAAAAGATGTGCTCGTTAGCTTGATTTCAGTGTGATTTAAATCGCTTGCTAACCTTTTCTGTGCATATCCAGTTTCACAACTTGTTGCCATGACGATGTACTGTCAACAAACCATGAAAACGACAATAGAATAAACGAGTTTTAACAAAAGAATTAATGCAAGTTCTATTATTAAATAATAAGCGTCACATTTCTGCCTTTTTAAACACTCCAAAAATTGGCCCCCGTTCACTTCTACTGTAAGAGCCTTATTGCAACCCGTTTGTATTGAATAAACGAGAGGCAAATCGAGTTTTTTTGTGATACGCATGCTGTCGATTGAGCTTGAATTGAACCCAGAATTTTCCTTTAAACATGCAACACGATTTATTCACATGCTAATTAGAAATAACACGCCGTAGGCAGTTTGCAGTACATACTGTGTAGTATGCTAGTATTCCATTCTGAATGTGGCCACGTTGTTAAAACAAGACTACCTATGGTTGTACATGAGCACTGGTGCATTGGGTATTTTCTAATTGTGCGTTTCTGGACATTCATGTCGTGTGTGTGTGTGTGTGTGTGTGTGTGTGTGTGTGTGTGTCCAGGAAGTATTAGCGTGAGTCCCATAATTCCTTTATTTTAATGGTTTTTCAGCTCGCCAGTGCTACTATATTCTACGCAACGCTTGCTCGTATGGGTCATAGGCATACTGAAATCTGATCTGGATTGTATACAATCATTATTATCTCTTAAATGAAATTCTCGTGTGTGTTGTGTGTGGTTTTTTTTTTTTTTTTTTTTTTTTTTTTATTATTATTTTATATTTAGATGCGTTTCTGTTTGATTCACTTGAATCACAAAACCAATTTCCCAAAGAACAAGAAAAAAAAAAAATTACAAAAAAAATCGTAGAGTCTGATAACACCCAAACGAAACCGTACAGACAAACGACGAGTGTGCGTGATTGTATGTACAAATATGTGTGCTGTTGCAATGGGCCAGTTTATATACATATATAAATATATCAATATACATATAATTTTGTAAACATTTTTGTATGTATAAAGCTACATTTATGACGTATGTGTTCCAGAGGACATTCGGCGCAGTTCTAAATTGCGAATGCTGTGATGTACAGAAGTCTATAATCATATCCAGTATAAATGATTACGCTACTATTTTAATTAGATGCATATTCATTGGTTGGTCTCAACTAGTTATAGTTGCTCACGGATAAACCTTCATCTCATCTCCACATCTCAACATCAGCGAAAAGGAACTTTTGACCCCCAAAATGTTACTTAAACAATTATGTAAGTAATATTACATTTTTTAGTCCGGTGCAACTTGTGCATTTGAGCATGACGTGAAGGTGGATCACAATGTATGCCCCACCCCTTTCTTGAAGCTCCACCTCTTTCTCTATATAGCCCCTCCTTTATGTGGTGACAGTGCTTTTAACACATTTGCAACATTTTTAAGCTTTGTAGTAGTTATTTTTAAAGACTGTGTGCGCGTGTGTGTGTGTGTTGTATAACGATGATGTTCTTGATGGAAAGTATGGTGTTTGTGTTGATGAAAACAGCTTTTATTACTTCATTTAAAGAAAATTGTTGGAAGAAAAAGATGAGGTTAAAATGTGAAAACTTACTATACCTGAATGAGTGATTGAGCAGTAAGGAAGTATTTATGGTGCCTTACAAATAAAAGATTCATTCGACCTTTATTAATGCTGTTGTTGGTGTGTTTTTTTACAAAAATTTACCTCTGCATCAGTGCACAAATCATCTATTTTTCACCTATTCTGGTTTGTACCGACATAAAGGTAAGTTTTTCATTTCGAGGTGTACTGTTCCTTTAAGGCAGTTTTCTGTCCTGGTGTTGGCACGGTCCACTTGCATTATTGCACAATATGGGTCGTGGTGTTGTAGAAATAATACATTTGATATATAATCCTTTGTTTAATAATATAAGGCGATGTATCAACATTAAACATGTCATCAAGATTATTATATTAGGCATTTGATATAGGCTACGTCTTCCATGAAGCAGAAATCGTTATTTATGTTTATGCAGCTTCATTTAATGATGAGCAAACTGTGAAACTGAAATTAGCAGGAATTATTATTCATCCGTGTGTATCATTTTAATGCACACAGCTCGAGTCCTCCGACACGACACATCGAGGGCTCATTGCTTTAAGAAACACGCCATTAACCTGCTGTTTCATTAGCACAGGACATGGCCAATGGGCATTGAATACATGAGGGATGCAGGGGATGTGTCCCCCTCCAATAAAACAAATGTGTATGAGTTAAAAGTCATTAAAATTCATGTTATTACTTTAAGATTTTTAATCTATTGACGGCCCTAAAAATATCCGTATATCTCATATACAGTATTTATGTTTGTCTTGCGCTAAACCTGATGTCCCCCTCACTTTTTAAAGGAGTGCTACGCCCCTGCATGGCCTCTATTAGGTCATTAGATTATCATCCATTACACCACAGATCATAGATGTAATATACAAGATATCTTCTATATTGTTTATTAATGTGCAAATGTTTTCACTTTTACATTTTGAAAGTGTAATTTAAGAATGTTAATTTAGTTGATTTTACATGAGATATATATATATATATGTGTGTGTGTGTGTGTGTGTGTATAATATATATATATATATATATATATATATATATATATATATATATATATATATATATATATATATATATTACACACATACACACACACACATATATATATATATATATATTACACACATATATACACACACACACATATATATATGTGTGTGTGTGTGTGTGTGTGTGTGTGTATAATATATATATATATATATATATATATATATATATATATATTACACACATATACACACACACATATATATATATATATATATGTGTGTGTGTGTGTGTGTGTATAATATATATATATATATATATATATATTATACACACACACACACACATATATATATATAATGTGTGTATATATGTATTTTTATTTGTCCAGTTTTCATTCATTTATTTTTCAACATGCATCATATCACATTGTTTATAGGCTATGCACATTTTAACTTTTAAAATGGTCATTTTTTATTTAATTATAGGTCATGTTATTATTTATATATATATATATATATATATAAAATAGAAGTGTTTTAGGGAGTTAAATAAAGGAGTGCAATTTGATCAAAAAATATTAAATATCATTAAAGTTGCAATAAGTGATTTTACACATTATCAAGCAGTAAGTCTGATCTATGACCTCACCCCAGACATATTTTTCACTGCTGTTTGCTGAGCCTAGGCCTGTTACAGAGACAAAAGTGTTATATTTTATGGCACCTCCTTTGAAAAAAAAAAAATATTGCTGGTTTAACTTAATAACTTGGAATTGGTTCCAAACAATGAAAATGAGTTTCTTTGATATGACATTAAAATGTAGGTTCTACTTAAATACATTGTGGCGAAAACCTAAATGGAGTTAACCTAACTTCAATTCGATTTTTTTCAAATTGTGTGTGTGTATATATATATATATATATATATATATATATATATATATATATATATATATATATAGAACCTTACAGTTTTGTTGCTGCTAGCAACAAACACATTGATATAATATACTGTATATACTTTTGTACTGTATGACAAGTGTGTATAGTTCATACTGTTCATCCTTCAGTACGTACTTCGTGAGGTAAAATACACACAGTATTTCCAGTAATGATGTACCCAAACTTCCAACATAACACACCATTAAACACAAGCCTCTTGTTTCATTTAGCATAGAAATGCATTAAAATAGCAGTTTATTTTAAATTGTACTCTCCCAATCCAGTCCCACAAAAAGCCTGCTGGGAATTGGAAAGTGTGCATTAAGATATGTTCAAGTGTATTTTCAACAGAACTGCTTTTCCCTTGTTTCATTGTATTTCAGTGATTTCTGACAGCTAATAAGGACATTTTCTGCATGTCATTTAAGTGAAAAGAATCACTTGCAGCACCTTTAAACATACGAAATATGGTTGTTTTGGCAGCAGAAAAGTGCAGAGCAGTGATTTGTTTTGCTGAGTAACCTGCAGGCCTATTTTCTGCGGACTGTCACTAATAGCTTTGTGTGTGTTGTGTGTAGTATTCTGATGTCATAAGGCCAGTTGGACAAACGTTTCATTCTTTCAATTCTTTCTTTCTCCATCTGCCCTATTGCATACAATCACAACCGTCAAAGCTCATTCTCTCTCTCTCTCTCACTCTCTCTCACACACACACTCACACTCTCTCTCTCTCTCTCGTACATTTCCCTCAGTTGATGGAGATGTGGCTGATGGCAGAGATAATTCATTAATCTCTTTCAGGCGGTGTGCTGTCACTGTCTCTCACTTTTCATTCCTCTGGCTATCGTCACCCTCCCATCCCGGTTTTATTTCCACCACGCTGCACCTCTCTCTCTCTCTCTCTCTCTCTCTCTCTCTCTCTCTGATATCTTCCTCCTCGCATCCATGCTTCATTTTTGTTCTCCTGACTTATATCAGCTGATAGAGCTGTATTTCTAAACGTTTAGCCTTGTGTGCTCACTATTGCACTGTAAAAACACATTTAGCCCTTTCTAAATTGGTATGCAAGCAAATGTTGTTTTTATTAGCATTCATTTTACTTAAATTGTACCCCATAACATGACATGCATTGTTGAAATTTACTCTGTGTTGGAAAATAAATTAAAAAAATTATTGTTTCAGCTGAGCTGAGTTTGGGGGGTTGGCTATTGTTTCTTGCACCCCAATATTTAATTATAGGCCCGGGCAAGGTATGGGAGCTTATGTGGAGTGTAAATAGATGATGTTGGTAAATAATAAGGCTATTAGCTGTGTTAACACTTCTGTTCAATTGCTTTTTTGTGTTGAAGTATATTTTATTTGAAGTCAATCATGGAGATGAGGGTTCCTACGCATTACTAAGGTAAAGCTTGTTCTGTATAGTTATCAAAACTGTAATATTCGCTCAGTTTTTAAGAGCAGATGCAATAACTGGATTATGTTAGGAAGAAGGGAGTTATGAAAACATCAAAGCACCCTTTTATCCCTGCTGACCAAGGGACTGAATTTGGAGAATATTTAGGCAACCTTAAAGGGATAGTTCACCCAAACATGAAAATTCTCGCTTTACTCACCCTCATGCCATCCCATGATGTGTAAGACTTTATTTCTTCTGCTGAACATATACATACGATTTTTTGAAGAATATCTCAGCTCTGTAGGTCCTCACAATGCAAGTGAATGGTAGCCAGAACTTTGAAGCTCAAAAAAGCATAAAATATGCAGCATAAAAGTAATCCACAAGAAGTTAAATCCATCTCTTCTGAAGTGATCTGATAGAAACAGATCAATATTTAAATCCTTTTTTTTTTTTACCATAAATTGTGTTCCCTTCATGAATCGCCTAAAACAAAGGAAGAAAGTGAAAGTGGAGATTTATAGTGATAAAGGACTTAAATATTGATGTTCTTCTCACCCACACCGATCATATTGCTTCTGAAGAAATAGATTTCTCAACTGGAGTCATATGTATTTCTTCTATCCTGCCTTTATGTGCTTTTTGGAGCTTCAAAGTTCTGGTCACCATTCACTTGAATATTTCAGAGCTTAAAAATGCTTCTAAAAATCTTCGTTTATGTTCAGCAGAACAAAAAGTCATACACATCTGGTATGGCATGAGGGTGAGTAAATAATGAGGGAATTTTCGTTTTTGGGTGAACTATCCCTTTAAAAGTTTGCATGAAGCCGCATAATTTATGTTTTTTAATTAAGTAGAATGAACATGATTTGATCTAGTTGGATTTACTCACTTTACCCAACATATTTGAAAATATGTATTTTAACTCATTATATATATATCTCAAATGTAGATAAATAAATTTAATGCAACCACTTTCCTTAACTTGTAAAAGTGGGTACAAGGTTACATACACTCAAACAAATATTTTAGCCTATTTTTAGATGAATGCATTTAAATTTCAGAGCGCATTGTGTCATTTTTAACTAAAATTAATAAAACACTCAAATATTTAAATTAGGTTGGATTATTTGGCTGAGATTACTCAATTCAATTTGATCTAATTCTGTTTTGATTTTGAAATGTATATATTTTAGTTATTTTTTATTAATGTATTTACGAAGCACACAAAGGATCCTGTAGTTTCTTGCATGCATTAAAATTCAAGACTGTGCACCGGTCCAAATACTTCATTCAGTACATTTATATGTTCAGAATTACCTGTTATGCAGTAACTAAAATTAAAAACGAAACATTCTCTGGTCAAGCTGAGGCACTAAAGCTTTATTAATTACTAAATTACTTCATGAAGTATCACTAAAGTATTTACACAACAGCAAAAGTATAAAAAAGCATGATGTCTAATAGTATGGAAATAAAGAGCTGAAGTTAGCATTAATCAGTGAGGGATTGAGGGTTATATGCACACATATACACATATAATTGCTACAAGAAAATGTAGGTTAATGCATAGGAATTATACCGATCTTGAAGACTACTATTAGCCTAGCTAGCTAAACTGTAAATTCAGACCATCATTTCCGGTTTATCTCTTTCTGAATACTCAGATGTTGGATACTTATGTTGTGTACAGACTGTAAATGAGAAACATTCTCTCATAAATATTCACATATTCCTGTGAAGCTTCACTCTCATTTCCATATTAAATATGTGGCGATTCAGACCGCAAAGGACTACATTACCCATAATGCTGCAATGACCGCAAAGTCCTGTCTCACTATTGGTCCAGATCAAAGTGTGTGTCATGACCCAACGTGGGCGCTCAGGTCACTCATTGGCCTTGGCTTTCATGACGTTAGCCAATGAGGGCGATACTGTGCGCCCCATCGTGGAAAGAGAAATGTTTGTATTGTACATTGTGTTCAGTTGTTGAACAAGGCAAGTGAGTCAAATATTTGCATCCAAATTAGGTTGGTATATCTAATTTGGTTGCAAATATTGTTCTCACTAGCATTTGTACTCCACTTTATAGTATTTATTGCATCTTTATACTGCAAATGGTAAGCGGTCGACCTTAAAAGCAGCTTCCATTCCCTGCCAAGTTCATGTCAAACTCACAGGCACAATAATACAGTCGGTGTGGGCTATCATTGAGCAGAACTGTTCATTTTTAATTTCTCTTCTGATCTCTTACCTCTCAATCTCAATTTTCCGTATATTTATTTGAGAGTTTTCAGAAACCCAATCCACCGCCCGCAGGCTGCAATTTGGCTCGCTGTCACAGACTGTAGAGTCCGATTCGCGAACAAAGGACTCTTTTGAACATGTTTTATCCAGTGATTCTGTCAAACAGATTCGCAAAGCGTTTGTAACCCAGTAAACAGAGAACGTTCACCAAACATTGGGGTATGTTTCCCATTTGGTTATTCTTGTGTGTGTGTGTGTGTGTGTGTGTGTTGAAGGCTTTCGTGACAAACTAACATGAACAGATCACTTTTAATTCACATTAGAAGCAATCTTATTATATCTATAATCTTATATAATCGGTCCTGCTAGACCCGCTCCGAGCGGGATTCGAACCGGCGTCTGCGGCATGAGGAGGCTAAAGCCCAAAGTATACTTCGCCTGTCCGCGTTCCGCAGGGGTGGACTGGTAAGAGAAATGGGCCCGTGATTTTAGAAACTGGGCCAAAAACTATTGGGGAGGGGGGGTCGCTTCTGCATATCGCAGCGCCATTTTGCAGCCCGTTCTGTATAACATAACATTTCAGCTTAGCCCCGGTTCTCCCGATGGCCAGTCTGCCCCTGAGCGGCCCCAAAGTGCATCGGCCCACTGGGAAAATGTCCCGTATGCAAGATTACCAATCTAGCCCTGGCGTTCTGTGGCGGTCCTGACACAGTCCACGTGACGTAATTTACGTCACCAGGAGTGTCCACGGACAAACACACATGCGCACGTTTGACTGTTGAGATAGATGAGTCCACTAGGGGGCAGTACGCACAGTTGGGCTTTACTGTCAAGCAGTAGTCGAAGAACGACTATGCTAAATTGTTTTTTGCAAGTGATTTGTTCAAAACTAATCGCAAAGCCTTTGTAACCCAGCAAACACAGAACTTTCCCCAAACGTTAGCATATGGTTTCCGTTTGGTTAATTTAACTCAGAGATGTCTGTTGTGGATCTTTTCATCTGTAAAACATCACAATCTAATTAATATCTGCTAAACATCTTAAAAAGATCAAATTTACAAACATTCTCAATCAGAAACGTCTCAAAGACATCTGCTGATTGTCTTATGAACATCCGAAACATAGCCTAATTATTGACAAATGTCTTGTTGATGTAAAAAAATTAATAAAAATGTTTTCCGGATGTAAAAACATGACGTCTGGGTGATGTACGTGTGCTATCAGGGTAATAACAATACGTGTAGAATGATTTTTAGGCAGAAACTATTGGTTACCATGGTATATTTTGGTAGGAAGATTGAAAAGAAGTGAATCACTTTGTTCGTTCGAACGAACCGATTCGCTCAAATGAATCAGACTTCCCAATGCGATCGTGCGCGCGCGGGTCAGCGCTGTTTATGCTCCTCTGATCTCCGACGCGCGCTCCGTGTGCACGCGCGCAGAACAGGATGATCTCGTTACAGTGTAGCTCGGCGTAACTGTGCGTCATAAAGAGAAACATCTTTGATAAAGGTTAATTGTGCGTTTTAGAACTTTCTAACTGAAGACATTCGAATTCTTTTGGACCTTGAAAACGGTTGGCGCGCGCAAAGCTGAGGAAAGAGATCTGGATTTACGCAGCGCACGCGGGTTTCGGTGTCGGATGGTGATTCCGGATTCGGTCTTGACCATCGAGAGCCCCGTGGATGACCTTCATAACCATGTATCCGCACGGAAGACCTCAGGTACAGCAGCGTCATGAACTTTTCAGATCACAGAGACCAGCGGAGCTCAGTTCGGTGTGCTCGGGTTCCAGCGGATCGTTGAGTTCGGCGGGGCGGCCCGTTTTAATGTGCATTATGTTTGGCGTTAGGGTCGGGGTTGAGATGAGAGAATAAAGAGTTAATTACAGCGTGATGGGGTCAGTGATTTATGCTTTGGCGCCTGGAGTCCTATTACGGTCACCAAAATGTACATGACCGTGGAGAGAGAGAGAGAGAGAGTCCGAGATCTCTTAATTTTTTTTCTGTGTCCACAGTGCAGTAGAGAGATTATTATTATTATTATTATTTTGTTATTATTTTACAATATATTTTTGTATATTTAAATTGGATCTAATTTATATAGGTAAATATGAATATATAATATATCAAATATAATATAAGAAAATATAAAACATTATAGACATATGTATAGTACATAGATATATTTTTAAATATTTATTCAAATGTAAAAAAATATTATTAATAACATATATATATATATATAAATAATTAATAATTGTAATTTTAATATTATAATTTTATTATATATATATAAATAATAATTTTAATATAAAAAATATTTATAATTATATTTATATAGTAATTATTTATATTTTTATTATAAATATATACAATTATTATTGTAATATGTTCTTGTTTATTAATAATAGCTATATTTTTGTAGATTTATTATTGGGGTTCTCTCTGTCTTACAACTATTATTGATGTTTGTATTGAAACTTTGGAAGTATTGTTTGTCAAACCTTAATGCCAGTTTAGCACTAGAGAGAGAGAGAGAGAGAGAGAGAGAGAGAGATAAGTATGATCAGCATGTACAAAAGAGGAGGAAGAGAGAAAGGGAATTATTCATTACTGAAAAGAGTAGAAGGAAATTCATGAACAGAGAGAGAGAGAGAGAGAGAGAGTTTGCACTGTGTGGTAGACAGATGGGTGAATGAATGGTTTGTTCGTGTTACTGCTGCATGTTGCCGCATATGGATCCAGGCCGTCCCTCTCTCCACTGCAAATGTCATGTTCCATCACCATCACTGGGAAACACGATACCACACACAGACACACTGAGCCACACATCAAAGCTACCTTTGCAAATGATGGCATGTTATTACAGGCCTACGGAGACCCAGCTCTGTGGTAACTTGCATCACCTTCAATGCGAAGAATTTTAGTGTAGCCTACATAATGCATGACCATATGAGAGTGTGTAAATATGGTTTGTGTGTTGTTTATATCTGTGTGTTTAGTAGACAGGATGTGGTAATAACATTATGAGTGTATGTGTTTTGTTGCTGCCTGCTGAGTCTCTGATGATCTGACTGCAGTGGGCAGCTTGTGTCTGCTTTCAAACCCCCCGCCATGTGATCAGATATCTCAAATATCAGGCTGTGTACACCTGTCATTCCTACTTTGCAGTACATTTTGATGTCCCTATTATATATATATATGTGTGTGTCACAATTGTAAAGAATGAAATGGAGATATATCTTCCTCGAGGAAGTGACATTTTTTGTAGGAAAACAACAGAACAAACCTTAATTCTGTGATGTTTAGTGGTATTAGATGGTTTTTGTATATATATATAAAAATCACTCTAAAATCATGTGGTCAGCCGAGAATTTGTCTTTTGTATTTTTTGTTAAAGTCGCACCTAATCTGAAAATGTTAAAACTCTTGTTTTAGGTGTCAATGGTTGATTAACTGGTGATTATAATTTAGAATTTGTTATTTGATTTATTTGTTTTTCTGAGGGGGGCTTTCTCATCAAATATTTGTATATGCGATTAAATGCGATTAATCACTATTAATTAATCGGGACATCATGTCATTTATTCGATAACATTTTTTCATCGATTGACAGCCCTAATTAATACATTTAAATGAATAAATAAATGTAAAATTATGTATATCTTGTATTTAATAATATTTAATATTAATATTAAATAATAATATAATAAGAATAAGATAAATTGATATAAAAAACTATATAGACAGTTGATGTTTTGTTGTGTATATAAATCTAATCTATTATTATAGGTGCTATATTAATGATATATTATATGTATTTTATTTATATTATATTTATTTTATAATATTTTATATATTTGTCAAATAATACAATATTAATCGTTAGTATTTCAAATATTTAAATTTCATCCATACATTTACATACATTATCTGTCTGTCTGTCCATCTCTCTGTCTGTCCGTCCGTCTATCTGTCTGTCCGTCTATCTATCTGTCTGTCCGTCTATCTGTCTGTCCATCTATCTGTCTGTCCGTCCGTCTATCTGTCTGTCTGTCTGTCCGTCTATCTGTCTGTCCATCTGTCCGTCCGTCTATCTGTCTGTCTGTCTGTCTGTCCGTCTATCTGTCTGTCTGTCCGTCTGTCTGTCCATCTATCTGTCTGTCCGTCTGTCTGTCCATCTATCTGTCTGTCTGTCCGTCTATCTATCTATCCGTCTGTCTGTCTGTCCGTCTATCTATCTGTCTGTCTGTCTGTCTGTCCGTATGTCTGTCTATCTGTCTGTCTATCTATCTGTCTGTTTGTCCATCTTATCTGTCTATCTATCTGTCTGTCTGTCTATCTATCTGACTGTCCATCTATCTATCTGTCTGTCCGTCTATCTGTCTGTCTGTCCGTCCGTCTGTCTCTCTGTCTATCTATCTATCTGTCTGTCTTAAATCTATCTATCTGTCTGTCTGTCTGTCTCTCTGTCTATCTACAATACAAATATTTATCTTTAGTTTGTCAAATACTTACATTTCATACATTATTCCCTATATTAATTATATTTTTTATATATAATATATTTATTTTATAATTTTTTAGATATTTATAAATGTTATATATATATATATAATTAAATAATACAAATATTAATCCTTAGTATGTGAAATACTTCAATTTCATCAATGCATTAACATATATTTGAAATCTAAATAGTTCGATTTAGAGGTTAGTGTAGCTTTAGGCTTTATGTCAAAAGATTAAGGAAAATTTGATGAACCCTTTGAATACCAGGTGTAACAAAGCCTCAGACAGCAAGTAATGGCATGTGTGAGAAAGTGTTGTCAGAATATGAATGTGTATGTGTATTATGCATCACTGTATCTTCCACCATCTGTGCTGGATTTACTGTCATTATGGTAATGGTGTTAATGATCAAATCTCTTTAACTCACACTAAGTCTTTACTTTTAGCACACACACGACATGCTAATTTAACACTTCTCAAAGGCCCATTCTTGCGTAAATACATAACTGCAGAGGCTGCAATACTGTGTGTGTGTGTGTGTGTGTGTGTGTGTGTGTGTTGGAGGCGGTAATGCATGGTGTCAATTCTCATCCGAGCAGTAATGTGTATCGAGGTCTTAACAGTCTGCTCATCAGCACTGATGTACAACACTTCTGGAATGAGATGCTCCGAACAGATGTGCTTGTATATCCTCTCCAAACATTCACTGTTTTTGCCAACCGCAGCAGTCCACGCAGGAAGCATTGATTGGAAACACAGCAGGTTCATATGTCGCTCGCACACACATGGCTGCAAATACATGGCTCTTGTATTTGTGCCACATGTGCTGAATATTTCAGCAGTCTACAGTTATTCACGGATCTGCGATTTTTCCCTTCCCCTCCTCCCACTCAATTTCTCATCTGAAAGTGCCCTGCACAGTAAACAGTGTGAGATAGATGACTGCGTTCTTTCAGGGCTGCTGTTAGGGGAACGGGCTGTGTGACAATTCATGACTCTGTAACGCTGTTTTGGGTACAACGCCCTCTTGTTTCTTTGAGTCCTCGGGATAGCTGCTCATTATTCCTGCATGTGCGTCTATATTTTGGCCTATATGAAAAACACTATATGTATGTATATATATATATATATATATATATATATATATATATATAGATGCACCAAACATCGGAATCAGTTGTTTAAAGCAATTATCTGCACTATCGGACATTGTCTATTTGTTTATTTACAGCATTCAGGAATTCAGTTTGTAAGTTAGTAATGTGCTGTATGTTTCAGTGTTTATACACACATTTTGTATAGTTCTTTAGGAGCTCTTTAAAGGAAATGATTAATCGTTGCAATAATCGCAAATAGTCGAATTATCGCGAATAGTCAATTAATCATTCTAATTGTTAGATTAATCGATTATCAAAATAATCGTTAGTTGCAGCCCTAATTTTAGGTGATGGTCTGGCTTTCTCAGGGGTCATATCAAGGTGAATATTAAATATGTTGCTGTGGCCAGTCTCGGGTTTTAGATAAAGTTCACAACAAAAAGCGTTTATTGTGAATTGGCAGAGTGTATAAAGTGTCTCTTTACTCTCACAGTGACCCCCCCCTCCCCCCTACTGTCCCATCTGTGTGTGTCAGAGCTTCAACAGTGTATATTCCCAACTTCCTGGAAAAGCATTTTTTAAATGTTTAGCTTTAGTTATATATTGTATCTCTTTCACAAAACTTTCTTTTAATTACACTAATGATGATTCACTGGTCATATGTTGTATGTGTTTCAGGCTCCGCTGGTCTCTGGCCACGCCGGGATGAAATTCACAGTGCTGGAAACTCTGGACCACATAAAAGAAGAATTCCAGCTCTTCCAGGCCCAGTACCACAGGTACAAACCCAGAACCATGATTTCATTTTAGGATTTATTCCAAAATTCACAATAGTACTCATAATATACACAAGCACTCCAAATATAACCTCAACTGCTCTGTAAAAATCTAATTTAATGTAATAATGTACGTTTATAATTTATAATTTGTTAATAAATTGCAACAATGCCCGAACACTTATTCAGCCAAATGGGTTCCGGAAGTATTTTTCTCTGTAAAAATTAGATTTTATTTTTGATTAATATTTTCACAAATATTGCCACTGTCTTGCAATGAGATCAGGTTTGAATTTACATGATTAACAAATAAAATATCAGTTGTAGTTGCACAAAGCAACTTGCTCAAAATTCACATTGTATGACTGTGATTAATGTTGTAGAACAAAATATGAAAGTATTTTCTAGTAATCTTGTCAACAAATCTTGTTTTACTAATTAATCGCTAAAAACCTATTAACCTCAAAAAACATTTGAGATTAGTAGGAAGTTGGAAATTCCAACTTTCCAAGTTGAATGGAACTCTGCATTGGATTACCTGTGCAAAGCTGATGAGATTATCAAACTCTAATTCTCTAAAATCACTCGAGCAACTAGAAACGCTTGTATTAGCTGATACAGACTAATAGCCAGCTATCCAGTAAGCCTTATCCAGATAGTCTCATTAGAAGCAATTACGAAAGCTACTGAATATCTTTCTTTAGAACTATGAGTAGTAAACATCATTGTACATTTATAAAATGTGATATTTTTCTGAATATCAAAGTTTAGTATAAAATGTAACTACAGAGTTGAAATAAAGCAGTCATTGGCTTTTCTATCTCGCGCTGGAAGGGTTTATATTTTAGCATCCCTATTTGACCCTATTTGAGCTGCAGGAGGACACGTCATATGACCTCCTTAGAAGAACTCACTGTTTGTCATTTTCTGTTTTTCAGTCTAAAGTTGGAATGTGAGAAATTGGCGAGTGAGAAAACAGAGATGCACAGGCACTATATCATGGTAAGAGTGACAGCTACTTTAGTGACATAACCAGCACTGACGCGCACAGGGGCACAAGCACCCCCCACAAGCAACCGGAACCCTCTAACCCACGCTCAACAACTATTACTGCAACCCCCCACCCCACGATCAACAACTATTACCGCAACACCCTAACCCACGCTCAACAACTATTACTGCAACCCCCTACCCCACGATCAACAACTATTACTGCAACCCCCTACCCCACGCTCAACAACTATTACCGCAACCCCCTACCCCACGATCAACAACTATTACTGCAACCCCCTACCCCACGATCAACAACTATTACCGCAACCCCCTACCCCACGATCAACAACTATTACTGCAACCCCCTACCCCACGATCAACAACTATTACCGCAACACCCTACCCCACGATCAACAACTATTACCGCAACCCCCCACCCCACGATCAACAAATATTACCGCAACCCCCTAACCCACGCTCAACAACTATTACTGCAACCCCCTAACCCACGCTCAACAACTATTACTGCAACCCCCTAACCCACGCTCAACAACTATTACTGCAACCCCCTAACCCACGATCAACAACTATTACTGCAACCCCCTAACCCACGATCAACAACTATTACCGCAACACCCTAACCCACGCTCAACAACTATTACTGCAACCCCCTAACCCACGCTCAACAACTATTACTGCAACCCCCTAACCCACGCTCAACAACTATTACTGCAACCCCCTAACCCACGATCAACAACTATTACCGCAACCCCCTACCCCACGATCAACAACTTTGGCCGCACCCCCTTACCCCACGATCAACAACTATTACCGCAACCCCCTACCCCACGCTCAACAACTATTACCGCAACCCCCTACCCCACGATCAACAACTTTGGCCGCACCCCCTTACCCCACGATCAACAACTATGGCCGCACCCCCTTACCTCACGATCAACAACTATGGCCGCACCCCCTTACCCCCCGCTCAACAACTATTACCGCAACCCCCTACCCCACGCTCAACAACAATTACTGCACCCCCTACCCCACGCTCAACAACAATTACCGCACCCCCTACCCCCCGCTCAACAACTATTACCGCAACCCCCACCCCACGCTCAACAACTATTACCGCAACCCCTTACCCCACGCTCAACAACTATTACTGCACCCCCTACCCCCCGCTCAACAACTATTACCGCAACCCCCACCCCACGCTCAACAACTATTACCGCAACCCTTACCCCACGATCAACAACTATGGCCGCACCCCCCTATCCCACGCTCAACAACTATGGCCGCACCCCCCTATCCCACGCTCAACAACAATGGCCGCACCCCCCTATCCCACGCTCAACAACTATGGCTCATATCCCACAAGATAGGGGGGTGCGGCCATAACAACTATGGCCGCACCCCCCTATCCCACGCTCAACAACTATGGCCGCACCCCCCTATCCCACGCTCCACAACAATGGCCGCACCCCCCTATCCCACGCTCCACAACAATGGCCGCACCCCCCTATCCCACGCTCCACAACAATGGCCGCACCCCCCTATCCCACGCTCCACAACAATGGCCGCACCCCCCTATCCCACGCTCAACAACAATGGCCGCACCCCCCTATCCCACGCTCAACAACTATGGCCGCACCCCCCTATCCCACGCTCAACAACTATGGCCGCACCCCCCATCCCACGCTCAACAAATATTGCCGCACCCCCCTACCCCACACTCAACAACTATGGCCGCACCCCCTTACCCCATGCTCAACAACTATGGCCGCAACCCCCCTACCCCACGCTCAACAACTATTACTGCAACCCCCTACCCCACGATCAACAACTATTACTGCAACCCCCTAACCCACGCTCAACAACTATTACTGCAACCCCCTAACCCACGATCAACAACTATTACTGCAACCCCCTAACCCACGCTCAACAACTATTACTGCAACCCCCTAACCCACGATCAACAACTATTACTGCAACCCCCTAACCCACGATCAACAACTATTACCGCAACACCCTAACCCACGCTCAACAACTATTACTGCAACCCCCTAACCCACGCTCAACAACTATTACTGCAACCCCCTAACCCACGCTCAACAACTATTACCGCAACCCTTACCCCACGATCAACAACTATGGCCGCACCCCCTTACCCCATGCTCAACAACTATTACCGCAACCCCCTACCCCACGCTCAACAACTATGGCCGCACCCCCCTATCCCACGCTCAACAACTATGGCCGCACCCCCCTATCCCACGCTCAACAACAATGGCCGCACCCCCCTATCCCACGCTCAACAACTATGGCTCATATCCCACAAGATAGGGGGGTGCGGCCATAACAACTATGGCCGCACCCCCCTATCCCACGCTCAACAACTATGGCCGCACCCCCCTATCCCACGCTCCACAACAATGGCCGCACCCCCCTATCCCACGCTCCACAACAATGGCCGCACCCCCCTATCCCACGCTCCACAACAATGGCCGCACCCCCCTATCCCACGCTCAACAACAATGGCCGCACCCCCCTATCCCACGCTCAACAACTATGGCCGCACCCCCCTATCCCACGCTCAACAACTATGGCCGCACCCCCCATCCCACGCTCAACAAATATTGCCGCACCCCCCTACCCCACGCTCAACA
The DNA here is from genome assembly GCA_032164185.1 of Moxostoma hubbsi. Lineage (NCBI taxonomy): Eukaryota > Metazoa > Chordata > Actinopteri > Cypriniformes > Catostomidae > Moxostoma > Moxostoma hubbsi. The sequence goes on along the minus strand of JAVLUX010000009.1, from coordinate 46,463,208 downwards.
ACTATGGCCGCACCCCCTTACCCCATGCTCAACAACTATGGCCGCAACCCCCCTACCCCACGCTCAACAACTATTGCCGCACCCCCTTACCCCACGCTCAACAACTATTGCCGCACCCCTCCACACCACGCTCAACAAATATTGCCGCACCCCCCTACCCCACACTCAACAACTATTGCCGCACCCCCTTACCCCATGCTCAAGAACTATGGCCGCACCCCCCCTACCCCACACTCAACAACTATGGCCGCACCCCCCCTACCCCACACTCAACAACTATGGCCGCACCCCCCCTACCCCACACTCAACAACTATTGCCGCACCCCCTTACCCCATGCTCAAGAACTATGGCCGCACCCCCCCTACCCCACACTCAACAACTATTGCCGCACCCCCTTACCCCATGCTCAAGAACTATGGCCGCACCCCCCAACCCCACGCTCAACAACGGCAGATTTCTCATCATACTCTTTCCATGTCCTTTCACCCCTGTGCACGTCACCAACACTAGCTATGACATAAGTTACAATACTAGTCAAATAATGTTTTTTTTTTAATGATATCTGATATCTGGTATAATATACAGTGAATGTACAATGAATCTTTTCACTCAAATTGTTATGGTGATATAGTTTTGTATTAAATTAGCAAATAGAAGCATTTTCTGTAGCAGTCAGAATAATGATCCTCATAGAATAATATGAAAGACAATTTGTTTTGGTAATATATGTAAGACATTTCTGTAATTTAAGTGAATGTAACTGTGATTTATGCAATGCAATTTAAGTGTAATTGAGCTGTCTGCGTTTCCCTCCACAGTATTATGAAATGTCTTACGGATTGAACATTGAAATGCAGAAACAGGTAATTCACAGAAGCTGATTTGCCATTTTCAATTTGATTTCATGACAGATCAGTGGGATCTGTGTGTAATGAGCTTTGCGCAATGAGATGTCTTTGTATGGGGGGTATTATGGGTCTGATTAAGATTGCTCTAGATGTACAAAACACTAATTGTAGGGACAATCACACTGAAACTACACGATCAAGGGTACAATGGTGATAGAGGAGGATTTTGGCTGTAGTAAGTCTTCAGTTCCTGAGATTAAACCTCTAACATTTGATTTTAGGCATTACATTGACATCAGAGAGGATTATTGCAATACAAGAGGCTGTGAGTTACAGTAATTTTACCATGGTTAAGGGGTTTAAGAGGGTTTTAACACCTTTAATGGCTTTTAGCTGCAACAGCAATATGATAAAAGAAAACAATGTTCAATAATTCTACAAATTTCTTAAGGATAATAATCACAGTTAACAATTCGTCCACCGAGTGATATAGTTTGTTTGGACAACTGTATGTGATATTGTGAATATTGTATTTGGACTTGGCACATAAATATAATGTGTGGTCGCAGGTGTGCATGTATTGTCAGTTTTGCAACGCTATCAAATGTGGCTCATATAATTTAGTTTCTGAGGGTAGATGTATATCGCATGTGCTGGATTCAGTATTTGTTGTGTATTTACTGTGAAGCTGGTTTTAAGCGGGACTACTCGATATGAGCTAACACACACACGGGCGCACACTAGAGTGGGCTAATCCAGATAAGACCCTCGGTTCTTTCCTCGCTTTCCAGGCCATCTGTTGGAAATGCCTGGATTTGAGAGTGTATGTGGGTCAGTGTGTGCCCATGTGATCCGTCCACTCGTCTGTCTATCTGTCTGTCTGTCTCTCTGTCTATCTATCTATCTATCTATCTATCTATCTATCTATCTATCTGTCTGCCCGTCCGTCATTCCATCCCTCTGTCTGTCTGTCTGTCTATCTATCTATCTGTCTGTCTGTCTGTCATTCCATCCATCTGTCTTTCTGTCTCTCCTTCTCTCCATCCCTCTGTCTGTCTGTCTTTCTATCAATCTATCCATCTGTCTGCCCACCTATCTATCTATCTATCTGTCTGTCTGTCTGTCTCTCAGTCCGTCCGTTCGTCTGTCTTTCTGTCTCTCCTTCTCTCATCCATCCATCTGTCTGTCTATCTGTCTGTCATTCCATCCATCTGTCTCTCCTTCTCTCCATCCCTCTGTCTGTCTGTCTTTCTATCAATCTATCCATCTGTCTGCCCACCTATCTATCTGTCTGTCTGTCTGTCTGTCTCTCAGTCCGTTCGTCTGTCGTCTTTCGTTCTGTCTCTCCTTCTCTCAACCATCTGTCTGTCTGTCTATTTGTCTGTCTGTCCGTCATTCCATCCATCTGTCTTTCTGTCTCTCCTTCTCTCCATCCGTCTGTCTGTCTTTCTATCAATCTATTTATCTATCTGCCCATCTATCTATCTGTCTGTCTGTCTGTCTGTCTATCTATCTATATATCTGTCTATCTATCTGTCTGTCTGTCTGTCTGTCTGTCTGTCTATCTATTTTATCTATCCATCCATCTTTTTGTCTGTCTGTCCATCATACCATAAGTCCGTCTGTCTTTCTGTCTCTCCTTCTCTCCATCCCTCCGCATGTCTGTCTGACTGTCTGTCTGTCTATCTATCTATATATCTGTCTATCTATCTATCTATCTATCTGTCTGTCTGTCTGTCTATCTATCTATATATCTGTCTATCTATCTATCTGTCTGTCTGTCTGTCTATCTATTTTATCTATCCATCCATCTTTTTGTCTGTCTGTCCATCATACCATAAGTCCGTCTGTCTTTCTGTCTCTCCTTCTCTCCATCCCTCCGCATGTCTGTCTGTCTGTCTGTCTGTCTGTCTCTCAGTCCGTTCGTCTGTCGTCTTTCATTCTGTCTCTCCTTCTCTCATCCATCCATCTGTCTGTCTGTCCGTCATTCCATCCATCTGTCTCTCCTTCTCTCCATCCCTCTGTCTGTCTGTCTTTCTATCAATCTATCCATCTGTCTGCCCACCTATCTATCTATCTATCTGTCTGTCTGTCTGTCTGTCTGTCTCTCAGTCTGTCCGTTCGTTCGTCTGTCGTCTTTCGTTCTGTCTCTCCTTCTCTCCATCCCTCTGTCTGTCTGTCTGTCTGTCTATCTATCTGTCTGTCCATCTATCTGTCTGTCTCTCTGCCCATCTGTCTATCCATCCATCTATACTTCCAACTGTCTGTCTATCTTTCTGTCTGTCAAAACAACAAATCAATAACAATGCATTTACCAGGATTGTTTTGTTTGGTATCACCACCATTATGTAATGGGATATTGTTTTACCACTGTGTGTAATTGTGTGTTTCTGCAGGCAGAGATTGTAAAGCGGCTCAGTGCTATATGCACTCAGATCATTCCACTGCTGTCCCAAGAGGTGAGCAAGCACACACTCGTCCTCTGTGAGCTGCTGTTTACACTTGAATTATTTACAGCGGAGGTGGTCATCATCAAGACAGAGCTTGGAATGGGCCACCTCTTCCCTCCATAAATATTTCATACTGTTCTTTTATAAGCCACACAGTGTGGATTTGGTTATTTTGTAATAGTAATGCCCTCAGGGAACAAGAGCGCTGCCATAGAAGCAAATATCCCTTCAACACCTCTTTCGGGTTCACATGCTTCTTTGTTTATGGTTTTGCACAATGAAAGGTACTGTCATGTAACAGGTTAAACCTCAGGCTGGCATGTCTGGCTCTGATACAGTGTGGTCCCAAAGTCTCAGACCTTTCCATTACAATTTTTAGTCATACAAATCCATTCATTGCAAAGACAGGATCAGCATAATTTGATTGAACACTCGAATTGAAAAATTAACATGTCTTGCTTTAATGACAGCGTGCATTTGAGCTGGCATGAATAAAACCCGATAATCACGTTATCCATCATGATTTGAGAAGAGCATCTCGTTTGCTTTAACATATATATTATTTCATACCTTTTCATTTACATATTTATCAAAATCTTAAAACTATGTTAATTTGTAATCACTGTACAGTATATCAGCAGGGTTGTGTTTTTGCTTAGTGTCGCATTATTTTGTTGAGTTTCTGATATTTGTGTGTATCTGGGCAGCATCAGCACCAAGTCGCCCAAGCGGTCGAGCGATCGAAACATGTGAGCATAGCAGAACTCAACGCCATTATTGGGGTGAGTTTTTGTCCTCCTAACCAACTTTGGACCAATATAAGCTCTAAATAAACTTGAATTGTATTTAATGTACTGGACATAAGACATAGAGAGGACCCAAAAGCAAGTCAGCATAATTATGCAGCCTTCTAAGATACCTTATTTTTGGCAACACTGTAATTAGTGTATACCATTGCATTTAGGATGCTTAGAAGGCAGAAGGCAAGGCAGCTCATTAGATTTAATAGTCAAAATTAAAATTGTACCAAAAATCAAAGCAAAGATACATTTTTTTGTATCATAAAATGATTTCATGTTTTACAGTAGCTTTCCTTTTACCGTCATTCTTCCTTTTGTAGCAGCAGCAGTTCCAGCATCTCTCCCATCATGCATCAGGTTATCCTCTGACACCACACCCCTCAGGACTGACGCTGGGAGCGGGTACAAGCCTCATGGCTCTTCCTGGAGCCTTTCCGTTCTCCCCGCACCTGGTCCCTAAAGATGACCTCACTCACCTAGAGCTTGTGGACTCCAGAGGTACGTGAGAATCATTTAGACATTTCACATGCAACAATTCAATAAACATTTAAAGTTTCTAAAAATGTAAATAAATGCTAACAGAATATCAAAATAAAACCTTTTACGGCTAAAAGGATTATTCCAGGTTATTTTTAGCTGACATAAACGAAAGTTAAACACACTTACAGTAATTACGTTAATGCAATTCTTGCAGGCAAGCGTACAGCACTGCAAATAAATAAAAGATATGATTATAATAATAGTAATAATATTAAGTATTACCATAACTCAGAAACATTACATGTGTTAACATGAGACTGGAATCACATACCAATCCTGACCAGCTATAAAGAGATACACAGTTTTTTTTACGCTTGATATCTGTGCAAATAGACCGGGAAGGAGCTAGATGGAATTATCCGTAAAGTACTGTTTACGTTGAGCAAACTCCACCTACAGTGGTAATGCATAACCAGAAGTTTCTCCGCCAAGAAAAGTAGTTCCACTTCAAAAGGACAACTTAGACTCTACAAGGGATAGTTCACCCAAAAATGAAAATCCTTTTATCATTTACTCACCCTCATGCCTTCTAGAATGTGTATGGCTTTCTTTCTTCTGCTGAACACAAATGAAGATCTTTAGAAGAATATCTCAGCTCTGTAGGTCCTTACAATGCAAGTTAATGGTGGCCAGATCTTTGAAGGTCCAAAAAGCACATAAAGGCAGCATAAAAGTATTCCATATGATTCCAGTGGTTAAATCCATGTCTTCAGAAGCAATATGATTGGGGTGGGTTAGAAACAGATCAATATTTAAATCCTTTTTTCCCCTATACATTCTCCTTCCTGCCCTGTAGGTGGCAGTATGCACAAAGAAGTAGAATGTGGTACTGAAAGTGGAGATTGAGATGGAGTAAGAAAGGACTTATATATTGATCTGTTTCTCACCCACACCTATCATATTACTTCTGAAGACATGGATTAATCCACTTACTTGTATGCTACTTTTATTTGCTTTTTTGATCTTCAAAGCTCTGGCCACCATTCACTTGCATTAAATGGACCTACAGAATCTTTTTTTGTGTTCAGCAGATGAAAGAGAATAACATCAGTATCGTCTGTCAGCAAGAAGGTCCCGGCTCAACTAGGGCCTTTCTGTGTGGAGTTTGCATGTTCTCCCCGTGTTTGCGTGGGATTCCTCTGGGTGCTCTTGTTTCCCCCACAAGTCCAAAAACAATCTTAAGCAGGTTAATTGAGACTCTAAATTGCCCCTTATGTGTGTGAGTGAGAGCCCCCCCAGAAAGTCATACACTGGGGGTTGCGTCAGGAATGGCACCCGGCGTAAAAATTGTGCCAAATCAAATATATATATATATATGCAGACTATAACGAAGCGGACCCTGTACCTACGTGGGACAAACGCAGGAGTTGTCTTTCATAAAGTACAGTGAATGTGATCCAAACACATTCGATTGAAATAACTTAAATGAACATTTTGTGAATGCTCATGATAACGTGATAAACATGTTTTGATAAGTTCATCTGTATGTTTTCTTTTATGTTTGTAGATGGAGCCCCAAACATGGTGAGTATTAAAGCTAATCCTCTGATTTGAATTAGTGAGCTTTCTAAATGTTTACTGATCATTTTTGGGCATTTTCTGCAAAGATTTTGAGGGAAAACTTAGTCAAATGCATTCAGTTAAGCTGAGAGTACTATACTCTTATTGATCGCTGAAAGCATCATGCAGTCATCCAAAATATTTGATATACACACATCTAAGGGGTGAGGAATTTTTAATAATGATGCAATTCTGAGGAAATCTGCAGAGTTTTGAGACTCTCTGGGCCTCAAAGTCATCATATGTGAAGTGGAATTATGAAGGCATTTGTCACTTTTGGTGGCATTTTGGACTTGAGTCCTGGTTCATCTGACCTGGTTGTGTGTATTTCAGAGTGGTAGCGGCTCTCCAGTGGGCCATCGGTCTTCAGGGCTGCGACTCGGTCTTCCTCCTACCCCGTCCTCCTCCTCCTCCTCTCACACTGAGACAGACAGTAAGAGGAGCACCACAGATCAGGCAGGCACAGGACGAACACGACAGGTAAGTTAAGTTGAGATCAAAAACAGTCTGAAGAGATGAACAGATCCTCCTCCTGGAGTCTGTATGCTATTGCCTCTCATTCAAATTGCATCACAATTGCTTCATTTAAAGTGATATCATTTCATCCCTTTTCATTTTGAGTTTTGATAAGGCATATGAGGTACAAAGATCTCGTGATTGGGAATGATCATGTGATAATGTGTTTCCTACAGGAGAGTGGCAGTAAAAAGGAAGACGCTCTGAGAAGAGATGGTACTAAAGAGGTGTGAAGATCTTGTTATTTTCTTCTTGCATTAGAGTGACACCAACAGAAGTCTTAAACTTAAAAGTTTTAAACTTTGGAATATAAATAGTCCCATTCAATTTGTGTTTCAGACATGAATGATTTGTCTTGTGGACGATGAAACCCCTCAAGACCTAAAGTCGCAATAATAGTGCCTTGATGAGTACGGTTTTCGAGGGGTGGTGTTTTGACGTTTTTCCTACTCATATGAGAAGTGGGTGCAGGAGTTGTCGAACTGCTCATCCCTTTTTTTTTTAAATAGCAGAATAGCAGTATATCAAAGACTCTTAGGGATGGGCACTTTTGACTTTGGACAATAAGCAACCACACAAAACACTTTAGAAATGCCCACATGGTAATACAAAAGCTGCATCACAATGCCCTGGCAATCACCCACTACACCCTAGGATCATGCCAGCAAGATTTGTATGGGCATGCACAACTAGAAAAAAATAAATAAATAAAAATAATATTTATATATATATTTGTTTACATTCTATAATGCTAAATAGATATTTAAAATACAAAATAAATTCAAATAATTTAAAATGTAAAAGGATATTTTAATATGAATAAAAAACATGTTTATATATATATATAGTATAAATACACAAAAAACACTGATAAAAATGTATACCTTGAATGCACTATAAGTTGCTTTGTATAAAAGCGTCTGCCAAATGCATAAATGTAAATGTAAAATATATTTTCATATCAGTGTCAGAAATTAACTTTTCCATTAGGGGGCAATATTTGCACCATGGAGTTGTTTTCAGGTTGACTTGTTTTTTTTACCTTCATTAGTGCGTTATTAGAGCATTTGTTTTCTAACCTGAAATATATAATGACATCATACTGTATACACCAATGAGCCAGAACATTATGACCACTCAGAGGTGATGCGAATAACGTTGATCATCTCCTATCATGGCCACATGTCAAGGTCTGGGTAGATTAGATGTTAAGTAAACAATCAATTCTCGTATGTCAACGTGTTGAATGCAGGAGAAATGGGCAGGAGTAAAGACTTGAGTGACTTTGACACGGAACAAATTGTTATGGCCAGGCGAATGGGTCAGAGCATCTCTGAAAAGGCAAGGGTTGTGGGGTGCTCTCGGTCAGCAGTTGTGAGTACCTACAGACAGTGGTCCGAGAAGGGACAAACCACAAACCAGCAACATGGTTTTGGGCGCCCAAGGCTCACCGATGCACAAGGGCAACAAAGGCTATCCCGTCTTGTCCAAACCGACAGAAGATCTACTGTGGCACAAGTGACAGAAACCTTTAATGATGGTTACGGGAGGAATGTCACACCACACAGTGCATGACACCCTGCTGCGTATTGGGCTGTGTAGCTGCAGACCGGTCAGAGTGTCCATGATGACCCCTGCCCACCGTTGAAAGTGTCTACAATGGGCACACAAGCGTCAAACTGAAACGTGGAGCAGTGGAATAAGGTCGCCTGATCCGATGAGTCCCGTTTACTTTTACATTACGTGGACGGCCATGTACGTGTGTGCTATTTACCTAGGTAGAGATGGCACCAAGATGCACTGTGGGAAGACGACAAGACGGTGGAGGGAGTGTGATGCTCTGTGCAGTGCTCTGCTGGGAAACTGTAGGTCCGACCTTTCATATGGACATCAATTTGACACATGCCATCTACCTAAACATTGTTGCAGACCACGTACACCCCTTCATGGCAATGTTATTCCCTTATGGCAGTGGCCGCATTTCTTGCATTAATTAAGATAAACATTTTTATATAATATTTTGATCATTTTACAGAGTTTTTAAAATTTTACCAGGAGCCTTTTTATTATCCGAAATGCAAGCACACCATTAAAAATAGCTTGTTTTTCAGGGTTGTAGTTAATGTTGCTTTTGACTGTCTGTCATTGCAGAAAAGTGCGTCACCCACTGGAGTCTCTCCGAGGTCTGCTGATGGAAACGGTCTGAGCAGCTCTCCGGTTCTCTGGAAAAATCCATCCAGAGAAGGGCCCTCCCCCTCATCCTCCCCTCGCTCACAGCAGTGCTCGCCCGGAATCTGCAAGAGCCCCACACAGGTACGGCACGGGATCAGTCGGTACCTGGCACACAGCTCTGGTGGCAGTGGCGTGTCCAGACGTTTTTGACTGGGGTGGCCCATGTGGGGCACCGACTCATTCAAGGGTGCCATGAAGCATAATTCAACATCCCTGATATGTAATAATAATAATAATAAGTTTGAATTTGTAATAGTAAAATGTTACTGTATTCAGTTAAATTATGATTAATTGTTATTTTAAATGGTAATACTGCAAAACAAATAAGACTCCAAATATGTATGAATGTAGTTTTTAGTTGTTTTAAGTATCTCTTTTATGTGTGTCGTGTCTCTTAAAACTGCATAAATGTTATGGACGCTGCTAATATGGTTACTGTCTCTTTAAGATACTTCTTAATTTTATTATAGGCGTTATAGACTCGGATTTCAGTTTTGTGTACTCCATATATAGCCATTTATTGGGACTAAATTGATTATTTAATTAAATGTTACTTTAAAAAAACTTAATTTAATTAATTTGATCTCCAAAAACAATGTCATTTTGCTTCTTAAGAGACATGCCAAAGAACCTGGCAAAGTTTATAAGGTTTGTGGCAATGTGGCATCATGTCTTTTGAATGAATGGAACTGTTGTTACTGAAATGGCGCCTTGCTTGATTTCCTTAAGCCCGATTCATTGGTGTGCTTCAGTGTCACGGTCCCATGGATGTGTCGATGTACAGTGCATGCTCAAACCATATTTTATTTCAGATGACTGTACGAAGTATTTCCCTCCGAGTCCACTCACATAACATTCATTTCTTGACACAACTTCCCTCTTGACTTTAAAACCAACGAGGTTCTACTTGGTTTTATTGAAGGCCCACCTCCGACTTGGAAAATGACCAATCACCGTTTTGAATTTGGGTGGCACCTGGGGTGGCCAATCTAACTCCAGAGGGGGCCTGGGCCACCCCATGTCCGCCATCTGGACACGCCCCTGTCTGGAGGAGATCCTCTCCTAAGAAACTTGCTGTAGTATTAGTAGTACTTCTGGACAGTTCTGGACGTGGCTCAGATTTTTGTCCCTCTGTCATTTCAGGAGAAAGTGAGATCTCCCTCTCCGTCAGCGTCTCATGAATCTCTCTCTCCCGGCTCGCCACCGCCTCGCCCTCTCTCCTCCTCTGCCCGTGGCCCGTCTCCCGCTCTCAAACACTAGGTGAGTCCTGACATGTGCTTTTATTGGTTACTGCAAACGTGGGTGGCATTGGGTCATTTTTCACTCGCCTTAGTACATGTTGAGCTTTCAAAATTGAACGTGATATAATCCCTATTGCCTCCGGATCATTCATTTCCAAAAACAGCCTAGATTTTAACCAGCCTTGTTTCAGGAAGTATTTTTACTCTTTAATGAAAGAGTTCTCAGCCATGAACTAAACCAACTAGCTTTGTGATGAATCACATTAGCCTTTGATTCAAAGGAAAAAAGCATGCACTTAAATCCTTTAATGAGGGAAAGAACTACAATCCCATGAGGCATCACGGATGATGTATTTGATAAAGTAATGACAGTACAATATAAAACTATTGACTTATAGTTATTAGCCACTTTCACACATGAAACCTGTTAAATTGCAGTAACATTGCTGATTTCCGTCTTTAATGTTTTGCTAACATTTACACATTAGCGTCAAAATGCAGGTAAACTATGTGATGTCATATGCCAGGAATTAGCTTTAAACTATCAAGGTGTTAAGCTGATCACCTGACTTTATATCCTATGTGTTCCCCATTCCCGAAGGAGGCTAGTTATTGATCTAATCACATTCTGTTCCTGTAAGCGTCTACAAATGTCTTTATCCTCCTAAATGACCCACAGCACACGGCTTACGTCAGCTTGTACATGCTCAAACTGGTCATCTTATGGCTTTGTGCACACGTAGCATCTAAATGTAAAAATGTTATTAAAATTTTAAAAGAAAAGGCTGCATGTGTGAAATTATATTGATTCAATATTTATGGCTGAATATTCAGACATGTACATATATATATATATATATATAATATATAAATGAGTAGTTTAAGAGGATTCATGGGTTGTGTAGTTCTTTTGTGTAGGAATTTAAATATTAAACACAATATTTAAAAAAATGAACAACGTTTACACCACATGGCATTTTTTGTCTTTAAGCCCCATAAAACATGTCAAAATGACTTTAAAATCAGTAATTGCAAACATGTTCATCATAGGTGTTATCAAGTAATTGTTTAGTGTGAATTGCATTTTTAATACCTAAATATTTTCGGACAAATAAAAATGAGTGTCACATCTTTGACCCATGTATCTTTATTTAACAATGTATACTTTATTGCTAAAAATCAGTTTCTAAATTAAGAAAAAGGAGATATTTATTTTAGGAATCTGGCTGTGGCACTCTATTCCTGCTATTCACTTTTAGTGAGTTACATTCTACATGTTTTCATTCATGTCTTGTTTCATTGGCAGGACCCACTCCTGTCCATGGAGTGAGACTAGTGAAAGACAGCCGCTACCCCTCCCCAGCCTGCCCTTCCCAGAACACAAGGGGCCGGTCCCAGATTGCGCCGGGTCAGCCCCAGAATGCAGGAGTCTGGGCATTAGGTGCCTTGTCAGAAGCCCATCATCCGTCCTCGTGGCCCTTTGAGCCGAACTCTGAGCAAACTGCACCTGTGTTCCCACAAAAAGGGAGTAATCAGCCAATCAGCTGTCTGACAGCTCTGTCAGCCAAGTAGAAAGCAAGCTGAATATTCTGGTAAACTGCCACACTTACAATTCCAAAACTACAGTGGCCCAAAAAATGATTTGGACACTTCAGCCACACTAAAAAAAATGTATGAATGTCAAAGAATTTGATAACAAAATATCGAGCAGAACATTTTTCAAAAAGAAGTTTTGTAGTTTTAAAATGGTATAACAATGTATTGCTCAAATGGAGTGGTGGTGACCTAGTGGGCTAAAGCACGTACCTGGTAATCAGAAGGTTGCTGGTTCGATCCCCACAGCCACCACCACTGTGTCCTTGAGCAAGGCACTTAACTCCAGGTTGCTCCGGGGGGGATTGTCCCTGTAATAAGTGCACTGTAAGTCGCTTTGGATAAAAGCATCTGCCAAATGCATACATGTAAATATAAAATAAATTTTTGGTTGAAGGGCAACTGACTTCATACGTCCACTAAAAATCACCTTGACACCAGTTGGTTAAAATCCATTGCAAAAATTACTCAGAAAGGTGAATTTAGTTCTGAGAAAATGTCTAGGAGCATTTGCTTGCAGATGCAACTTGGTGTTATATTTTGTTACCTAATGCAATGACATTGTTAAGTGTGACTTATTTTAAGGCTCTAAATAATACACTTCAAGCCCAACGTATGCTTCGGCAGAGATTAATTAGCAGAGACGGGCCACTTCTATTAAAATGAATGGGAGAAATTGGAACGCCCAACGGCAGCGGATGTAGAAAGGAAGTCCCTTCTTACAGTTCAAACAGCCAATCACCTTTTAGATACAGACATCGCCTGTCAATCAACTTGACAAAGCACATGCACATTAGTTATACAAGCTGAGAAAATTGCGTTTTTAGTGTAATCTGAGATAAAGAAGCACAATTTATGATTCCAGTGTTGTTAGACTTTACTGCTGATTTGAAATAGGTTCTTTGATTGTAATCTTGCCAACCGTTTAGGAGATTTCGGTCTTTCCGCATACAAGTAGATAGAAGCTGCACTGGCATGACAGGAAATAGCCTCCCGAGAGCGTTCCAAAGATGGCCGACAGTGGACTGACTTGCTAGAAAGACTTTGGCTTCGGTCTGATACGAATGCAAGGCGTCTGTGTACAGGACGAACGATGCAAAGGCACCATTTTTCTAACTGCTCAGTATGCGCATACTGCATACAGGCTGGAATTATTTGCACTAATTAGTGGGTCCACAAGGTGGCAACACTCACAATTGAGCCATTGCTGAAACGACGAAGCTTTGGAAGATATAATCGCCCCTAAACAACAGGAGAAGAATCTGAAAACTACAGAAGTGGATGTGCAAGTAAGAGCGCATGTGTGAGGAGTTCTGCATTTGGATAACACTAGTCTGAAGGAATATAAAGACATATACATTGGTCTAAACTCTCGAAAATATGTAGTCTATTGTCTCGTAGAAGTCGTACCGTGCATGCACCATCCACAGTCAAATGAAGTACTATATTTTAAAAGGCTAGTTTTCATCTGTACGTACTCGCTAAGAGTTCGCATCAAAACTGAAGTATACTTTGGGCTTTAGGGTCATTGTAAAAGTTTTCACTGAAACTTTATAATACACAAAAACCAACATCTTGGGTTTTTTTGTATTGTAACTTTACCAGTTTAAAAATGCTAAATATGCAAGTTATATATGAGAGTCTGTGTCTAATATGAAACATGAGATATTGCAATAGCAGTTGGATAGCAAAAGGTAATTTCAAGAAAATGGATATTATTGAAATAACCCTTACCGTATGAAATTGAAATATAATCAAAATCATCACTTATGCATGTAAAGTAGTACCCTCCCTCATAATATCCAGCAAGGCTAATACTCATGTAAAAAAACTAAAAAAAAAACTTAATATGTAATTCATTTTTTCCTTTTCTTTCAGTGTGACAAATGGAGGCGAGAACTGTTTCTTCCCATCGTCTCCCGCACAGAAATGGACTGAAATGATTTTACTGCCAATTTTAAAGATTCTAAAGTCAAAAAGAGTTCAAGAACAAGACACGGAAACTTCTAGAAACATGGACATTAAAGTTGTTCTTGTTATACTACGGTTTTCACACACAAGAGATTTTTACTGTTTCAAATGGCTCAAGCACCCTTGAGTTACGCGTTACCCCTGACTGAAACTGACCCTTGCACAAATATGTAATTTTGTTTGTATTAATTCACAGCATTAAAGACAAATAATGCTCTGAACCTGCTTTTGCTTGTAAAAACTGCCGTCTTTGGTTGATACACAAAGCCACATTATGGCGCTTGTAATCCAACCAAGCGCAGCTACAGGGTACTGGCGAAGCAGGAGAGGCGGTACTATTTTGCGAATATATAAATGGCTTAAAAGGGTGTTGTTAGGCACAACATTCAGGCGAAGTGAATATCTTGTTATTTCTTCTTTAAATAAACATTAGGCTACTGAAGTTGTGCCATCCTTCCACTACAAAACAGTCCTTGTGACGTAAACTATGGTGGCTGCGCAGTGATATACACAGTCGGTATTGAAACGGGCCCTTGAATAAAATGATAAAAATATATTATTTGGATTGCGTAGTATTAGTTCACAAACAACGCTCTGATATAACATGATTTGTTTGTACAAACTGGCATCTTTTGTTACACAAATCCACATTATGGCGGTTCCAAATAATCACGTGCCACTACTCGGTACTGGCGGAGCAATGCGGTAGGAGTGATGTGTTTTTCATCAACATTTAATGGCTAAAAAGGCCGTTGTAGGTTCGACACAAAGGCGGAGTGAATACTGTATCTTCACAACGTAGCATGACCTCTAGAGCCTGTCTCTTAAAATAAAAAATGTTTCATTAAAATGTTATTTTACTTCGCAAATTCGTTAAGTACCATCCTTCCGCTAAAAGATATAGTTCCTGATACGCGTACTACCGTTAAGCTGCGTTCACACTGCCAGCGACACGCAGCACTAATACGATCTCATTCATTTTCAATGAGAGCTCGCGACTTCCGGCAACAAGAGCGACGGCGACCGTTGGCGACCGGATGTGGGCGTGTCCAGCGACGCAAAGTTGAGAAATGTTTAACTTTATGGGAGCGACAGCCAATAGGAGAGAAGATGGTAGAGCTCACGTGATCGTAATATTTTAATAATAATAATATGAATTGTAAAGAAACAGCGCTGTTTAGACTCTCCATACACACCACTAGCGACAAAATAGCTGGCAGTGTGAACTCCGCTTTAGTGCTACGCAGTGATGCACAGAGTTGCTGAGTGAGAAGGTGTTTTGTTATTATTATGTATTTAAGCATGGCGTCCAGAACACTTTTTTTTTTATTATTTTATTTTTTTTTATTTTGTATTGCTTTGGAGAGTAAAATAGTATATGGTGTTTAAAAAAGCTTGTAAAACTAAACATTTCTGGCTTTGCAGCATTTTGAAGAACAGGCTACGATCTCTACACATACAGTTTGGTTTCACCACTAGGTGGCAATAGATGATCAAAACATAAATCAGTTCATCAGAATATACTGTTCTTGCTCCATGTGTAACTGACTGTGTTATAGTCTTTATCTCCAGTCCAGATAAGTGTAATGGACTGACTGTTTATTTACTTTTTCACAATGCAAAAATTCTATTAACATAAATCTATCATAAATCTTGCAATATTGCCTATGCACAATGCTGAAACCTGCTCAGTTGACATCAAACACTAATAAACTCATTTTATCCATGATGAGCAATCCTCTGGCTGGAGAGGCCAAACTGTTTGATATGGCTGATGTAAGACAGAAACTTTTGAAATATCGCCAGTCAAACATCGTTCTTTTAGCCCAAACTGCTTTTTTGGAAAGCATTGAAACACATCACACATGTAAATGTGGTCAGCTCTTCATACGTCCACTGATTTTTGAGTGCTGGGGAAAAATAGGCCTCAAAATGGGATAAGTGAATGATTATTTCTAAAGGGATGTTCAGAGGTGTTCAACTACAATTTATTGATATTTTTTTTATTCTTCTATTTTCTGTTTTCTTGTTCACTCGTCGTCAACAGCCCCGGATGCAAAAAGTAATGTGTACTGTCAGTGCTGTGAAAAAGTATTTGCCCCTTCCTAATTTCTTTGGGTTTTGTGTATTTTTCATACTAAATTATTGTAGATCTTTGCAACCTGAGTAAACACAAAATACTGGATTCAAATATATATATTTTTTATTGAAGCAAAAGAGTTACCCAACACCTATATCACCCATTTGAAAAACGAACTGCCTTTTTTGTGACTTCCTGGATGAGTCGTCGTAAGGAATTTTGGAAGCTCGGACATTTCTTGGAAGGTTCACAACTGTGGCAAGTTTTGTCCATTTGGAGATAATGGCTCTCGCTGTGGACCTTTGCAGTCCCAGAGCCTTTGAAATAGCTTCGAACCCTTCCCAGACTGATGTATTTCAATCACCTTTTCCCTCATCATTTCTGGAATTTCTTTCGACCTTGGCATTGTGTGCTAGTGGGTGAAACCCTCTATCCCACTGCTGGAAAAGCTATATTTAGGTGTTGATTTGATTGAACAGGGCTGCCGGTAATCAGGTCTGGGTGTTTCTAGTCCAGCTGAACCCCATTACGAATGCGGTTTCATGGATTTGAGGATTTAGTAACTAAGGGGGTAAATACTTTTTCACGCAGGCCCAGTTGGTATTGGATAAATGTTTTGTTTCAATAAAAAAATGTATAATTTAAAAACTGAATTTTGTGTTTTTTCTGATTGCCGGTTTTATGATAGATTTTGTTTGAATTTTTGAAACAATATAGAATAAGATAAACACAAAAACAGAAAAAATCAGGATGGGGGCAAATACTGTCAGTGATTCAGTGATCACATCCAGGGGTGGACTCAGTGGCGGAGCTAGGGGGTGGCCGTAGCCACCATGGACTGAAGCCTGGCCACCCCATTGGCCACCCCACTTGCAACTGCCATTTTTTGAGCACAAGACTTAACATGTACTGCCCGAAAATGACTTATCGCTGGCCCCTTCCCAGCCACCCCTGTGAAAAACTATTGGCTCCGCCCCCTGGGTGGACTGGCCATAGGGAGAACTGGGACTTTTCCCAGTAGGCTGACCATGAAACGAGTTTTATTTGAAATCCAGGGCCAATTTCTCTCCCCAGAACGCCACTGACCATATAAAAACCATGAAATATTTTGTCACTAACAACCAGCAAAACTTTGTGTAAAAGCGTCTTGTTTGCATATGGTTATCACTACTGTTAAACTTCAGTTCAAAGCCTCACACAAAACAAAATTTCACAGCATACATAGTAGTACACTGAAATATATCCATAATCAAGATAAATAAATAAATAATACAAGTACTGCTTTACATATGTACAAATTCAAGTTAAGCCAGAATTAAACATCTTGGAATGATTCCTGTTGTTTGTGTTTATTAGGTCATGTGTTTTTGAGTGTCCAAGTATTTATATTGGGGGAAACAGTTTGCCAGTGTTTCTGTGAAACTGACTTTGAGAGATGTTTGAAGTGCTGCTATGGTTGTAGGGCATTTTGGATGAAACATTAACTGTTGCGCTAGTATAAATGTTGGTAGAGATGACTTTTGAAAATGTGTTCTCAGTATTGAGAAATGTGTAATATAATTGTAAAAAAACTGGAATAGCTACAAATAGGACACACTTAAAATTACATTATATATATATATATATATATATATACATCAACAACATTAAAACCACCTGCCTAATATTGTGTAGGTCCCACTTGTGCCGCCAAAACAGCGCCAACCTGCATCTCAGAATGATGCTATTCTTCTCAACACAATTGTACAGAGTGGTTATCTGAGTTACCACAGTTCAAACCAGTCTGGCCATTCTCCATTGACCTCTCTCATCAACAAGACATTCCCATCCACAGAACTGAAGCTCACTGGATGTTTTTGACATCATTCGGAGTTCATTCTAGAGTCTGTTGTGTGCTAAAATCGCAGGAGATCAACAGTTCCAGAAATACCCAAACCAGCCCGTCTGGCACCAACAATCATCCATGTGATTATCTTATCAGCCAATCATATGGCAGCTGTGCAGTGTTTAAAATCATGCAGATACGGGTCAGGAGCTTCAGTGAATGTTCACATCAACCATCAGAATGGGGAAAAATGTGATCTCAGTGATTTGGAGCGTGACATGATTGTTGGTGCCAGACTGGTTGGTTTGGGTATTTCTGGAACTTTTGATCTCCTGGGATTTACATACACACATCAGTCTCTAGAATGAACTCTGAATGGTGCCAAAAACAAAAAAACATCCAGTGAGCGGCAGTTCTGCTGATGGAAACGCCTTATTGATGAGAGAGGTCAACAGAGAATGGTCAGACTGTTTCAAACTGACAAAGTCTACGCTATCTCAGAGGACCTATAGGATGAGGGGTGACTTTCATCAAATGTTGGGACACAGCTGTGAAACCTCGTGAAAAATAAAAGGCATCATTTTAAAATGTTGCTTCCTCCCGTGACAGCAGTTTCTTTTAAATGACACATTTAAACTTCTGATTTTCTTAACATTATATTCTAAACTGTTTAAAGTGTTGAATTATGGTCTCAGGACCTGTGGCTTTAAATCAAATAAAATGGTGTAAAGAACATATAATGAAAACCTCTGATTACTTACAAAGTGAAAATGTAACGGCAGGTTCAAATGTCTCAGGGATTAACAGAGTACTTTATTTGCTCCCGAAGTGGAAAAAATTCCTTTCTTGTATCATATTCACTGTGAATAAAGCTTGTTTATTTCAGAGGAACGCTGTCACGTGTCCATCAACAAAAGAGGGCACACACAAGAATTTTAATGCAGTCAGATTTATTCATAGACGCACATTATATAACACAATATATAAAAGGATTTTAAATAGACACTCAAAGTTACAATGGACATTTTACCTTGAGGCCATCAAATGTGTATTAACTCGATTGTTTCGGCACCTCCCGGGAGAAAAAACAAGCATTTAATCAGTTACAATGAAGATGATATGATGATATGGGACGGTTTTGGCCAGTAGATATCCAATGAAAGCATTGATAGAGAAGGTCTAGTTTTGGGCTGAAAAACACTGGACTGGATTGTTTACGAAAGTAACGATTTTTACAATGAAAGATTTATGCAAATGCAAGATAACATTCTTTACGGGACAGTTAAAGGCAAGACAATTCTATAACATTTACTCACCTTCATGTCGTTCCAAACCCATGGCTTTCTGACGCCATGTGGTAGCTTTTTGCTATTACAGTACATCCTTAAACATACTGTTAAACAAAAAATGTACATTTTACCAAACCTCAGCTATAACAGTGAGCTACAGGAATAGTAATTCTTACCGTAGCAAACATCCGTAATAACATGTATACTGGAGTAATGTGGATTCTGGAATATAAAGTGTTACCTATTGATAACGGAGTGGGAAAAAACTATAAATAAACCAAATTTCACTGTGACCTTTGAAAAAGTCATGACATAACAGAAACCTCATGGAACAAAGATGCTTTATTTATTTATTTATTTATTAACATTGCAGGTATAACCAACAAATACAAAACATACCTAGAAAACAAAATTAAATGTGCAATATTCATAAGCTGTACACTCACAATAAAAAGGTACTTATGCCAGTCATGCGAAAATAATTGGACTAAATAATCAATGATTAAAGCAGATTATATATCCATTTATATATATATGAGAGCTCTAGGCTTCACAAGTGGTGTATAATTATTTATACATTTTTTAAGAAAAATAAAATAAAGGCATGGTTCAGTAGCTTCAATTGAATTGCATACAATAAATATCAGGCTACAGAATTTTCTGTCAATGTGAATTTTTCTGTGAAACTCAAATTTGGGAAGCTTTGGTCTTGAAATAAACCCTGTAATCTGCTCATTCTTAATTCGCTTGTTAGTTCGTATAAAGTTGGTTGTTAGATTCAGTAGTGAACATTTATTAGACAGAATTTGGCGTAATATTCTAAATGTAGGGTAGTTGATGCATTACAGCATAAAATCAGTATTTGAGATTAAAATGGTCCTATTCTCTATAAGGCGAAAGTGTATCTTTTAGGTACTGTGACTGGTCACCATTTAAATTCACCTTTTGACTTCACTAGTTCATTTTAAATGCTCTTGCAGTGTGACAAATACATTGTTAAAAGTGCAAATATTCGACGGCGTCTCAGTTAATGAGGTCATAAAAGCTGCATGCATAATAATGATAAAAGATTGAGCAAAATGCTGTTTAAAATAGTTTTAGACTGAGTATAGTGTCACACCGCAGGACATGCCAACTACCCACTCGCATGGCACAGAAGAACATAATAATAATCAATAAGACGGCTCAGTTACGTTGAACAAGGCGGTAGTGACATTTGGAAATATGAGCAAAAGTGTACAAATACGCCATGATCTTGTTCACATTCAATGTGTAAATCCAGAATATAAGCCCAGCCCAGCCCAGCCCAGCCCAGCGATGGGGGCCGATTGATTTTTAAGGCCATCTGGTTTTCTGCAACTACACCTGAGTCAAAGAGAGTCTATGATCCACATAGAGAGAAATGATTCATTTTCTGTGAATAAAGTCCATAAAAATGTCTTGCAGCATTAGCAACTCACAGTCGGCAGCAAATTTGTGTTGTGCAGGATATATGTGGTTTATTGTCAGTAAAAATTAGGACACTATTTCTGATGAACAATAGAACAGGTGAAGATAAAAATAGGCTCCAATGCATTTTAAACAGGCTTAAACTCAATATGCATGATATTCACCCTAAATAGTGTGCAAGGATTACCTAAATCAACAATGAAAATAGCATGCTAAAAATGCCTGGAGAGTATACTGTTGTCGGTTGATTTGAGAAATGTGCATCCATGCATGTTTTTGGATTGTCCTCCTTTATGATTAGAGGCAAAATGGCGAATGCATCAAGGCAGACACTGTGTAGTTTTTAAAGGCACAGACACTTTAAGTGCAAAGTAGAAATATGGGAATTATTGCATTAAAGCCACTGTGTGATATTATACAAAGATGTGGATTGAAGATATGAGAACGGAATCAAATTGGATTGCAGGTCCGGCTCCACAGGGGGCCAGAGGGGGCCTGGCCCACCCAATCAGGAGCCTGGCACCCCGTCCCACAACAGCTATTTTAATTGGAGTAAACATGAGCTCAGATTCAATTTATGCAGTTGTTGGCTTGTCAATAACAACTCAAAGTAGTTTGTAGTTCATGAGTCATCGTGACTTTGTTAAGTTTCTGCACTAAATAGAGTCACATGATTTTTCAATCTTTACAAATTGAATACGCGAAACATCACATCATCCGCTTTAAAAATACGCAGATGCGAATTAAACCATTGGAGGCCAGACATCGAAAACTGGATTCTGTTATTAAGAGTAAAACACTTCCACGTTCAGGAGGAAAAAATGGAAATTGTTGCGATTGTTGTGATTATAATAATGCGACAAGCAGCTTTTTTACTTTTTAGTTAAACACATTTTCTAGTTTTACAGAAACCTGTGACGCACGGGACTTAAATACATGTGCGCTGGTTAGCTAGTGGTACTCATTACAAAGATTACACCATGTTTACACTGAGAGCGATCAACGCAACAAAACTAGTATGGTGTCGCAAGCTTACAGCGTGGACGTGGAGTTAAAGGTGCTGTAAGCGATTTTAGCCGTTCTAGTTCCTCAAGACTGAGCCGTTGAATTAGTCGCGCCCCTCTTTCCAAATCCCTGCACTCCAAAGATAACAAATTAGCTTTGTTGAGACTGACATCGTGCAGAAACTGTTGTTAAAAACAACAGCAGCAAAATAGCGCCCTCAATTGGCAACTGTTATGATTGCGTGGCATAAAAATGCCGTTAAGCCTCAATTATTTGCTGCAACTACAATACTATGAGAATGCGCAACATGATTGACAGGTCGTAAGCGACAGAGGCCGCGGCCCGTGGACATTGTTTTGTTTGCTGTTTGTACAATCTAGAGCGGTCACAGAGACCAGTGAGACATCTCACAACACTTACTTAATTCATGAATATCTTTCAGGGAGTAGGAACATTTTTTTGCAAACCTTTCCATGAATAAAAACGCTTACAGCACCTTTAAGATGTTAGCAAATAAAAAGAAAATAAACCCCATCAAATTATAGTGCTGAGAAAAAAAAGGTCATGCGACGCAGTTTGTAAACAAATGCTTGCAGATGTATGTAGATATAATTCGTTTATGGATATAAAGTGTTACAAATTCTCTAAACCTACCGCCACAGGATAATAACATTATATCATTATAAAAACAGACTTTAAAATCACTCTAATCCAGTTTTTTAGTAAAATATCTCTTTGACAATGTAAGACATTTTTTGGATTTTTTTTAAACAATCAGGGAACCAACCAACCAACCCTTGTCTTCTGACAACTAAAGTAAAGCCCTTTTTTCTCCACGTTGAAAGAATTACGAACAGCAGAAGTTCGGCCAGTCAGTAAATGTCAAACGATGGTTTTGAGGTTGCCATGGAAACAACCAGTTCCCTTTGAGGGAAGTGTCTTGGTGCTATCATAAAACAAAGTCTTTCATTGTTCATTAGATTCAATGTTCATTAGATTGAGTATGCATAAAGTGTTATATACATGGTCAGCCATCTACAGAGTAGTATAAAATATTCAGTGTTAGTCTGTGCAGTCTGTCCTGTGGAAGAGCGTATACATGATGCCAGTGTAGGTGAGGGCAGCAGCGGTGTGTTTGGCTATTGGTACGAGACGTGGCATCGAGGATGCAGCATCCAGTGGTTCTGTGTGTGTGAGAGCGGTCACAATGGGTCAAAGGTCAAAGGTCAGGCTCATACAGGCCTGCTGTAAGTGTAATGGTTGTTTCTGTCCGCGTCTGTGATCTGAATGCTGGGTTTGCGCTCCATATCTTCGTTTTCTGCGTTTTCAGCATCCTGGCAGCGAGGGGGGCGCTCTTTGAAGAAGTCGGAAATGTATCGCACCTGTGACGGACGGAGAGGAGAAAGGAGAAAGTTTTGATGCAAATAAAATTAAGACGCCACAAGTATATATGAATATAAGACTGGTTATATTTCACCCCAAAAGAAAGAAAATATCATAACATGAAAATATTGGATTGACTGACACAGTGTGACATCATAATGTGGAGGAAGTAGAGAACGAGTCGTTGTAGCAGCTTGGTTTCAACAAATATATGTGTTTTTTTTATTAATGTGTGTTATATTAATAAATTAACAATTGATATATTATTACTGCATTTTTATTTATTATACATTACTATACATATTTATATAATGTAATAACCACAACTCACAGTGAGGATAGCAATCAGCGCTCCCTGCAGAAGACCCATGATAACATCACTCCAGTGGTGTTTGTAGTCAGACACACGCGTGTAGCCCACGTAAATGGCAAAAGCCACCAGGAAGAACTGAATGGTGGGCCGAAGGAGGCGGGCCCACTTGGATGCCATTCGTGCCTGGACATATAGCTACACAAGGAAAAAGTTGCTTGATTACACAATATTTTAAAATATACAGGGAATGGGAGCTGAAAATTTGTGTTCTGAAATCAGTAGCAGGAAACTCATTTAAGCTATTATTCTTTAGAAAGTGTTCTGGGAATGCACCTAAATACGGTCTGAACTTGTGTGAACATAACATGCCTGAACATGAGAGAAGATATTTAGAAACAACCAGAAATCAGTGTTAGGGACAATTCACCCAAAAATAAAAATGTGGTCATAATTTACTCTCTTTCATGTGTACAAACCCGTATAACATTCTTCTGTGGAAATAAATCGATGACCTTTTTTATTTTTGGGTGAACTGTCCCTTTAAATATTACATATGGCCTTGATATGAGCCTCAGAAATTGGGAATGTTTGAAGTTGGAGTTTATTGTCTCAGTCGAGCGTACTGTTGCTCCTTTATCTGTCTACACAATTCTTCTGTGTCAGCATGATTGTTGAAGAGGAAGAAGCACTGTGAAGACTCACCGCCAGAAACAACATGCAGTACATCCCGAAGGACGAGTGGCCGGAGTAAAACGACAGCCTGCCGCACAAGAAGCGTAGGAGGAAGGGAGGTACGAACGGATACAAGAAAACAGGGAGAGAGGAAACAGAGAATCATTTTCACAGTTCACGAATCATTTAGACAGACATGTTTATACTTAAATGAGATGAGATTTGCACAATCATGTTTATGCACCAGGGTTGGGAATCAAGAAAAGGTTGTTATTCAGAACGAAAAGGTTCCACTCAAAAAAAAAATACTTGAACCAAATTATCTGAAAAGGTTCCACTTTAAAAAAAAATACTGAAACCAAATTATTTGAAAAGGTTCCACTTAAAAAAAATACTCAAACCAAATAATTTTCATGATGCTCTATTAACTATTCCTGAATATTGGCATTGTTTTGCCAATAAAAATACTATACTAAAATACTAAATGTGTAAAATACTAAATACCTGCATGAATGACTCTTTTGAGCCAGTTATTATAATATTTTATGAGTTATAGGTTTAATTCAGTCTAACGACTTACTCCTTCTCTGAATCAATCGGAGCCTCTCAGTCATATCTGACTGAAATTCATGTAAAAGATAGTTTTGTAGTAATAAATGGTTCCTGATTGAATGAAAAATGACTGATTGAATCAGAATCATTAAATAGAATCAAAATCGGAAATATGTTGCAAATCTATAAATCTTAGAGGTCATGTGACATTCAACAAAATTAGACCTTTGGACTGCAATGGTCAAAGCCTGAGGAAACACACACATTTACTAGTAAAACAGGAAGTGAAAACAGTCAGTGACAAAAATAAACATATACAGGAAGCGAGGTTAGCAGGTCATGCCCTTTGACATTGGCCCTTCCTGCCCCCCCCAGTTTATGTACCTGGACTCGGTCACGTTGCGAGGGTTGCCTGTGCAGTTTATCTCCAACATGTAACCGTTACAGATTTCCGGAGCGCACACGGCAATGAAGTTGGGCCGCAAGCGTCCGATGGTGTACTTCGCCATATCGGTCAGAGACTGGCTTATACACGCGCCGAACAAAAATGCCCCAACGACTTTGTAAAGTGCTGCAGCATACTGGTTAAAGCCTGAATTGGAGTAGAGCCGTTTGGTGTAGACCAGGTACGCCTCTCCTGAAGTGATCTGCAAACAGAATGGAGACACAAGAAAGATCCAGAGAGTTCTTTAGGCTAAATCAATTAAAAAGCAAGGAATAGACAGAAACAACATACTGTACCTGAACTAAATTTGTACATTTTCTGTGTCAAAATGCTATGGGGTTGTAATGTGGTTGCTGAGGTGTTCTGAGTGGTTTTTGCACATTGCTACGTATGTGATTGCTAGGGTGTTCTGCAATTTTATTTTATTATGTGATTTCTAAGGTGTTTAAAAGTTTTTTCCCACATTGCTAGGCAGTTGTTATAGTAATCTGCATGGTTGCTAGGGTTTTATGTGGTTGCTAAGGTGTTTTTGGGTGGTTTTAGCACATTGCTGTGTAGTTGCTAGGGTGTTCTTGGTAGTTTCTAAGGTGTTCTGTGTGGTTTTAGCACATTGCTATACATTTTCTAGGGTGTTAAGGTGTTCTGAGTGGTTTAACAAAATACTAAGCAGTTGCTAGGGTGATTATGCATGGTTACTAGGGGTTTATGTGGATGCTAAATCATTCTGTGTGGTTTGACTGTATGCAGTTGCTATAGTCTGCTGGGTTATATTGCTAGATTGTTCGGAGTGGTTTCTGCACATTGCTATGCAGTTGATAGGGTCTTCTGTGTGGTTGCTAGGTTGTTCTGAAAGATTTTAGCACATTGTTATGTGGTTGTTAGGGTGATCTGCATGGCTGCCAGGGTTTTATGTGGTCACTAAGGTGTTCTGAGTGGTTTTCACACATTACTATGATCTTGCTTGGGTCTTCTGGGTGGTTGCTAGGGTGTTCTTGTGGTATAAGCACATTGCTATGTGGTTGCTAGAGTGAGCAGCGTGGTTACTAGGGTGTTAAATGTGTTCTGAGGGGGATGGAAAGGTGTTCTAAGTTATTTTCGCACGTTGCTATGCAATTATTAGGATCTTCTTGGTAGTTGCTAGGATGTTAAGTGGTTGCTAAGGCATTCTGAGTTGTTTTCACACATTGCTATGCAGTTGCTAGTGTCTTCTAGGTGGTTGCTAGAGTCTTCTAGGTGGTTGCTAGAGTCTTCTAGGTGGTTGCTAGGTTGTTCTGGGTGGTATTTGCATATTGCTATGTGGTTGCTAGAGTGAGCAGCGTGGTTACTAGGGTGTTATATGTGTTCTGAGGGGGATGCTAAGATGTTCTGAGTGTTTTTAACACATTACTATGCAGTTATTAGGATTTTCTTGGTGGTTGCTAGGATGTTATGTGGTTACTAAGGCGTTCTGAGTGGTTTTCACACATTGCTATGCTGTTGCTTGTGTCTTCTGTGTAGTTGCTAGAGTCTTCTGGGTGGTTGCTAGGGTGTTGTTATGTGGTTGCTTACAGGCCCAAGTTAACCCTATAACGCCATGTGTATCAAATAAGACAAAGTTGGACAGCTCCTGTTTCATTCTCTCTTCAAGCTGACGAGCAAAACAACCTATGGTATGTAAGTTTCACATGCTTATTGCACCATCTAGAGGTTATTTGTTTCAATCTTTATATCGATCTATTTTAAAAGGTGGCGGATTTCCGTGAAAAGTGACTTATGCTGGGATAAACGACAGCTTACTTTAATAAAGTAAAAGTGACAGTAATTTTTATATTGTTACTGATTTTTAAAATGAGCATTTGCTGAATATAAGCAATTGAGCTTGGATAAATATTTGTATATTATTTTATTGAAACCCCCCCTTAGAAAACAAGGTATCAAATATGATACAAGCTTTTGCTGTATATCTCTCAATCACCATTACATTCATGCCCACAAAAAATAAAAATAAAATTCACAGAGCGTTAACATACACTTTTTATAAGATATATTTAAAGTGTGAACTAATATTTCTGTGCATTTTCATATATGTTTTCTGCTCAGTCATTATAAAGTTTTCATTATTTTGTGAGACCCAGCAAAAAATGTTTTACAATTTCCCTTTTTTTAAATGTCAATATAGTGTTTGGTGCTTAAAGGGTTACTTCAGGATTTAGCATTAAGCTTTGTATCAGTAGAAAACCAGTAGTATTTTCGAATTACCGAGCTCCCCCCCCTCATATCCCCCTGAGACGAGAGATTTATTTATTTTTAGTCTGGAAAAAATCCTCCGATGACGCAAAAATCGTCATTTTGCGTCATCGGAGGATTTTTGGGCCAGAGGCTTAAAACTACAGCCAGTATTCCGCATGTTTTCACCACGCCCATATGGGGCGGGATCTCACTCACAGAATGTGAAGATAGTGTCAGCCATCTTTCTGTAGAAGCTAAGAAAACAGGCTCTTGCTCTGTGTAGAAAGTTTGTATACAAGTAGGCTAATCACGATGGCGGAAGGTAGTTTTGAAGTTGAAATGGCAGAAGGGGATTTCGAAGAACTGTTGCGAGAATCTGATGCTCGCGCTACCTGTCCAATCCGCAATACAGCGATGAACAGAGGCTGGAGCAGCTGCTGTAGCAGGGGAGCAAAACCTGCTTGGCAGGCAGGAGGAAGAGAGTGTTAAATTATATTCAGACTCGAGTTGGGGCGGACTGGTGGTGTCAGTGCTCTCGCTGTGCGTCTATGGAAACAGAGAGAGAGTCCTATTGCTGTCGCGAATTTCAGCGATACTGGACGAGATCGCTGAATCCGCTGATGAAACTGCACCGATAACATGAGCATGTATAACTGAGCACCCAAGTTTTGTATCACACATGGACAGGGGAGTCCTGGAAACTTATTTTAGGATCCCGAAGATAAATTGGAAACGCCAGCCAAAGCCCGCAGGGACAAACGGACGGATTAGTGTAAAGTGAGTATTTTGTTTGTTTTTCTTTTTGTTACTAAGACGTCATGTACAGAGTTTGGACACCCGGAATTATAATGTTCTTCCCGCATAGTCAGTCAATTCATCAACTAACTCACGATTTATAGAGTCACGATGTATCAATACAAGCCTAGTTGTATCATATTTTCAGATACTGCAGCCTGTAACCGGTAGGCGTGGTTTGGGAGTGGCCTCGTAAGGGCAGCAAAGCAAGTGCATTCTGGGAGTTGTTGTCTTTCAGCTACATGTGTAAAAAATACATTTTCTGCCTTTTCTCTGTCTAGAATGCTTCAAATTCAAAAATAATTTCACATTTATACTATATAAATGACCAATTTAAAATACACATTCATCTTCCCAGAGGTGAAGTATCCCTTTAAAATATATTTGATAAAAATCGTTTATTGAAAAATTACTTTTATTCATATTGTATTTGATGTGCTGAACAGAACTGTGATACATTTCAATTAGGGCTGTCGATTTAACACGTTCATTCAGTGCAATTAATTTTACAAAAGATAACACGTTAAAAAAATGAACGCAATTAAAAGCAATGCCCCTGTAATGACTGTAATAAGGAAGATTCCTGATAAATACGTGCTTGTAGTACCACCTGTTTACTCCAGAGGGCAGTAAGTGAAACTTCAGCTGTATGAGCAACACACAGATTATACAGTGAAGAAACACTTCAGCAGGACAACACAAACATGCGTTACAGTCTTGCGTTCAAAACACTTGATGGAGCGCAAATCCGAACTAAGAGATCTCAAGATGTGTCTAAGTATTAAACTATATTTAACTTGACACAGTGACCGAAACATTTTATGTTTATGACGCAACACACCCGAGACGCTACACAAGCACGTCTGACGCAGGTGTACATTGACGGGTCCTTAAACAAGCCCTCATAATAAATCTCCAACTGATTGATAAATTCACTTGTGTAATGGATTGCTGTGAACTGTGTGTCAATGATTGACTTATGATCAATAATATGGTAGTAAACAATACATTGTATTCAAAAGCCACTTTTTGCCTTATCAATGATGAACTCTTCTGCTACAGGAATGTAATGCATTTTAATTATCTGATTTTTTAAAATTGTTTTATATATATTTTAATATTTAAAGATAACTATGTATAATTATTTCATCATTATATATTGAATTACTGTTATATGAGGGGCTTTCTCAGCAAATATTTGTATATACCATGTAATTACTTTGATTAAAAATTGTAATCGACTGACAGCCCTAGTTTAAAAATAACTATGTATAATTATATATTGATATAAATATGTATAATCTTTATATCTTGAATTATTGTTATATGAGGGGCTTTCTCAGAAAATATTTATATATGCGATTAATCGCGAATAATTAATCGGGACACCATGTAATTAATTCGATTAAAAATTGTAATCGATTGACAGCCCTAATTTCAATCCATATTTATAGACCAAGGAGAGGAAGCTGTCATGGCCAAACTCTCAAACATTTCTGAAAAGCCCAGGGAGTGCTCTGATAATAACCCAAGATAGCATGTATGGAGTAAGAAAAACTGAAATAACAAATGAGCCTCAGGAGGATAATGACCTTTAAAGCCTATGATTTTTTTTATGATTTATTTTTATAGTTTGTCTAATGGTACTAAAGCCAGTTTAATGTCAAATAAAAAAAAATTATATATATATATATATATATATACTGACAATTCTTTCATTTCAGGCTCTACAGGGTTAAAAGTACCCATCTCCCGATCTCTATGATATTATGGCTTGATATGGTTTGTTCAAATCAGTACCAAACGTATAAACAATAGTAATTGTGAGTCTCACCTTCAGGCACCAGTAACATTGCAATATTTCACAATGCTACATTCCTTAAGATAAATTCCCTGAAATCTGAGTAAATGAAAGTCAATGAGTCCGTCTTTTGCGATGACTCAAAATGAAGCATTGAACTTTCACTGATTATGAATCATTATGGGCTAATTAAAATGTACTTTCACACAACAAAATTAATCTGCATCATCAGTAATATGTGAGACCACAGCAAATCATATTTTAACATTTTACATTCCCAGTTGATAGATTGATGAACAGTCAGAAGAGAGAAAGATGCCAAATTTACTGTCACTCCCTCAGCAGCTGTATTTTATTCCCCATCACAGCAAAGCTTCAACTGGTTGGTTCTCACGTAGCTCAACAACTTGTATGTTTGTCGTATATAAAAAGAGCAGTTTGGACGATATACTAGCAAATACCTTTTGTGTTTGACGAAAAGTAAATGTTATTTTTGCTTTAGATTGGTTTAGAGACTTACGATAATGACAGAGCTGCATATGGTGATGGCAGCCATCATTTTATGAGAGATGGTGTCGTGTCTGTAGGGGTAACGGATGGTTTCGTCGTTACAGTAAACTCCACGCTTGTACGGCTGGAACATGATGGTCATGATGATGAACGGCATCGCCACTGAAACACAAACAACGTTATTATTAGATTCAGAAAGCTGCCTGGATAACAGACATAAAGCAAATCATTCAGCACCTTTCTCATGCAAGTGACCTGTTGAAATGTCCATGGGAAAGAAATTAAGTAAATTGCATTAAACTTTTATTTTATATTATGTGATAAAATGGCTACCTGCATGTTGGCTACACTTTGATTTGGCGGACAAAAGTTTTTAAAATATTAAAGGGGTCGCATCATGAGGAATCAAATTTTCCTTGACATTTTGACACAAGAGGTCATTCTACTATAAAAACATTGTCAATTTCAGTACTCAAAACAAGTGCTGTAAGTGATTTCTTCATGGAAAGGTATGCTAATTTTTTTATGCTAACTACCTTAAAGATATAAATGAAATAAGCGACCTGAGATACACTCACATCTCACCGGTCTCTGTGACTTCTCTAGACTCAAACAAAAATGTGTCCGCAGGGCATGGACAATAACGCTTTCTGCCTGTTGATCATTTTGCACATTCTCATAGTATTGTAGTTGCAGCAAATAGTTGAGGCATAATGCCACATTTATGCCATGTTTCTCATAACAGTTGTCACTTGAGGGCGCTATTTTTTCCGCTTGTGTCTCAATAAAGCTCATTTGGTATTTTTGGAGTTCTGGGATTTGGAAAAAGGGGCCGAGGCTAATCCAACGGCTCTGCTTGACAGTTTGTGGTAATTCTAGAATGGCTAAAATCACTTACAGCACGTTTAATCCCTAATGCAATAAAATAAGCGATTGAAACCGTGACTTCTCTACGTCACTAGGGGGCCCATTCATTCTTGACCACCTCTACAGCAAAAAACATTGATGCCTACTTTAAGTTATCACAACCTTGGCCCCGCCCACTGGCACACGTTCGTACACACATAGAGGCAGGACGGACAGGCCTTGTGTGGCCAACTATTCCTGAACACCAAAGGGGGACCATTTGAACTATTTTTAAATATTTCTGTATATTTTTTTTTTAGGAGATAATACAAAATATTATTCCAAACTACTAATGCCAGCATTTCTTTCTTTCTTTCTTTTTTCTTCAAGAATTTCATCTTATAATTACTTTTAACATTTATGTATTTTGTCCCTGGACAGTTACACAAATTATTCATCTTTGGCTTTAAGACCCAGAAAAATATCAAAACAGTGTGTGCAAATGTCTTGATTTTTTAAAATTCATTTAAATTAGGGTTTTTCAACCTTTTGCCCACTGTGAACCACTTTTTTTGAATGTCAGTCATTCATGACCCAAAAAGGTTGTGTGTGTGTGTGGGGGGGGGGGGGGTTAATTCAGTATTAATTCATACTTAATTAATACTTAATTAATATGCCCATATTATGCTAATTTACAAGTTCATAATTTTATTTTTGGCAGTCTACAAAAATAGGTTTACATGCTTTAATGCTAAAAAAAAAAACATTTTTCTCATACTGTATATTGCTTTTCCCCTCTCTTCATACCTCCTGCCTCTTTTAAGCCCCCCTTTCCAAAAAGCCCAGTCTGCTCTAATTGGTCAGCTGCCCTAGTCTGTTGTGATTGGTCAACCGGGTAGAGCGTGTTGGCAATGTAATGCCCCTTACCATTACCGAGTATCAGTTCCTGAGTCTTCCCGAGCAGCTGTAGTCTGACAATGTATGACTTTGTGCTTTGTAACTTTGCAGACCTTTTACATCCACAAAGAGCTATGTTACACATTAAAGGAAAGGTAAAATCCCAAAAATCACAATAGGGCCACTTTAATCTATTTATGTGCATCTGCTTAAAATACAGCGACCTTATATTTACAGCCCAATATTTGTTGCCCGAGTAATTTCACAAATAAACAAACATTTTCAGTCTTTAAACACACTATGAAGAAAATGCTTATTTTTTTTTACTTACGGTAATGTGACACTTGAGACTGCCACACTGAAATGGTGATGTCCAGAGATTGGATTGCATTCAGACTAGCATGTCCAGCGCACGCTACGCTACGTAAAGAGACCTTGTCCAAAAATAACAATTTGCAGCATCTATGGAGTATTGTGATTGGACAACTTATAAGTAACGTCAGAGTATGGCAGCCTCTAATTTACGGTCGTCTACGTAAACCTGGAGATATTAACAAGATTCGACAATAGAGGGTACCCCAAATATTGCAAATGTACAGTTCTATACTTATAATTGGTTATTTGTACTCTTGACAGAAAATATCACACGACCCAGCAGATAATGATCCGCGACCCACTTTAATAATAATAAATAAATAAAAATTAATTGTCAAGAAACTAACCCTGTCTGATTCTCACACAAAGCTATTGTATGGCTTTAAAAGACTTGGAATACAACCCACGAGCCGTGTGAACTATTTTATGGCGCCTAAAATAGTTCAAAGTCCCCCATTTACTTTCATTGCATGGAGTTGCTTGGACTTTCACCCTGACTTTGCGTTCAATGGATGAAAGGATGTCATACTAGTTAGGAAACACATAAGGGTGAGTACATTATGAAAGATGAACTATCCTTTTAAGTGGTATGACAGAAAGAACTTAATGTATGACAAATCAGAAGGTTTTTCCACATCAAGAAACAATGACTAATCATGAATGTCCAACACATGGTGAAAATTATGAAACTTCGCTTTCCATCCGGATACATAGAATTATCACTGGGGTCATGGCACCAGATGGCAGTTCTCAGATGCTCACACCAGAATCTCATTACCAGGAAAAGGACAGATTCATGTCTCAACTCTATGCACCCACGCTATGTTTTTATCCAAAGTCATGAGAACCAATACAGTGAATATTTATACAACCTTAGTTTGAGAGAAACTATGTTTCCCAAAGCATGAATATTCTGTGCAACTCTTTTCCCATCAGACATCAGCAAAGATGCCAATCTTTAGCAAACGGGCCAATAAAGAGAGAAAATAAACAGTACAGTACATTTGCTTCATCTCGGAATTTCATCAACATTGTTTCTACTCTCAAAGCAATGGTTACTGTCCCAGGATCGAGACCTTGAAGTCATTTTGCAATACATGGATCCACACACAATAAATGGAAATGCACCAAACCAGATGCACTTAACTGTATGACACATCCAACGTGCTCTTAGTTAGAGCATGATTAAAGATGTGCTCACAAATGACTAAAGGCTTTGAACATTTGTTTGTGTAAGTGTGCACTTTTGGTTTGCACTTTAAAACAAGCTGGAAGTGTTTGCCAATTTTTGGCAAAAAATCATTAGTAAATGTATTAGGTATCATGAACTAACGTTGAACAATGTTTTTAAAAGCATTTATTAATCTTGGTTAATGTTCATTTATAAAAACACAAGACACTGTCTACGCAAATCGGATAAATATGTCAGACAATAACTATATTATGGGAAATGTAATAATGCATGGGGTAAGAAAGTAGTTCAGCATACAAGAGCTTTTTAGGGATGAAAACATGAAAATGTAGACAAAAAACCTCAAATGATATCTTGGTGTGGTAACTGTGGTATATGGGTGATATATAACCATTAATTTTACGACATAGATAACATAAACTAAAAATTAACAATAATTTCACAGCTTTTTTACATTTTGGTTCATTTTAATTTCTACATTTATTAATACATTTGCAATATTAAAAGGTGTACAGTATAAGTAAACATTATTTAATGCAGTTTGAACAAGGCTTGGGATTGATGTCTTTTTCACACATCGATAATTGGAAGATTTTCCAGATGATTATCGATATACATTCGCGGCCAAATGTTTGGATTGATGTACAGATTTAGCTGTTTCGGAAGGAAATTGGTACTTTAATTCACCAAAGTGGCATTCAACTGATCACAAAGTATAGTCAGGACATACTGATGTGAAAAACAGCACCATCACTATTATCTAGTCAGGCCCCATTTCCAGCAGCCATCACTCCAACACCTTATCCTTGAGTAATCATGCTAAATTGCTAATTTGGTTCTAGAAAATCACTTGCCACTATATCAAACACAGTTGAAAGCTATCAGCATCCTAACTGAAATGGAACCTCAAAAGGTGCTATTCGGAATGCTCCACATACAAAAGTAGCAACTCCTCTCATTGGTCAAATGGAACTCTATATGCAAACGCGATTCATTCCAGTAGAGTTTGGAATGTGTTGCTAAGTGATCAGTGCGATACTCTAATAAGCATAAACATACATGACACACAAATATTGAGTTAAATACTCCATGTTTAATTAGATTGAAATATTACTTATCGCTACTTTCTGGTTAATTACTTAGAAGTATAAACAGCATTTTCACTCTTCGTCCGCATTTTTGGAAGGATTGGATCGGAAGGATAAGCTGGCCAAAAGGTGTTTTAGGGGCCGTTCACACTAAACATTGTGTTTCAATGTAAACAAGCTGTAAAAATTATTATTTGAATTTAGTTATCATAACTTAAAAGGTAGAGTTAGAATAACTGCCCTTCATTTATATTGTAACACAATTATCCAATTTAAGTTATTGAAAAACTATTCAGATGAAATCAAAAATATAAGTCGGGACCTGGGTAGCTCAGCGAGTATTGACGCTGACTACTAATCCTGGAGTCACGAGTTTGAATCCAGGGCATGCTGAGTGACTCCAGCCAGGTCACCTATGGAACCAAATTGGCCCGGTTGCTAGGGAGGGTAGAGTCACATGGGGTAACCTCCTCGTGGTTGCGATTAGTGGTTCTCGCTCTCAATTGGGCATGTGGTAAGTTGTGCGTGGATCGCGGAGAGTGGCATGCAGTGTCATGCATGGCGAGCCAAGTGATAAGATGCACAGATTGATGGTCTCAGAAGCGGAGGCAACTAACACTTGCCCTCAGCCACCTGGATTGAGGGTGACTTGCACCACCACGAGGACCTACTCAGGCTTCAGCTGAAGTCTTAATATGATTGAGGAAACAGATGTTGATCTCTAATAAACAACTGTACATATACCATCAAATGTCAGTGTATTCAACCTCTGACAATGTGATTGTCCAAACTACTTCTGTAGATATCAATAATATTACATGACAATATACTGTAAGTAATCGAGCTTCCATATTCAGTCATTGAACAAGGAAATTTAAGTTCAGTTAAAAAGACAATAAGATAATTTAACAAGTTAAAACATTCATGAACTTCTATCAGAATGAAAAATTACCAGATGAATAAAAATGTAAGATTTTTTTGTATTGTGCCCCCCTCCATGAATATATGCAAATTAAGGGTTATCTCATTAAATATGCACAAATTTGCATATTATTTATAACACAATACTGACATGGTAGAAGAAGTCAGAACTTTTTGGTTTGTTTTAATGTGATCAATAACTAAATGGTTGGTAATCTACAGAGGCTTTTGTCAAAATATTGTTCTCTCAGTTAATTATGCTAAAATACACTTGGCACATGTTAAAAAACAAGATTTTCGCCTATTTATTTGCATATAATACCACATAAAAGGAAAATGACACACGATATCAAAAAATCCCTCAGAAGCTATTCCAAGTAGGAAGTAGTATGTAGAATTATGTGGCTTTACCTATTATGAGACATGAGTTGTCAAGCTCGGCATGTGGGCAAAATGTCATTTTGAGAAAATCGGCGTTAAAACATTTAGAAGTTTTAATGCACAATTTCATTTACAATTGAAAGGTTAAATATAACATACAAATACAAAGTAGCATATAGTTCTGTACAAGAGAAGGTCCAAGGCTTCCAAGGTCAGAAATTAATAATTGTATCATTCTGAATATATCTCATACTCCTATTACTTATTTATTTTACATGGCAAAGGTTGTATAAAAGCATAAAAATGAACTATTTATAGTTGTTTTGGTAATAATTGTGTGCATGTTATGAAATTTTACAAGTTATAGAAGCAAAAAATAATTAATAATAAATCATTATTTTTGCCTGTAGTACCTGACCTTAAGTTGACACAACCTAAAAATTTAAGGCAGCGCGAACACTTACTTTTTAAGTTGAAACAAGATTTTAATTTTTTACATTGCACTAGACGGACATCTTTGACCATAGTGTAGTATCTCACATAGGAGGGCCTGGTTTTTAAAATGTGGTGTCTGGTTAAAGAGAACGTCAGCTTTTAAACGTGCATATCGGGACAACTGGGTTCAGTTGTATTCGTTGTCCTGTATCAAGCACAAGAACATTCATCAGCATGAACATTCCCTTAGAAGGAAACATAATCAACCTTTTTTTTTCTGCTTACCTTTTGGGACCGAGCTATATTTTGACTTACACAGATAACTTTCAGCTGGGTTATGTAAAGGGCTGAACCTTTGATTTAAACATGATAAAAAGAGACTCGAATCATGTGTGAAGGAAAAGACATGACCACATATAACATCCACATTTACTGGACATTAAATCCTTGAAGGGTCGTGACAGTAGTCAAAACTTTGGTACTCTTGACTGATTTTTTATTTCCCATAATTTTATCATTTTGATATAAAGAAATATGCTCAAGTGATTGAAGTTTTATAGACAAATATAATATTTGCCTACACGTGAAATGAGGCCAGCTAATATATAAGGTTGTTTTGATTTGTTGGACAATTTTTGGTCAATAAATAATTACCATACTTCTTTTTGATAACTTACAGTAACTTACTGTTACTGTACAATGTGGAAAATTGTAATAAAACCAGCCTGTAGTGTCCTCTATTTTTCTGGTTGATTCCCAAGTACACCTTTCAAAAAAATAAGGTTGGGCATAGAAATGCATAAATTCTTCAACTGCAAACTCTTCAGACATGTTTAGTAAGTTCTGTTCTCTGTTTTGTGTACAGTTGTGTTGTGTTCTGTTCATCACAGACACTAACTTGAATCAAAAAATAAAATATTAAAAATTATTAAAAATATTAAATAGGTGGGACATTGTGGTAAGAAATTTTGCCATGGCAAGCACCACTCACATTTTCTTCAGGAAATGTACATTCTAGTTATTTTTCTTTATTTTATTTTTATTTTTTATTTTAGTTGACTTATTTCACTCAGGATGGCAACGAGCATTGTTGCCTGTCACCTTGGTAACTGCCTAGCAACCAGATGGGGTTATCCTAGCAACCAAGAAACAAATCACATATCTCTGCACAAGAAAATCACAGAGACTTCCGGGTTGACTTATTTCACTCAGGATGGAAAGGAGCATTGTTGACTGTAACCTTGGTAACTGCCTAGCAACCAGATGGGGTTACCCTAGCAACCAAGAAACAAATCACATATCTCTGCACAAGAAAATCACAGAGACTTCCGGGTTGACTTATTTCACTCAGGATGGCAAGGAGCATTGTTGACTGTAACCTTGGTAACTGCCTAGCAACCAGATGGGGTTACCCTAGCAACCAAGTAACAAATCACATATCTCTGTACTACAAAATCGTAGAGACTTCCGGGTTGACTTATTTTACTCAGGATGGCAAGTAGCGTTGGTGGCTGTCACCTTAGTAACTGCATATCAACCAGATGGGTTTCCCTAGCAACCATGGAACAACACCAATATCTCTGCACCAGAACATCCTACTGTCATGGGGGTGGCCTCTTTCAACTTTGGGCAGTAGGTGGGACATTGTGGTAAGAAATTTTGCCATGGCAAGCACCACTCACATTTTCTTCAGGAAATGTACATTCTAGTTATTTTTCTGTTCTCTGTTTTGTGTACAGTTGTGTTGTGTTCTGTTGTCGCTATCGCTGTGGAGGACCTTTTTTTAGTTTTCACTTGAAGGCCTCAAGGTTGCGAGTGTTGCGAGCACTTTCACTCTCACAGCTTGTGCTGGATATTGGTTTAACCTGACGGATGTGAAACTCACTGAAAAGAAACTGATCACTGAAGCTTTTAGAGAACTGAGATATGAACATCTACCGATCAAGAGAAGATAAAAACCGAAACACAGCATTATAAAAAAGGACTATTTGACTATTGAGAATAGCAGTAAAATGGCAGAGTTGAAGCATTTTGCATTTAATGAGAGTGCATGTGTGGTAAATTTGACTCAGAGGAGGTAGATCACTAACGGAGCAGCAGTGCTGGGGAAACTTTGAAACTGTACAAGTTAGTTATAATTTTTTTATTGTTAAATTAGAGAGCCAAGCTAAACCTTAAAAAAAAAACAGTTAGCTACACTACAGCGACGCTACGCTACTAACTGAAAGTACACAAAATAAATACAAATACTTTTTCATGCAATTAAATTACATTTATCCAATAAAAAATAATTGGTTTGAACTGACTTGTTCTAGTTGCACAAACGTATATTCATTTAGTCAGACCAACTAGATAAGATCTAATTAATTGTCTTAAATTGGATTCATTTGATTAACCACAAGTATGTGCCAGGTGTGCAAGTGTAATGACAGTGAAACTGTTGCACTGTCAGTCTGATAGCAACTGCTTACAGAGCTAATCAGCATTCAAATCAACCGAAGGTGAGAGTCTAACCTCGACCTAAGAACAAGCGCCAAAAAGTATTCATCCCAATAGCAACTCTAAAAAGCCCAGCCTAACAAACAATCCTTTTTAATGCCAATATAACACAACATTAAACATGAACAATTCTCCTCCTATTCTTACTCAAAAATGCCAAAAATAACACTTCAATTCAACATTTGTTCACTTCTTCCAGTCACCTGGCAAAGCATGCTGGGAAATGGAAATCCCCCCCTGCCCAGTTGCGTCAATGCTACAAAACGTATTCATGTAGCTCAAACTCAAACTGATTAAGTAAACTTCCTTTTTGATAAATGTAACTGGATAGAACGTGATGAAATCAAGTTAAGACAATTGTTTACGTTAAACAAAGTTAAAACATTAGTACTGTGTTGTTTAAAAATGAATATGAACAGCCATAAACAAAAGTAACTAAATATTTTGTTACATACAAAGAATGGGTAAAACGTCACACAGCGATTTCCAGGAACACTATTGAGAGATGACTCAAAACAAACTGCTTGTTTCTGGAAAAACTCCTAAAACAACTATAGTACTGCCAAGCTACTGGAACATGTTAGTTGTGCCTCTATTTTGATACCACTTGGTTTTTGGTGCCATGCTAGTACCATGGTATTTTTTTAAGAATCTTGAAGTACCATAAAAATGGTGCTTGAATATGGTAATCAATCTGTACCATGATATATACCCAAGTACAATGGTATTCCATCACTGTCCTGTACAAGTAAGCAGAGAGGCTATTTCTCTTTTTCTACACTTTCACAGGTTAATATTTCTAAATGTCCATCATGGGGCTATAATATATTTGACAGAACATACCACAACCATGAGTTCATAAACATAAACAGTATGTACAAACAGACCCGCTTTTTCAAAATGTCAACAAATGATGACATGCTACATGTATACAGTAGTATCATTATACCATCAGGAACTGTCTGTCTCACAGAAGCTCATTGGTGTGGAAAGGGGAATAAACAGGTGCTTCACTTCAGTTTTTCATGCATTTAATGTAACCTGAAATGGACATGAACCTGACGGGCGTTCTGAATTTCTTGAGTTTCCTCAACTTGTTTGACAATTTAGCTCCTGTGAAACTTTCAGGAAAATTCTTTGCCTGAATGTGTTGGTCAAACATTGACACTACAGTCCAGACTTCCCTCTTTAGTTGTAAAACTAGCCAAATTTACACAAGTCCACGATTCGTGTTCAAATATGGTCAGTGACTTACACAGGTGAAG
Source organism: Moxostoma hubbsi (assembly GCA_032164185.1). NCBI lineage: Eukaryota > Metazoa > Chordata > Actinopteri > Cypriniformes > Catostomidae > Moxostoma > Moxostoma hubbsi. The sequence goes on along the minus strand of JAVLUX010000009.1, from coordinate 46,423,230 downwards.
ATCCTGAAAACAATCACACACACTTCTAATGATCCAGAGTAAAACTGACTACACGAGTAAGTGTTAAAAGTTTTTAAAGCTGCATTTAGGTTCAGATATCAGATTTTAAGGTTACGGTTAGGGTTGAAAATGATTTGTATTAGGATTAGTTTAGGATTAGGCCTGCGATTGTTTGATAGGAATGTTCCAGAAACATGTCCTACTTGGATATATCACAGTGTGCCAGTCTACAGCTAGAGTATAACTGACACAAAATGCAACACCTCCTACATCGATTTAGTAAGGACATCCTGCTGTGATTTTGTTGTACAAAATCATTTACAGTGCATGCTTGATGTTTTCAATTATCCACTGACTTAGGACATACATCTGTTTTAATTTTCTTTTGGTGAACACAGAGAAATGTGAGGCAACAGAACAAATCCATTCCCATTGCACGAAAAGAGGGCAGTCTCATGAGAGAGTTGATTGCTTGTGTTAGTGGACAAAAGGCTCCCAAACTCTCACATGAAAAACTAATTAAAGAATTAAAGGATTCTATAAGCTCTGCTGCAGATCTAAAAGACTAAAACTAAGCCTTGAAAAAACCTCTAACTACATACTGTATACAAATTCATGAATGAGCACACTTCTTGCTACGAATGCTCGATTTTAAACCTTGTTGCGTTCAGCTTACGAAATGTTCCAGTGAATGAGTCACAGTGTAAAGTGCTTTGAATATGGTTAAAAAGGCGCTATATAAGTGCAGACCATTTACGAATGCAGATACTTCTATCAACGAATGCTCGATTTGACACATTGTTGCATTCCAAAATCAATCACAATGTAATAAATAATAATATTATACATTTTTTTTTTAAATAAATGCAGCCTTGCAATTTACAAAGCTATCTTATGGCTTTAAGAGACTTGGAGTACATTAATGGTGGTTTTATAGATCTTTTTGTCATGTATGGAGCTTTGAAAGTAACGACTAACACACGGTATTGGATTTGGAGCTGTCTCGTCAGACAGTTACCTGATACCTAAAAAAGTCAGTATTGGAGCCAATACCGATACTGGATTGATGCATCCCTGGCCATTACAGTAATCTGTATTCTTCTATAGTCCATTTTCAACCACTGTCAAGACGGAGCAACAGTTTGCAGTAGGGAAACTTCCATTTCGTTCCAAAATACAACATTGGGAGTTATTTAGTCAAATAAGGTTCTGCTTAATAGAACATCACAGATGTGATATATTGCTTAAATATAATACAATTACTATTAAATTATTATTATTATTATTAGTAGTAGTATTACAGTGAATATTACACAACTATACAGCATTGATGCATTTCTGTAGTACTTTTTTTCCATTTAAATGGAGCTTTTATTTTGGCGGAAACTTTTATTTTGAGTGAATATGGGTTTGTTTATGGAAAGGTAGGTCGCTACGTGACCAAGCGTGATTATTAAACCACAAAAGGCTAATAATTTATTAAATACTGTAAATATGTAGTCTGTATGTGCTGCACACTACATAGTGAATTAGCGCTCTGCTAACCGTCATCTGCTACAAACAGAGAACTCATTGCTCACAATGCATGTTTTAGAGATCCTTATTATGAGCAGCTGGCTGCACATTTACATTCAAGCATTTTAAAAACAAGACCTAGTAACTTTGAAGGGCCCATCACATGAAAACGATATATTTGACTTCTCAATCACAGCCTTTGCGGTTTAATGATCACACTAGGACATAACATAAATGTTTACGCAATAACATTCGTTTTTTGGCATTTTTACGAGCACAAGTACATTTACATTTATGCATTTGGCAGACGCTTTTATCCAAAGCGACTTACAGTGCACTTATTACAGGGACAATCCCCCCGGAGCAACCTGGAGTTAAGTGCCTTACTCAAGGACACAATGGTGTTGGCTGTGGGGATCGAACCAGCAACTTTCTGATTAACAGTTATTTGCTTTAGCCCACTACGCCACCACCACTCCTACAGTACAAGTACATGAGCATAGTATCAGAACCACATCCCTAGTTAGTCAAACTGTCGACTGTTTATAGCTAGCTACCTGAATAATGATACATGCAGTTTAATGGCGCAGACAATGGAAGTTAACTCTATCGCTCCCTTCTGTATTGAGGTTTGTTACAACCACATTAAGGCAAGAATGCATGTTTAATATGTACAACAAGACCTCGCACTTGCATCTGCATTTGCGGATTGAGTAGAGTATGCTTCTGTCCTAAAAACTCGTTTGTTTTATCAACAGTCTCTAAATGAAAAACCTTCCATCAATCTCCAAGATCAAAATACTCTCATGCACGCCATCAAGTAAATTACAATATTTCAGCGAAGAAAATTATCTACAGAGAGTTTCAAAACAAACATCCCACTCCAGTAATCAAAGCAATTTCGACAGCTCAGATTCCCCCAAAGAGCAGGACTCAAGCTCAGCTTTGGAATTCCAGTTTAACAACTGCATGGACGGCATAGCTTGAAGTTATTGCAGTGCCGAGTGATCGGGAGCTGTGCCAAAGGACCGTTTGTCTTTGTGCTTGCATAGGTCCGAACTCACAGAATAAGTAGCTCTATTGTCTCCAGAGCCTGGTTGCAATGTCATCTGGCTATCAAGTTTCAAACTAGATGAATCTGGATAAAATAAACAGCCAAGAATTCACAATTGGACACAGTTTGCTATTCTCGTGGCCTTTGACTCAGCTCTACGTTTCCCATGGCCAGAGAAATGTGAAATTATACTTGTTATTGGGCTTCGCAAACCCACCACTGCCAAAATACACCGAAGATTACAATAGAATCAGTGTTTAACAACAGCCAATAAGATTCCCTGAAGAGACGGCTGTCCAGGTCTCAAAATCAAAAGAAAAACGGCTTGTTTCCTTTCACCCCAATTTCTTTATAGAAAATCACTTTGAGAATGTTGCAGCGTTCAGCCAAGATGAAGTCCAGGTTTTATAAAGATGGAAAAAAAGAAGACGAGCCAAACAAATGAAAAAGAGAAAGTGTTGCTACGTACTGAAATGATAAAGTGATATGACAACATTTAAACAGGAATTTTGGCTGAGGGATAGACAATAAAAATTTCGCAGAACATTTCAAAAGCAAATGAACCACGACTAGAGAAAAAACAAACAGGAGGAACTCCTGCGTCAGCTTCTAATTTACTTGATTAAACAAATTACATTAATTTCCTTGCTGAATTACAAGCCTTGGATTAGCTGTTTAAACTGGTCTTAGACATATCTTCCAGACTAGCCAAGCAGACAAGTGCCCAAAACCTCTCTAAAACCCCTATGTTTGAAAATGTGAAAAACACGTCCCAGTACCTTAAGGATGGGAGGCCAGCTGAAACCTGACAACCACACTGTAAAAAATGCCTGGTATTTTAACGGTAAAGGACTGCAAAAATGCTTAAAAAAAAATGGGGAGTTACCTTAAAATATACGGTAAAAAATAGAATATATTTAAAAAAGACAATAAAATGCATAAAACGCATAAAAATGTGTAAAATATACAGGCATCAAAATTACATCCCGTAAAGCCTGAAGCACAGTTACCGTATTTTTTACAGTGAATTTAGGGCAACCACAGCTGCCGTAAACGTAACAGGATTTTTTTTTTTTTACAGTGCACCTTGGGAGATTCATAATTTTGGCAAATCAATATGTGAAACATTCTCACATATGAACTCAAGCAATGGATTGAATCAAATCTTGTGCAATGATTCTTCCCCTCGGAAATTTCTGGGAAAAGCAACTCTCAGTTTGCCATCAAGGCAGAGTTTAATTCTGTCTGTTGTGAATCAGAAACACTCGAGTTATGAGCTTGTTGTGTGCTTGTGAAATCTCGATCTCTCTCTGGATTGAAATCTGTGTTATTTTCACACAGAACTGCAAAGTTTGACCGCAGCCATTGAGAGCATATTGTATGACATCTATGTCAAAACAGGAGATGTCAGAATTCACATCCACTGTTATGCTATAGATTACTGATTCCCAACCGGGTGTCTGCATACCTCAGGGGGTACGCAAGCAGGTTCCAGGAGGTATGCAAAAAGAATTGGACTTTGCTATATTGAACCAAACAAAATCACATACTGTATATGGCTTAAAATACAAATAAGAAAATTAGGGATGGGTAAAAATATAGATTTTCCAATATAGATTTTACTCTATACGAAGTTTGGCACCGAGATATTTTCACTACGTATTGAGAGTAAAAATTGTCCCGTGTGATGTGTGTCCAAAGACGAGATCGCCGCAATCCATTTGTCAGTGAATAATGTCTCTGTGACAGGGCGGAGGGCGGGGTCGAGTCGTGATTATTCACACCCGGTCCCTTATCAGGCTAATTAAGCCTCCGAAAGGGATAAAGGCCGACTGCGGATGGTGGGGCGACAGAGAGAGACCGTTTACGGTCAGCTGACCATCATGTGTGTGTTTGTGTTGTTTGTTTAAGTTCTTCATTAAACTATTATTTATATTGTCAAGCCGGTTCTCGCCTCCTCCTTTCCATTAATCCCTTTGCACTGGCGCTGCAGACCAGGGTTCGATCCCCGCCAAAGGCAGCCTCGTTACATTGTCTTAAAGACTAATGTCAAATTGAATACACGACAGTCAGCTGACCGTAAACGGTCTCTCTCTGTCGTCCCACCATCCGCAGTCGGCCTTTATCACTCTCGGAGGCTTAATTAGCCTGATAAGGGAACGGGTGTGTATAATCACGACCCTGCCCCGCCCTCCGCCTGTCAGTCTCATCACATCATATTTATTAATGGAATACACTAAAATATTCCTTAGTACGGTCCGTGGATATGATTAATTGCATAAAAGTTTTTACAACTTCATATATTTTTTATATAATTAATCACGCCATATTAATGTCTCTTATCACATTCTAGTCTATAGGGAATGATCGCTTAGATATTACACAAACGGTGTGTGACCAGTTAGGGGTTTTAAAAAGAGTTTTAATGTTCCACATAAAAGTGGAATGTGGCTGTAGTCCAGTATGAAGCAGTTTATGAACATGTCTAGCGGGGAGTCTTGTCCTCTGTCTTTTGTCAAATGCAAAACTATAAATGCACAACCTTACAGACCCAAGTGATTTGAGACTAAGAGGAAACCAACAAAGGACTTCCTTTTTCCAAGAAGGACAAATGTAAGAAAAAGGAGACAGTTTTAAAGGAATGCACATACTAAGTCAGAGGAAATGATAGAAAAAGAAACAGAGAAAGGGAACGTGCTCTGAACTTCAGTTCACTCACTGGGTCGTTCATTTTTTTTTGCCCGAGCAATATGGCCAATTCAACGATAATGATGGCCTGATGTCAGTATGGGATAGTTGATGAAACTGTTGGTTAAGGAGCAAATGCATCAATGTCGCAATCTCAAATACTTACAGCAGGTTAATCTCATAACAGGCACTCTTCAAGGACACTTAGAAGACAATGACCTCTCATTATATTTTGCTGCCCTGTTATAATAGTGTCTTCTATGGGAACGCATCTGAACTTTTCTTTGCTGTTGTATGCGAGTTACTAAATGCCAATTTACGCAATATGTGAATTTTTATTTGCATTTTTTATTTTGAAAATAGGAGCGAACCACAAACCTGATTATGAAGTAATATGATAACAGTGTGTAACTTGTGATTTTTTATTAGGATTAAGTAATGTTTATATTAAAATTTAGCAGTTTCAGAGTTTACCATAAAATTACAATTCTGTCGTCATTTACTCAACCCGTATGAGTCTCTGTCTTATTCGGCAGAATGTTTGCATCAGTCTTTTGTTTTTGTATGGGAGAAGATGCAAAAAAAAGCGAATGGTGACCGAAGCTAAAATTCTGTCTAACATCTCCTTTTGTGTTCCATAGAAGGTTTAGAACAACACGAGGGAACAGAAGTTTCATCTTTAACAGTCACATCAGTTGAATGAATTCAAATAAGATGCATTTGAAGAGTTAACAGCTTTAGGTTTCGTAAAGTGAGGTTTTGAGAAACTGTGAACATATGCAAGTCTTTTTAATGAACTTGTCGTGAACTGACACGTTAAGAGTGTAAAACAGTGTGATTTCCATCATGCTGACACATTGCAATACTCCTTAAATGCTGATCAAAAAACAAAAACCCTCTAGTTAACCCTCTACTCATCAATTTAAAAGGGGTCACTAAACAACACACTTCTTATAGGCACTGGACAGATTTTGCAGCTGTTGATGTTTAGCAGGAAGGAAACAGACCAGATACAATCTGACAACAAAAAAGGGTTTTTGAGGCAATTCCCAAGGTCTACCGCCATTGCTTCAAAATGTGCTATTTTTGCCATTGCTGTTTTGCTGCAGTTGAACATTGCGACCTGTCTGTCGCTGACTTTGAATTTACAAAACATTTGAACGATTTTGCTTTTCATGCTGCTAAAGAGTCAATGTGAAGTGGACTGTTCAGGCAGTGTCTTGATTTACTAATGTTTAAAACATCAACCAATTCAGGAACAAAGTTCTCAGCTTGTTCTAGATGTGTAGCTGACATAAAGAGTATGGCATGCAGATGCACCACACAAAATAAGTATTTTTATATAAATTCTATTATTGAAATGAATCTCATTCAAAATAACAAGAAAAATAATCTCCAAATGATGACTTCTGTCATATTTGTGCAGCTCTACATTCTTGTGTGGATAAGAGACGTAAATACAGGTAAATCAATCCATTATGAGCTTCTATTTCAGTTAAGATGTTGCCTATATAGGCGGTACACTGCACGGCAGCTCGCTTGGTTTTGTTACAGAGCCATAAAACCTCTTAATACAAGGGTTCTTAAATGGTTCTTTGCAGTGTTATAGCCTCAAAGAACCTTCTTCATATCAAGAACCGTTTATTTATTGCATAGAGTTCTGGAGTTGGTTTTCTGAAGATCTTGAGAGATAAAAGTAATTTGTGGAACTTAAAAAGGTTTTCTTATGGCATCATGTAATTGATACTTTTCACAATTATTTAACCATTCAAGAATATCCACGAGCTGATGTTGGATAAGCCACGCCCCCTCTTTCCAAATCCCAGCACTCCAAAGATATCAAATTGGGTTACTGAGACCGACACTGAGCAGAAACTGTTGTCAAAAACAACAGCAGAAAAATAGCGCCCTCGGCTAACAACTGTTATGAGCAACATGACATAAAAATGGCATTAAGCCTCAATAATTCGCTACAACTACAATACTATGAGACAGAAAGAAACAGACAGAAAGCATCAGAGACAGCAGCAAAATGTTTGAGTCTAGTGCTATCACTGAGACCGGTGAGATATCTCACAACACTTATTTCATTAATATCTTTTCCATGAGAAAAATTGCTTACAGCACCTTTAATTGAGCTGTAATTGTAACCTCAATTATTTGTCGATTAAATCTACAGCCACACTAGAATGCCATTTTCCTCCACAGAAAACTGAAACTTTCAAAAACATACGTTGAAAGACAAAAATGTTAGGTAACGAAAAAAGTTTTTAAATGAAAACAGATTAGTGTGGGTGTGGCCTGATTTGAAACACCCTCCATAGGCTGCAACTCTGTGCGTCCACAAGTTCCTTGCGTAAAGCGCAAGGGAGACTTGACCAACAATAGAGCGCAACAATCTGCTTCCAGAAGTAAAAATCCCATAAATTCTTTTCAATGGACAAATAGTTTTTCGACGATAACTTATAAACCTTTAAAAACAGACCTACAGTGAGCTCAGAGGTTGTTTATCCATGGTACATACTCCAGTTCATGCCATCAATCTGCATTATTTCAACTTCATTGTTTAAAAATCCTGCTTAATAGCAGAATTGCAGGTAAAAATCTACATTAATAATCCTAAAGAAAGATCCGCCAATCAGAGAACCAAGAAATCAGAGAAACGAGCCAAGGAGCGAACGCCCATTCCAATGACTCACTATAAATGCCACAACCAAGTCAGTCTTGCTTCACTCTTAAACTACTTATATTAGTGCTGTCGAAGTAAATGCTTAATAACGCGTTAATGAAAAATTTGTTTAATGCCACAAATTATATATATATATTTTTTTTTTCCGTGTAATATGACCCTGTGAATAAACCGTAGTTCATGAGAATCAAATAAATTCGCACAAATGGCGCTATTGTCACATAAAGTGACTATCGGATAAACAGATGGTGGGAGACATTATGCTGATACCTGCGCCAAGCATTGTATCAATGTAGCACAGAGGTAGAACATGCCCGGAAAACACAGATAGAGCTCGAATCTTTGTAACATGATTGCAGCGGCAAGACATCTAAGAAACTTCGTTTTTGCTGAGCTGCAGGTGTGTGACGTCATACAGACATGTTGGCACCCAGGTAGATATACAGAGTAAGCGATAAACATGCACTTTTATACATGTGATGCTGCCTTAAGGCCTGGGTATACTTAATTTTTCCGCATTCCAGATCTGATCACACACGGACGACTGCATTGTCTTCCAAAGTATACTTTTCTGAAACGAGCAAATGAGAACACACTCGACACACTCTTTTAGTACTCTTTTAGTACAGTCAATGGCCGGCACATGCACCAGTGATGCACACAGACAAGGGGGCCGCCCGACTCCATGGGCCAAGAGAATCTGTGTGGGATGTGGTCAGGCCGGGCCGGGCCGCTGTGCTGATGTTTGAAATTTGCATCATGCATACCGCATACATGGAGCTATCAGCAGCGTTGAAAACTGAATTATATTTTGGCCTTTAGAATATGTTTTCACTTGTTACGTTAATGACTGTCATCCACACTGGAATGTCATTTTCCTCAATCAAAAATGGAGACTTTTTAAAACACTCCCTAGTATGTTACTTTAGAAAATGTATAAGTCTGGATTTCACCATTTGGAACATCCTTCATGTTGGGAGCACTCCTGTGATGCCCTAAAATGCTGGCTGCATAGGCAGTTCACTAGGTTTTTGGAACAGGGTTTATGTAATAGTTCCTGAACAGTTAAAATCAAATGTTCCCTTTTTGGTCTTGATGCAGTGCGTAGGTGTGTATAAGAGTGAAAGTGTGTGTGTGGGTGAGCAATACTCAGTGGTATGTGCTCAGAACTGTCTGACACATCTAATCTACACAAGAGACCCTCCCCACACTCTTCTGATTTCCAGAATTGCTCCACATCCTTTCTCTTTCTTTGTTACCTTATCTTTCCTGCCTTCCTTCCTTCTCAATTTAAAATTATTTTCTAATCTCTCTCACACCACCCACACCACTTTAGCTCTCCTGATCGCTCCAGTGGTGCATGCTTGGGTCTGCGGTTTTGTTTAACGCATTCTGAGTGTTCATTAGAGTGAAGACAGTCCTGATTATGCGATTAATCCAGTGCTCTACTAAACCCAACACAAGTTTTTCTATTTCTCATCCCCAAATCACAAACTGCATGCTGAAACACGTTTACAATGATAAAATCTGATTATTTAGTTTTTCTCCCTTTTTCTCCCCATTTTGAAACGCCCAATTCCCAATGCACTCTTATCACGTGGCTAGTTGAGCGCATTACCGTGGAGACATAGCACGTTTGGTCTTCACGCCATCCACCTCGGCATCCACGCACAACTCACCACATGCCCCACCGAGAACAAACCACATTATAGCAACCATGAGGAGGTACACCGTGTGACTACCCTCCCTAGCAACCAGGCCAATTTGGCTGCTTAGGAGACCTGACTGGAGTCACCCAGCACGCCCTGATATTCAAACTCGTGAACTCCAGGGGTGGTAGTCAGCGTCTTTACTCGCTGAGCTACCCAGGTCCCAAAAAATCTGATGAAGATGCTGTGAGTTTTTGGGAAACCTTTTTAAATGTTTTTTTTTTTTTCTAATCAGCAATTTCGTTTGGTGGAACTACCGGTGCAGAAATTACATACTTAAAAGCAGAAGAATTTCTGCACCACCGCATAGAACTGCACATATATAAACAATATTTCCAAAACAGCTTTTTAAATTAGCCCCTCAGCTGCTGTTGATCAAACAATCAGATTGCCCCTCCCCCAACTCACACTGTAGTAAAGTTGTTGGAGCGGGTCTAAATGAGTCACTCAAAACAAAAAGGAATTTTCATAGTGCCACAGAGAAACATTGTTCACACCTATGAACGTCTTACTTTTGTTGTCACTTCAAATTAAGTACAGCATCTTAACTGAAAACATGACATACTTTAGCTTTAATCTTTAATGCTTCTAGTAAAAAAATATATAAACAGTAAGTACATTTTTTTTTTAGTAAAAACTAGTGAAAAAAATCAGCCAATGCAAAAAGTCAAAATACACTTGCAGTATATTCAAGAAAGATTATTTCAAAACAAGCCTTAATATCTGTTGCATTTTTGCTTCTCAGGTAAATATAATCTTTTAAATTTCAAATGAAAAGTTTTAAGGATGATACGATATATTTTTTTACTATAAAACAAGATACTCATTCATGGCAGCTACAGTAGATTTTAAATATATGAACCTCAGTGTTCAAGGTGCTGTGTGTAATTTGTTTTTAATGTTAAATTATTTTAAAATTCCTGACACTTCAGCTTTTAGAACCACTAAATTTTCAAGTTGGCATAGCTAGATGCTAACGCTTGCATGCTAACAAACTTGTGGTTATCATTTCCATTGTAAGTCCCTCACTGTTACTGTGCTTTTTTTTTAAATAACCAACGGACAAGTCAAAATATTTTTGGGGGTATTAGCATTACGCCACAAACGCTGAAACACGGAACATTCCTTAAAGAATGTGATTTTTTTGCAGTAAACTACACACTAAACGTTTGTATTTCACTGGCTATGGGAAAGTTCTGTGCATCTTTTTGAGCATGTAGTAAGACAGAATGGCTGTATTAGCATTGTTAGCATGTAAGCGTTAGCATCTAGCTAAGCTAACCTTAAAATGTAGTAGTCCTAAAAGCTGAAGTGTCAAAACCACAATGTGACATGTAAAAATTGCAAACACCTGGAACTTTGATGTTCATATATTTAAAATCTGCTGTAGCAGATTGCATTGCCATTTTACAACACATTATGAAATAGGATGCACAATTCCTTATGTACCGTATATAATAGGCTACAGACAGTATGCCAACTGTAATGAAGGCTGTGTCTATGCTGCAAGCAAATGATGCAACAAAACTAGAAAGCACCCAGTATGTCACATTATTTATCCATTTACATTACAAGTGAAAGCTTTATTGATATAAATAGAAGCTATCTAGTTTTGCAATCTAGGCATGGTGTTACATACTGTACACTTCATTACTTGTGCCCATAAACATACACAAGCATAATTTGTTTAGCATGCAAATGAACCTCAGCCTGCACTGACGGAATATGGGCAGTTGTGAAGGATATGACAAACATCATACATAAATAAATGTCAATTAACAGATTTAGGGAGGTAAAGCATCTGATCAAAGGTTAAACAATTAAAGACCGCCAAGGCTTTAAGCCGTTTAGCACAACATTTAATCTGTGAATCAGAGCATTTGGGTTAAATCAGTTTAATGGCATGTTTTCTGATGATACTGTGTCTGGCCATGCAGTCCCACACCAAATCAGATAAGGCCTGAGTGTTTCACAAGACACCCATCCAAGCCAAGCCAATCCAAATCAAATATTTAATGGATACTCTGCTATAAAAACCAGCTTAACCAAGGTCTAGGCTGGTTTATACTGGTTTGGTGCTGATCTAGCAGGTGGACCACATAGCCATGCTTTTCACCAGCAAAACCTAAATGGTTAAAATGGTCTTTCTTATGAAGCTGGTTAAGATAGATAAAAGTTCTGGTAGCATCACCAGCACCTCTTGCTGGGGACCAGGACCCCAAAAAACAACATGTTTATGATGCAATGCTGGTCTTTCAGCAGGGTAGTTTTAGAAGAAAATGTTCTAAACAATTACATTTTCTTTTCATGAAACTCCAAAGTCCAGATGATTGGAGGAAATACCGCAATTAACTTTATTAGATGATGCTTGTGATGTTTGGGAATTCTATACATCAGAGGTGTACTTTAAGTAGCTGTAATGTTTCTGATAAATTCCATTGGTGGGAATCATGTGACACAGGAAAAGGAAAGACAAAACAGCGGTCTCTCTGCATCCGGAGTGTGATTTTATAAGTCACACACAAGAATGAATTTCTGAAAGTGCTGATACATCATAGGAGAGCTCATGTGATCCGTCTCCTGTGAGATACTGTAGTCAAATTCATGTTCATGTTACAGTGAGCGATTTTACCATCGTACCATTGTGTATGATTTGTCTGTAACCACATACACTTATACTGTATACACTGTTTTAATTTTTTTTTACATGTTTACATGTTTCATCAACTGTGGCCAATGTTTAGTTCATGCATTGATAGATCTTTTATCTCGTTCATGATATTATGATTTGAGCACTAATGCGATTTATGTAAAAACCAGAAAGGAATTTTAAGCAGTAAGAAAACTGATTCCTAGTCAAATTAGGATGACATCTTATCTTAACCTGCAATATATACCATTTTTAATCAGTTTTTCAAAGTTATGGCCAGTTGTACAGCCCACTAATAAGTAACGCCTACTAGCCAACATGATTACACAGGAAATCGTCATCTTGTTTCCGAAAGTCCATGTGTCCTTAAATCAACCTCAATAAGCCAAATTAATGACAAGCACAATCACCCATCAGAAATCTTTGCATAAATTTAATAATTTCCCTCTAGCACGACTGATAGCATGTTGCAACCTCTGAGATACGATTTTCTAATTTTCTAATTTTAATTCATTACCATGTCTATCATTTACATTTACATTGATGCATTTGGCAGACGCTTTTACCCAAAGCGACTTGCAGAGCCCTTATTACAGGGACAATCCCCCCGGAGCAACCTGGAGTTAAGTGCCTTGCTCAAGGACACAATGGTGGTGGCTGTGGGGATCGAACCAGTGACCTTCTGATTACCAGTTATGTGCTTTAGACTACTACGCCACCACCACACCACACTACGCCACCACCACTCCACCTCCACCATCTCTATCAAGATGGATAACCTGCTTCGTAATGCTTCACGGCCCCAGATTCACTCTGCTTCTATGTCTACAGTCTCAGTACAGGCACAGGCATCCACTGAATCACCGAACCTATGCAAGTTGTTTACGTCGGGGTTTCTATGTAGGAACGCCAACGTCAACGTAACGAAAAACTTTGCTATTACTGTGGTGAACCAGGTCATCTCGATGCTGCATACACACACAAGAAATCAAGATCCCCTGAGTCAAGGCTGAAAGTGAGTACCACAAACTTTGTATCACCTATCCTTCACAGTTTTCTGTTCACAGCCTGTAGAGATCTCCATTGGCGATCATATAAAATATGTTACAGCTTTAGTGGATTCTGGAGCTACTGTGAATCTCATAAATCAAGAGATCGTACATGAAATCAATATACCCACCATTCAATGCATTTCAAAGATTAATATCACCACAGTTGACAACGCTCCCATTGGTACTGGTATAACCCAACAGACTGTTCCCATAACCATCAAGATTGGACTATTTCATGTGGAGAACATTTCACTGTATGTCATAAACTCACCCAATCATGCTCTTCTCCTGGGTCATCCTTGGCTGGCCATCCTTTTATATCCTGTAACCAGGGTGAGCTCACGAAATGTTCAAGTTTATGTCATGAACATTGTCTCCATGTTGCTTTCTCCATTCCTTGTCTTACCTCAAGCACTGAAATCCCTGAATTCCAAACAGTAACCATGATTTCTGAGTAGTATGCAGAATTCAATTAAGTTTTTAGTAAAGTTAAAGCAACTCAACTTCCTCGTCACTGTCCATGGAGCTGCGCCATTGAACTTCAGCCTAATACAGCTCCACCGAGAAGCAAGGCTTATCCATTGTCATGCCCCGAGACCCTAGCTATGGAAACTTACATCGAGGAAGCCCTTGCCTCCGGTTACATCCATCCCTCCACCTTTCCAGCAGTGGAGAAAAAGGATGGAGGTCTACGTCCATGTATTGACTATCGATGCCTGAACTCCTGTCACCTTGAAATACCATTGCCCACTGCCATTTATCCCCTCAGCCCCTGAACAACTCAGTGAGGCTAAGATTTATACTAAGGGCGATCTATGAAGTGCTTATAACCTCATCAGAATCAGAAAAGGAGATGAGTGGAAAACTGAATTTGTCACCACCAGGGGGCGCTATGAATATCTGGTCATGCGGTATGAACTTGCTAACGCCCCCTCTGTTTTCCAGTCTTTTGTCAATGAGATTTTCAGAGATCTACTGCATCAGTGTGTGTTGGCCTACATTAACGACATCCTCATCTACTCTCAAAACAGAGAACAACATATCCAGCATGTCAGTACAGTCCTATCACTTCTCCAGGAACACCAGCTATACACCAGTTTCAAATCTCCCATACAACGTTCCTAGGTTACAATATCAGCCACCAAGTTGTAGAAATGGATGTCTCTAAATTCACAGCAGTTACCGAATGGCCTCGACCTTCCACAATCAAAGAAAAAGAGCAATTTCTGGGCTTTACCAATTTCTACTGCCGCTTCATCAGAAACTACAGTGTCATTCCAGCACCACTCATGTCATTGCTCAAGGGAAAACCCAACAATTTGCCATGGAACGACGCCGCATACCAAGCCTTCGTCTCCCTCAAGTCAAGCTCCATGACTGTTCCTATATTGAAACACCCGACCCCAATCATCACTGAAGTAGACACTTCTGATTGTGGGATTGGAGCGGTCCTGTCACAACATCACGGTACCCCAGGCAAGCTTTACCCTTGTGCATTTTTCTCCAGAAAGTTACATTCTGCTGAACAAAACTATGATGTGGGGAACAAGGAATTACTTTCCATGAAGGCAGCACTCGAAGAGTGGTGTCACTGGATAGAGGGGGCAGTCCACCTGTTCCATGTTATCACTGATTACAAGAACCTTGAATACATCAAGGCAGCCAAGAGACCGAATCCACATCAAGCCCAGTGGTCATTGTTCTTCACCAGGTTCAATTTTACCATCACTTACCGCCCTGGCAGCAAGAATAGCAAAGCAGATGCACTTTGAAGCAGATCCACCCCACATCCAACCTCATCCTGGATCAATCCTACCACCATCTGTCATCCTTGCACCGATTAGCTGGGATTTCATGGAAGAAATACAATAAGCACAACAGCACAAACCGTCACCACCTGATTGCCCCCAACCAAGCACTTTGTGCCACAAGCTCTACGTCTGAGAACTATCCAATGGGTCCACACTTCATTGAGCACAGGACACCCTGGCATCCAAAGAACATTCGCACTGGTACGTAATTCCTTCTGGTGGCCATCTGTGATTCATGATGTTACTAACTATGTGAAGTCTTGTCAAGTGTGTGCACGATCTAAGACCCCCAGGGAACTGCCCACGGGATTACTCCAACTACTGCCAATACCCCAAAGACCATGGTCCCACCTGTCCATCGAATTCGTCACCAACATGCCAAACTCCGATGGATACACCGCCATACTGGTAATTATCGACCTATTCTCAAAATCATTTAGATTTGAAACTGATAACGCTCTACAGTATGTCACCAAGTATTCAGAGTCTATGGATTAACAGAAGACATCGAGTCCGATCGAGGTTCACAGTTCACGTCCCGAGTTTGGCAGGCATTCTGTAAGCGACTGACTGAGGCAACCTCTGAGGTTGTTACCCATCCTACCAACCACAAGAGGGAGCCCTCTCCCAAATACTTATCTTCAACCATGCAACCATATATAGCATGCAGTTCTATTGTTCTGTGCGAAGTATTGCCAGTTTACCCGCCTTACCGAGCAATTTTCCATTGCCATTGTTTATGGATTCATGTTATGACCATTGCCTGTTTTTCTGGATTTACTGCTTTTTGGATAACCCTTTGTTTTGTTTGCCTAGTTGGACTGTCTATTTTGTTTATTGGATTTATCTGCCTGCTTTATGACTACGCCTCTATGCCTGCTGTTTTGGATTGTTGGCTTGTGTCTCTTTTAATAAATTTCCTGCACATGGACACTAACACCGTCTCCATGGCCAGTTTGTTACAAAATCCCAGTCGCTTCATTTGTGCTCCTGTGACTGAAAAGCACAGATAACACCTGTTTCTCATTCTGGTTTCTCTCGGTCAAATGGGTTTTTAAAATACACATAAAAACCCTTTCTAAAATTCTGTTCACATGATGTTTGATATCAGGAAACAAACCAGCCATATTTTCCATTTTTTTAATAGAAATTACTAAAAACACAAAGAGCCTAATTAAGTGTTTTTTTATTTATATGTTGTTTTATTTTTTGCATTGCTTTGAGAAGATGTTAAGTTTCTTGAGGAAAGTTATAACAATAATCATAATAACAATATTCATAATAATAATAAAAGAAAAAGAAGAAAATTGGAGCACATCAGCAGACTGAAATGTGGCATTTATTTGTTTACTTTGACTATGTTTGTCAAGTTCAAATTAAAGAGAAAATTATATAAGATGAAGTTTTCATTTAGATTGCGACATGGATTAATATATAATAAAATTGTACTGATTTTTGTAACTATATTGTGATATATATTGTTATTGTGATATAAAATTACTCATATTGTGATATAGGATTTTGGTCATATCGCCCACCCCTACTTAACGGAATCAAAAAGACTCAACAAATTGTTGAGAGAAAGTCTCTTCTCACTCCGTACATAAAAATAGTTCCACCCTGAACACAAATTCTACCCATTTGCCCATCAATGGTCTGAATAACAAATTTCACCTTTCATCTGGTCAAACACGTAAACAGGAATAATTTAAGTGCAGAACTTTTCTGATGTTGACAACAGAGAACAGCATATAATGCCGTCAACAGTGAAGCTGAAATTGCACAGACCTGATTTTTGTGCATGCCTTGACATGCTGTGTCGCAACACATTCATAAAGCAGCAAGAATGTGCAGACAAATGCAAGGATGAGAAGCATTATTTTGGCCAACTGTGTTTGAGATGTCTTTCCTGTTAGTGCACATTAATAACTCTGAATGACACAGGTGGGCTCCACCTGCAGGCCACGCCCACTGTGCCAGGAAATATAATTCTCACAGTCAATCACTGCTGCCTAGATTTATTTATTGTTTGAAGCTTATTTAAAGGGATAGTTCGGTTCAATAATAAGTCAGTCAACATTTACACATGTAGTTAAAAACCGTCCCACAAAATGACTTTCTTTCTTACATTAAACACAAAAGAAAATATATTGCGGGATGTCTGAAGTGCTCTTTTCCATTCAAATAAAAACAAAATAGGCGCTAGTGCTTTTGAGCTAAAAAGAAAAAGAAGCACCATAAAAGTAGTCCATACAACTTGTGCACTAGTTTTCAAGTCTTCTAAAGGTACACAATAGCTTTTGTTTAAAATCTTCACCTCTGCCCACTTCTCAAATCTCATTCACACTCACGTTTAATTCAAACATGGCGCATAGGAACATATTACGCCTATATATATATATATATATATATATATATATATATATATATATATATATATATATATATATAATGATATAATGATGTAAAATGTCATTGGTGCTCTCATGTTATGTCACTGAGTACATTTATATGCACAGCAATACAACTATCAAACGTCAGCATATTAAAAAAACAGACAATGTTAGAAAATTATGTTTGCATGAGACTTAAAACCATCAGGTTATTCTCTGCTTTTGATGTCAAAATATAAACAGTCATGCACACAACACTTGTGAACAATGGACAAGCCGGTAGGTATGCTGGCAAAAAACATGTGCCATTCGGTTTTGCTAAAAACCAATTATGAGCATACCCTGATAAAGGAAAACTGATTAAGGTGTTACATGACATAATTGGTGTAAGATCATGCATGTTAACACACTCATTGAGCGCATTTACAAGCACGTTCTTACACCGATTATGCCTAATAAGCCAACAACTCATGTGGTCATGTAAACATAATAAATGCAGTTCCTTTATCAGTGTGAGGTCATAAACGGCGTAAGACTAAACCGGTTGACATGGGTAGATTTTTGCCCATTACGCGGTTTTTGCGTAGCACGCAAAGACCTTTAGCGGTGTTCAAAGTGGCTTATCCAATGTGTGTACGGGTTGAACGCATGTCACTTCTTGACGTCAAAAAAATATATATTTCTTGCTTTGTCAGATGTTTTAAATAAGCTGATTGTTGGGAGTAACATGCTCATTGACGTCAAACCTGTCTTGATGCGCCATATTTGAATTGAATGAGGTTTGTGTGCTGCGTTGAAGGGCAAGATGTTCAGCGCATATCAACTTATGGCTATCCTATGGCTAATGTGCCATATGTTTTAATGGTACATTTATTGTATGGTGCTTTTTTGACATTATTGAAGCTTGACCGCCCTAGTGCCAAACTCCCCATCATGAAACAGCCTTCTTTTGTTATGTTCCATTAGAGGAACCTACCAAAGAGAGGCTGTTTAAGTAGGTTAGGGTTAGGATTTCGAAGCCATGAACCAAACCAACTAGCTCAAAGGTGAATCTCAACATTAGCCGACACCAATCCTGTCACTAGAAGAATAATTTAGTTACAAAGTTAGCTTTGTCAGTGGCAGATAATGAACACTTCTCAGATGTTAGTTTGACTCGCACTAAGTAAACCAAGTAAAGAAGTGATTTACAAATGTGATTCACACTATGCTTAGTCATTTGGACAGGTGTAAACATTTAATTTCATCGGAACACACAGATGAACAGAAGTATAACAAAAGTGGTAAAGGAAGTAGAAGAACATTTTTGTGCTCATTGTAATTATAATCAATACCATTAAGACTCTCTATAAGGTCTCCATTGTTACTCTGCTGAATCATATGCTCTTCTGTAGATCTGAGTGCACAAGACAATGCCTTCACAGTTCATTTCAACAGTGTTACATTACAAGTATTATTATCAACTACCTCAACTAATGAATTATTGGTGAAATAAAGATCAGAACCCTCAAATTTTGGAATATGGAGTCTGATTCACCATGAAACTGCTAATTAAAGATATGTTTGGGGGAAAAAGCACACATTAAAAGGACTATAGTTCATTTTTTTATATAAAGTTCTTTATTTAATGTTTGAAATTAGTGTAGACAAATATTAATGATTAAATTGGACCTGATGTTAAGCAACTAACATGTGTGAAGTATACATAGCAACTCTTTCAGTGCTGTTTAAAATGCTTAGAAGTTGCTTGAGAGAATGTGCAGAGTGTGCAGAGCTGTAATCTACACAAAGAGTGGCGACTTTGAAGAAGATAAAATATAAGATAGTTTTGATTTGTTGAGCATGTTTGGTCACAAAATAATTTACATTTGTTCACTATTTCATAGTTTTGATGACTTTACTAAAATCAAATGGATGAATAAAGTATATTCCGTTATTCTGTATCTAAACTTTTGACTGCTAGAGTACTTCAGAGAATACTTTGGAATACCATGGTGCATATTCAGAAAAAATAATTTTACCATGGTACATGTACATAAAACATGGCATTCCTATGGTGCATATCCATAAAACATAGTATTAGCATGGTGCATATACAGAAAACATAATTTTACCATGGTACATGTACATAAAACATGGCATTACTATGGTGCATATCCATAAAACATAGTATTACCATGGTACATATCCACAAAACATAGTATTACCATGGTACATATCCATAAAACATGGTATTATCATGGTACATATCCATAAAACATGGTATTATCATGGTACATATCCACAAAATATAGTATTACCATGGTATATATCCATAAAACATGGTATTATCATGGTACATATCCACAAAACATGGTATTACTATGGTTCATATCCACAAAACATGGTATTACTATGGTTCATATCAATAAAACATGGTATTATTATGGTGCATATCCATAAAACATTGTATTATCATGGCATATCCAGAAAAAAAACATGGTACACTTCCACAAAACATAGTATTACCATGGTACATATCCATAAAACATGGTATTATCATGGTACATATCCATAAAACATAGTATTATCATGGTACATATCCACAAAATATAGTATTACCATGGTATATATCCATAAAACATGGTATTATCATGGTATATATCCACAAAACATGGTATTACTATGGTGCATATCCACAAAACATGGTATTACTATGGTTCATATCCATAAACCTGTATTACTATGGTGCATATCCAAAAAACATGGTATTACCATGGCACACATCCATAAAACATGGTATTACTATGGTTCATATCAATAAAACATGGTATTACTATGTTACATATCCATAAAACATGGTATTACTATGTTACATATCCATAAAACATGGTATTACCATGGTTCATTTCAATAAAACATTGCACACATATATAAAACATAGTATTACCATGGTAAATATCCATAAAAAAACATGGTATTACTATGGCGATATACATAAAAAACATAGTATTACCATGGTACATATCCATTAAACATGGTATTACCATGGTACACTTCCACAAAACATAGTATTACCATGGTACATATCCATTAAACATGGTATTACCATGATACACTTCAACCAAAATATGGTATTACCATGGTATATATCTATAAAATATTGTATATATCTATAAAACATGGTATATATCTATAAAACATGGTATTACCATGGTATATATCTATAAAATATGGTATATATCTATAAAATATGGTATTACCATGATATATATCTATAAAATATGGTATTACCATGGTATATATATCTATAAAACATAGTGTTACCATGGTATATATCTATAAAATATGGTATTACCATGGTATATATCTATAAACTATGGTATATATCTATAAAATATGGTATTACCATGGTATATATCTATAAAATATGGTATTACCATGGTATATATCTATAAAACATGATATTGTCATGGTGCATATCCAAAAACTGTATTACTATGGTACATATCCATTAAAAAATGGTATTATCACGATACATATATATATAAAAAATGTGTTTCTATGGTTCATAAGCATAAAACATGATATTACAATTGTATGCATAAAAACATGGTATTAACATGGTACAGTTCCATAAAAGAGATGGTATTACCATGCTATCTTGCCCAAAAAATAATGGTAAACCCATGGTAGTTGTGCTATTGGCATGTAATACAGTAATTATCACTTTGATAACATTGAACTTGGGAGAAATGTGTCATAAGGCAAATAAATGTAACACTTTACGCATGAAGCCGTTACATTACTCGACATTTATCTTGAAGAGTAGAGTAAAGATGTATAAGACATAAAGACAAACTCTGGACTTTAAAAAATCTAATTAAATGATCTTTGGTTACGTTTCTATCCTACAGGAAGACATCGATTATAAGGGTGCAGGCGAACTTGGAAGCACTCTGGATTTCACAACCTTTCTGTTCAGATCATAATAGTCATGCACATAAAATAAAATAAAAAAAATCAAACTTACCCACGAGCACACAAAGTATATCCATCAGCACAATAAATATCTTGTTCTTCTTCAGATCTGTCATGGCTGTAATCTGGATGTTTATTGTAGATTGTTTGGCTCGTGTAAAATCTCGGCTGGAGTGTAACCTGATCTGCTTGTTCTTCCGGATGTCCTGTGTTACCTGTGATAAAGGTGCACTGATAGTGAAACGCGTCCTTGCTCTGATTTTTTTTTACGGGTGCTGCGCTCCGATCATTTCGCGCCACGGACTCTCTGACAGCGCCGGTTTCCCGCGAGTGAACGAGACGCGTGAAAACTAAACACTGCCGCATGAAGCACGAACACTAGTAGTGAACCGACTCGTGTACTGAGGTACACTCCCCACAAAATGACGTCAACTATGTCCTTTCTCTTTACACACACACACACACACTTGAGTTGAATGTGATTGAAGTTTAACTCATGCAGATCCAAATTATGATAATCAAGGTAGTGCATATAGACTTTATATTCAGAGTAATGCGATATTTAACCCTTGTGCGTCATTTAAAAAAGTTACTCAGAGGTCCTTAGAGGACAAAAAAATATGTCTTTAAATTACAGTTTAACACACACACACACACACACACACACACACACACACACACACTCTAACATTCATATCAACACAACCACACCATTTTATCTGCATCGTTTATTCAATTGGCCTGCAGTTGCTCTATTATACAGCAAACAGAAAATAGGAAAAAAGCATGTATTTGCTCCATAGGCTAAACATCCGAAAAATGGCGCCATCTGGTGCTAAATGTTGCTAAATAATGTCTGTTATCATGTACAGTTTACTCTATTCGGTACTGCCACTTTGTTTGCATATTGCTGTATGTGTATAATGCACACATTATGTATTTCGAGTGTACTTTGCATCATGTGTATATGCCTACAGTACATACTGTATTTGTGGTCTGAAATATATTACTACTGCATTGTTCTACTACAGAGTTAACAGGTTAAAATACTTATCACGATTAATCTTGTGATTCCAGATGTTTCAGGTACTGCTGCTAAGTGGGAAGACTAGCAGCTGTACATCATTGCACCATTAGCTGGGTAACTCCCAGCCAATCGCAGGTAAGCCATTGCTTTATAAGTCTGCTCACAATCTATCACATTGCTGTTTCAGTGTGCTAACACGTCAACCTTCACCACCCCAGCACCACCTGTTGAGTCCCGTCCCGCACGGGGGTAGGCTCCTCACTCCTGCCTCCTATCTCCAACAGGATATGACGGTTCCGAGTACAACTTCTTCGGACCACCAGACGGGGCCTACGCCAAAGAGAGAGATTACTTTTCGGTTTTATATTCATCAAATAAATGTCATCTTCCACTCAAGTTTGCGAGTCTTCCTGATAGAAGTTCATATATAAAAGGCCTACATAATATTTTAGCTATTTTCTGAATGATTGTATTTTAATATAACTATATTTTAAGTAATTTTTAGGGCCCCTTGGAATTCTTTAGGGCCCCCCCCCCCATCTTAGTTGGGATATGCGAAAAAACGGCATTTCATTGGCTCTGCACAATGACAATAAAGTTGAATCTTAAATGACAATTTAGTAAATGCTTAAAAGTCTAGAGGGAATATTGGTGGTGATTGTAGAGTGCTCCGATTTGATCAAAAGTTGTAATTGGCCTAAAAAGTTAGAGAATGACTATCCTATAGGGCTGTGATGGGGTTACAGTATGTCCCTTGCTCAAGGGTACAAATGAGACGAGTCTGATGGCTCTTTTTGGATTGCCCTGGGGTTTGAACCTGCAACATTTCAGTCCATTCCGTTTTGGAACATTCCAAAAAAAAAACATTCCACAAACAAACTACCATAAATTCCGCCATTTCAATTTCATTTAGACATTATTTGGCCTTAATATGAACCTTAAGAACCTAACGTGAACTTTTGACATTCATTTCTCTGTATATGAAAGATGTCCATTACGGTGCAGTCAAAGTGCAGAGCAAATCTTCCTATTATCAATTGGCACACCAGAGAAAGCTTAACAAATATAACCAAAGTTCAAAGTATGCTGGTGTTTTTGAGTACTCAAATAAACCAGAGTACATATACTGTACATGTATATATAGTTATAGTTTTTATGCTGGAGTAGATTATGCTGTATTCACATTCAAATAACAACCCAGAGCACTAGGAATATGTTTTTGTTCACTTTAATAGTCAAATTACAGTCCAGTTAGAACCACACATGTGCTTTTAGAATATCAGAATATCTGAAATAGTTTTGAATTGTTGAGTTTCTGCAATCTCTTAGAGCATCAAGTATATATCAATAAAGGAATAACACAGATTGTGCTAAGCATTCATTAATTATTTTTAGAGCAACTTCAGCAGGCTGATAAATTCCCGAAGGAACAGAGGAATGCAGGTAGTGTGTTACGTACTAAGAGTCAGCACAGTTTTGATAGGTCAGTGCGAATAACCAGTCCTGGCACACAGCCGATCTGCGCTCCTGATGCTGACGACCAGCTTTGTTGAGCCGGATGTATGTGTGACACTGGCCTGGCCCGTCTCTGTCCAAACAAAGAGGGAATTTGTCGGGAATTCCACTTGCAGGAAAGATGGACAAGCGTTGATGAACTTTGGCCCCTAGTTGCAACGTTCCCACAAAAGTAATGTTTCTGATCCACGCCTGCATCAATCTCGCTTTCATTTCCTCTGCAGCACAACGGTTTATCTTCAGCCACAGCACACAAAAATAAATGTTCCCATTATTTAAAACAGCATTACCCAATGAAAATAAATACAATTGAATGTACAATACGCATACAGTGGGGTCCAAAAGTCTGAGACGACATTCAAAATCTGGGATTTTGTTTTATTTAATGATGGAAATAAACAAGTTTCAGGTTTATAGTTTAAAAGTAAAATCAACCAATCAATGCACTGTAAGTCTTTAATCAAATGTAAGCAAATTTACATTCACCAAAAATGTACTCACTTCTACTCACCAACCTTTCACTTAAAGTGTTATGTTGATAATACTGTAATTATAAATAGAAAGAATGCAAAATAGGATTTTCATAAGTGGTCTCAGACTTTTAGGCCACACCGATAGTTCACACAAGGTGGGTTATGTTGGAGATTTTATAGCTTAACAGTTTTTTATATGTAATACAAAAGATTTCCCCCTGAAAACTACACAAATGTGACCATTTAACATTTTACAGCAACAGGAACACACACAATAATAACTTTTCTAAACAGGAACAAATTCTTTTTCACTTACACTGAAAAAACAAATTATATTATCCAGTATTTTAGTCATGTTTTCCAGTGTAAATATCTAAATAGCCTTAAAACAAGATACATTACTTGATAAGCAAAATTACTTACAATATATCTAACAAAATTTCGTGAGTTTCAGAGAAACTGTTAACCAATGGGGTAAGAAAACTAAAGGTCTTTCCCTTTTTATAATCAGAAAAATAAACTTGTTTTCCCTTTAAATTAGAACGATAAACGTCTATTTGCTAAACTAAAGTTTTATTTTTCTTATCCCAAATAGTTTTTTTTTCTTGTTTTAAGCATATACCTCACTACATTTTGTTTGATTTCTCTGACAACAAGACTTTATATATCAAAATATCTAAATATACCTTTAAACAAGACACATTTACTTGAGAAACAGTATAACATATTCTTGTTTGCAAAGAAATGTACAATATTTATTACGTTTCTGAAAAACTATTTGCCAATAGAAAACTTGTTTCCCTTTGAATCAGAAAAATAACAGTTTTCCCTTTTGAATTAAACTTTTTCTCTTTTGAATTTTAAAAATAAAATTGCTTCCCTTTTAAATTAAAAAAAATAAAACTATTTCCCTTTTAAATTTGAAAAGTAAACATGTTTTCCCTTTTAAATTTGAAAAATAAAATTATTTCACTTTTAAATTTGAAAAATAAACATGTTTTCCCTTTTAAATTTGAAAAATAAACATGTTTTCCCTTTTAAATTTGAAAAATAAAACTGTTTCCCTTTTAAATTTGAAAAATAAAACTGTTTCCCTTTTAAATTTGAAAAATAAACATGTTTCCCTTTTAAATTTGAAAAATAAAACTGTTTCCCTTTTAAATTTGAAAAATAAACATGTTTTCCTTTTAAATTTGAAAAATAAAACTGTTTCCCTTTTAAATTTGAAAAATAAACATGTTTCCCTTTTAAATTTGAAAAATACAATTATTTCACTTTTAAATTTGAAAAATAAACATGTTTCCCTTTTAAATTTGAAAAATAAGTGTTTTCCTTTTAAATTTGAAAAATAAGTGTTTTCCTTTTAAATTTGAAAAATAAACATGTTTCCCTTTTAAATTTGAAAAATAAACATGTTTTCCCTTTTAAATTTGAAAAATAAACATGTTTTCCCTTTTAAATTTGAAAAATAAGTGTTTTCCTTTTAAATTTGAAAAATAAAATTATTTCCCTTTTAAATTTGAAAAATAAACATGTTTTCCCTTTTTAATTTGAAAAATAAAACTGTTTCCCTTTTAAATTTGAAAAATAAACATGTTTCCCTTTTAAATTTGAAAAATAAAACTGTTTCCCTTTTAAATTTGAAAAATAAACATGTTTCCCTTTTAAATTTGAAAAATAAACATGTTTCCCTTTTAAATTTGAAAAATACAATTATTTCCCTTTTAAATGTGAAAAATAATCATGTTTCCCTTTTAAATGTGAAAAATAAAACTGTTTCCCTTTTAAATGTGAAAAATAAACATATTTCCCTTTTAAATTTGAAAAATAAACATATTTCCCTTTTAAATTTGAAAAATAAACATGTTTCCCTTTTAAATTTGAAAAATAAAACTGTTTCCCTTTTAAATTTGAAAAATAAACATGTTTCCCTTTTAAATTTGAAAAATAAACATGTTTCCCTTTTAAATTTGAAAAATAAACATGTTTCCCTTTTAAATGTGAAAAATAAACATGTTTCCCTTTTAAATGTGAAAAATACAATTATTTCCCTTTTAAATGTGAAAAATAATCATGTTTCCCTTTTAAATTTGAAAAATAAACATATTTCCCTTTTAAATTTGAAAAATAAACATGTTTCCCTTTTAAATTTGAAAAATAAAACTGTTTCCCTTTTAAATTTGAAAAATAAACATGTTTCCCTTTTAAATTTGAAAAATAAAACTGTTTCCCTTTTAAATTTGAAAAATAAAACTGTTTCCCTTTTAAATTTGAACAATAAACATGTTTCCCTTTTAAATGTGAAAAATAAACATATTTCCCTTTTAAATTTGAAAAATAAACATATTTCCCTTTTAAATTTGAAAAATAAACATGTTTCCCTTTTAAATTTGAAAAATAAACATGTTTCCCTTTTAAATTTGAAAAATAAAACTGTTTCCCTTTTAAATTTGAAAAATAAACATGTTTCCCTTTTAAATTTGAAAAATAAACATGTTTCCCTTTTAAATTTGAAAAATAAACATGTTTCCCTTTTAAATGTGAAAAATAAACATGTTTCCCTTTTAAATGTGAAAAATACAATTATTTCCCTTTTAAATGTGAAAAATAATCATGTTTCCCTTTTAAATTTGAAAAATAAACATATTTCCCTTTTAAATTTGAAAAATAAACATGTTTCCCTTTTAAATTTGAAAAATAAAACTGTTTCCCTTTTAAATTTGAAAAATAAACATGTTTCCCTTTTAAATTTGAAAAATAAAACTGTTTCCCTTTTAAATTTGAAAAATAAAACTGTTTCCCTTTTAAATTTGAACAATAAACATGTTTCCCTTTTAAATTTGAAAAATAAAACTGTTTCCCTTTTAAATTTGAACAATAAACTTGTTTTTCCTTTGAATCAAAAAAAAAAAAAATCCCATTTGAATCAGAAAAAAACAAAAAATATTTTATTCCTTTGAATCAGAAAAGTAACTTGTTTTCCCTTTGAGTCGAATAGCACATTACTCTTAGCCCAAATAGTTTTCTCTTGTTTTTAGCATTAACCTTAATGTATTTACATTTCTCTGAAAACAAGATTTTTTTTTGTAACCAGTCCCATTAAGACTTCATTCACATGGGAAACCATCTCAAATTGCTTAATTCCCACCTCCACGGGCTCATTTCAGCATTGTTAAAACATTAGTGATGTACACTCAGACAAACTTTGAAGAACTAAGTGTTGTGGTCCTCTGGTAAAGACTGCAGAAAACACTCATCAGAATCTAGAGTTCGGTGCCCGTCTACAGCTTCTACGACAGGTATATAGCTTTGGGACACTTGGACATACTCACACAAATCGTCTGGTTTCATTTGATTGCTTCTGTAGGCAAAGACCGTATCAAACAACAGATTGGCCGTTGAGGGCTGCTGGTCTACTTGATAACCAGCCAGTGTGACTTGATCTGGTCTGATGTAGCTCTGGTTGATGAAATGTCCTGAAAAGGCTTGAGTTGTTTCCTCAGTTCTCTGTTGACCCACCAGTGGTCTTGGGCCCATGTACGTTGTACCTAAATTAGTGTTGTAGGATTTGGGTTGCTCATTGTCGTTGTTTAATGGTTGATCGGTGTGGTAGCTCAGCACTTGGACCGGGATGTATTCTTTCTTGTCGTAACTGTGGAAGCCTGAGGTTTGACTTACAGTGATGAAGGTGCTCATGGGACAGGATGTTATTCTAGGCTGTAGGACACAGAAAGAAAAATGGCATGAAACTGAATCTTGCTCTGGTGTCACGTTTAAACACCCCCTAATACTGATTTGACTATGTTGTATCAAGGCTCATGTGCATGATTCAGACATAACTCCAGCGCTGGATATAGGGGGTGCTGGGATGGGCTTCGATATGCCTATGCATAGAATCCTAGTCCACACAAATATAGTCAAAATACATGTGTCTGTGTGTGTGTATGTGTGTGTGTGTGTGCATGCATGCGTGCATATGTGTTCTGCATTGTGGACGTGTTACTATTTTTATTATTGTGAGTATGTGTTCTGCATCAACTTACTGCTCTGTGTTATAGTCTCACCCATTCATTTCAAATGGTGGGTCAAATTTGACCCGAACATGGTGAGTGTTGCACTTTTTTTTTTTTTTTTTTTTTTACAACCACTTAGACTCATCGAATCAAGCCAAACAGTTTTTTTTTTTTTTTTTGGTGTATTCAGATGATAATTTTAGGAAAAGTCCTTAAGCCTTGTACCACTCAGATAAGGGTCATTAAAACAAAATTACCATTTGGGAATCACTGGCATAGTTTATAGATTATGGATGCCATGAGTCAATCTTTGTGTTTATATTTACTAGAGGAATGGTTCACCCAACAAATACAATTCTGCTCTTATTTAGTCAATGTTTATGCTGTGAGAAATTTAGAAAAATCTTCACACAGCTCTTTTCCATACACTGACAGTTTACAGAAGCCACATCTGTCACGCTCCAAAATAATGACAGGATTTATCAAATCAAGCTGCTTATTGTTGCTGAATATCCAATTGATGAATCTTCATTATACAACCGATCATTTTTTGTATCAGCTTTTGATTGAAAAGAAACTTTATAATTGAAAAGGATAATATCTTACCTGGCATGGCTTAATGTTTGACCAGGCTAACAGGCTGCTCTTTGAGGGGTCTGGTACAGTTGGGCACAGACAGTGTTTAATCCTAATAAACAACAATAATAAGAACTATAAGGAGTGCCATCATTTTAAAGGTGTATTCCAGGGTCAATACAAGTTCATCTCAATCGACAGCATTTGTGGCATAATATTGATTACCGCAAAAATGTATTTTGACTAGGGCTGTCAATCGATTCAAATTTCAATCAAATTAATTACATGATGTCCCGATTAATTCATCGCGATTAATCGCATATACAAATATTTACTGAGAAAGCCCCTCATATAACAATAATTCTATATATAATGATGAAATAATTATACATAGTTATCTTTAAATATTTAAAATATTAAATAAACTTTAATTATATATATATATATATATATATATATATATATAATGTTCAGATAATTAAAATGCATTACATTCTTGTGGCAGAAGAGTTCATCATTGATAAGACGATACAAAAAGCGGCTTTAGAATACAATGTATTGTTTACCACCATATTATTGATCATAAGTCAATCATTGACACACAGTTCACAGCAATCCATTACACAAGTGAATTTATCAATCAGTTGGAGATTTATTATGAGGGCTTGTTTAAGGACCCCGTCAATGTACACCTGCGTCAGACATGCTTGTGTAACGTCAGACATGCTTGTGTAGCGTCTCGTGTGTGTTGCGTCATAAACATAAAACGTTTCGGTCACTGTGTCAAGTTAAATATAGTTTAATACTCAATCTTAAAACACATCTTGAGATCCCTTAGTTCGAATTTCCACCGAATTTGAACGTAACTAATGTCTGTTTTGTGCTGTCTACTGAAGTGTTTCTTCACTGTATAATCTGTGTGTTGCTCATACAGCTGAAATTTCACTTACTGCCCCCTGGAGTAAACAGGTGGTACTACAAGCTTGCATTTCTCGGGAATCTTCCTTATTACAATCCAGGGGCATTGCGATAAATTGTGAAATTTTTTTAACACTTTTTTTTAAATCGCACTGAATTAATGCGTTAAACCGACAGCCCTAATTTTGATACATCCCTCCTTTTCTTTAAAAAATGCACAAATCTGGTTTACAGTGATGCATTTGCAATGGAAGTGAATGGAGCCAATCCGTAAACATTAAAATACTCACTGTCTCAAAAGCAAAGCCACTAGACATCAACAACATGCATGTTAACACGATTTTAGTGTGACAAAATTGCTTATTAATCTTTTCTGTGTAAAGTTATTGCCAATTTTGCAAATTACGCAGCATCGACTATAATTAAACCATTTGTAGGTTGATTTCACCTAAAAGTGCAATCCTGTAACTCTTTGGCTCGATCAAAACATTCCTCTGTTTATTTAAGCATCTCAACCAGCTCGACACAGTAACATTGTTTCAACCAAAAGTTTAAATTTGAGGCGGGAGTAGATTGTAGAGCCAAAGAGGGGAGTTTTCTGGAAAGATCTGCAAGTGATCACTGTTTGGTGATGCTAGAAATAACACACTTCAGCTTTAATGAGTTCAAACGTGTCACGTACCTCACCCGCATGCATACTGGGACTATGAGAATTATAAAACTCAGTAGTAGTGCACACAATAGTATGGGGATTACTTCTATATCGTCATGCCCTGTGAACACACATACACAAAGGTGTAAAGATAAGACTGTTTATACAGGCAGAGAGGAAGAGTTCAAAAGGTATCATTCTTACCCACAGCCACCATCTGCCATGGGCCAGCGGCGCCCCCTTCTACAGTGTGAGCAATTACACAGATGTTGTAGATTCCTTCCATCAGCCCACTCAGAGATATCTGTTCAACGCTGCCCCCTACCTGTTCCTCTTTACATACAAAAGTATGAACATTTGGACGATTACACATTTACTGTGCCTTTAAAGGATAGTTCACCCAAATATAAAAATTCTGTCATTATTTACTCACCCTCATGTTGTTCCAAACACATATAAATGTCCACCAAAGACAGAAACCCATATGTGTAAGACATTGATTTGTTCAGAATTACAATTTTTGGGTGAACTGCTCCGTTAATAAAAAGGTTGGTTTCATATTTCAAAGAAAATGTTGCTTCTTACGTTTGACTTTTCCATTCATACTGTACATAACAGTGTAGTATTGGAGAAAGCCGTGTAGTTTGTCTATAGGAACAGGGTCCCATCTCAGAGTTATACTTCTGCTGCTGGTCTGCAGCACTTTCAGTTTTGGACCAACAGATGGTGCTGAAACACAGGAACACGTGATGTCAGTACATGCATAAGGTCAACAAGAAGAGGAAGGTGGTTACTTGTTTACAAAACTGTTCTCTCATATCTTACTATAATATTAAACTCTGAATATATTAAAAAAAAAAAAAAAAAAAAGGTATCGTAGTACTGAATGAGTATCAGTACCTGTCCAAAACACCATGGTTTTACCATGATATATGTAAATAAAAACAACAACAACAACAACAACAACAACAGAAAAAAAAAAAAAAAGTGTTACTATGGTTGGTACTTTTTTATTAATGTAATGCCCCTTTATTTGAAGTCATACTTGTAACTCTTGTGCAACCTCTGGGATATTTGTCTTTTTCATTATTTTTTTTTATTGTATTTTTCCCCTGATCATTTTGGCTGTGTTAATGCCAACTGCATACATTTTGCCGAAGGTGTGCATTTTTGGGACATTTTTATATTTCAACCTTCCTATGATACATCTATAATACACTGTGTACACAAAATAGTTACATTCAAGACCTTTAGGACAATAATGCCTCCATTGAAACCCATTAAAATGCCAATATTTGATCCCAATTGCCATTAAAGCATAAACTCATGAATTCTTTGATATTATGTTTTAATTCTGGAGCCCAGGCTTCAATTTTTTTATAGTTTCCACCAGGTGGCGCCATTTTTTTCATGTTTAGCCTATGGAGCAAATACATGCTTTTTTCCTATTTACAGTTTGCTGTGTTATAGAGCACTTCAGGTCAACTGAATAAATGATGGAGTTAAAATTGTGTGGGTGTGTTGATATGAATGTCAGAGTGTGTTTTGTATGTGCGTATTGAGAAATGTGTGTGTGTGTGTGTGTGTGTGTTTGAGTGTGTGTGTGTGTGTGTGTAAAAACAACAGTGACATTATGTAAACAAACTGTCATTTAAAGGGTTTAAATCCTGAAAATGTATGAATATTTGGTAGTTATGATCAGGAGTGATGTTGGTTAAAAAATTAACTAATTGAAATTGGAAAATAATATTAATACATTTGAATGTTACGGCAGTTTTTTATGCAGACATTTTTGTCCTCTAAGGACCTCTGAGTAACTTTTTTAAATTGACGCACAAGGGTTAATACATGAGCATACATAATAATTATTGTGTGCGTGTGTGTGTGTGTGTGTGTGTGTGTGTGTGTAGTCAAAACAGTATGTGCACAGAATGATATGCAAATTTAAGGGCAGTTGACAGTTTGTTTATATAATTTTAAAAAATGCAATACATTTCTAAATGTAATATAATTAACATACATTAATAAAATTCAATTATATATTATTAATGTATACATTTATCTTTAAATCTTAAATACCTTAATACTGTACACTCAAAATAACTTTATCTAACTTTAATCATTTTAAGATTTAGAAATGTCAATTTCATAAAAAAAAAAATCAAAAAAATCAAATTTGAATTGAGTAACCTTTAACAAAATAAAAAATATAAAAAAAGTAAGCTTTAATAATTTTATTATATTAACAAAAATTACACAATTCAATTTGATGGAATTTTGTTATGAATTTGAAAGGTGTGAATTTAAAAAATTGGATGAAATATTTTATTGAGTGTAGGGGAAACAAATTTCCATATTCCTCAATATATCTGTAATAAGAATGTATTACAGGCCAATAATCCCCATGTGACAAATCTCCCTTAAACTGCGTACACACTGTCGCTGCTGGCTGGCGGTGAAGTCGCTACTAGCGGCGTTCCCACTACTGGTTGCCTAGTAACGTTTGTAAATGACATTCACGGATGCCATTCCATTGCTGTTGGCAGCGAATCGCTTTTCTTGCCACTAAAAACAAACATTTTGGAGGGAAAACACTAAATATAAATGGAATCGTACATAAAATGCTTTATATCAAAGATGAATGAGAAACAAGGCGTTGCTCTTTGCCATAGCGGCGGTTTATCTGCGGCGAAAACGCAAACGCCGGTCTGTCTGGGTCCAAAAAACCATTCAATCTCTGAGTCAGACACCTTTCCACGCAGTATTTTTCTTAAAAATGTCCTTGTACGTGAGGAGAGACATATCATAGCGCACTGGAAAATTGCTAGCAGCAAGAATTAGCCTTTCATCCATCGTTACTGCAGGAGCTGAGAGAGAGAGAAGCATTACGTGAGCTCTCCCGTCTTCTCTCCTATTGGCTGTCGCTTCCGTTATTCGTTGTTCATTTGAATAAAGTTGAACTTGTCTCAACTTTGTGGTGTCGTTGGACACGCCCACATCTAGTCGCCAACGGTCGCGACAGCTCGTGACACCGGAAGTCGCTGTGCTCTCGTTGAAAATGAATGGGAACGGTGTCGCTGTCGCGCGCGATGTCGCTGGCAGTGTGAACGCAGCTTTATTCATCTGTTTTCAATATATGCCACATAAGCCCCTCGTATTTTTCAAAATGATCTTTGTAAAAGTGTAACGACTGACCTCCTTCCCGTGTGAAGGCAATGACATGCATCTCTTTTCCTGTTATTTCCTTATAAAGAATGATGACAGACAGATTATATGGGACCTCTGGCAGCAGACCTGCAACATGCACACACTGACATTTACTTAAACAACAATAACAATTCTGTCCTAATTATATGATTAAAAAAAAAAAAAGATAAAAAAAGATTGCATTTTATCTTGAAAAACTGAGACATTTTAAAAAGGCGCACAAAGTATTTTTGTCCACTTAAATTCTATATAAAGCTGCTTTGGAATGATTTTAAAACAGTTTTACACCCAAAAACGTACATAGTGGATTTGACAAATACGCTTAAATGAGAAGACCGACTCCAGTCAAATTAGTGTTAAAGAAAAAGCTGTTTAATTCTACATAAGGTCTAGACCAGCTGAATGCTACTTATTTTCATTCAATAACCCCACTATTATGGGACACTTTCAATTGCAGAATAAATATTAAATATAAAAAGCTTTTTCTGTTGCATGATGCTGCATTTGTGTCAGCCAGCGAAATGTAAGCAAATCATTACTTAGTGCACCTTTCCAACAAGACAAACAGGGCTTTTGTAGAGAAAATTTACTTGACACACCGGAGATAATAAAACTTCTTGGAGTTTCATCCAGGAGTTCAAAGTGCAGATGGGTTATTCTGTTGTGAGGTATGGGAATCCACTGCAACACAAAGCCGGTCTCTGATTGGTTCATTGGTGCTGCCCATTCTACTCTCAGTTGAGTGTCATCCAATTGCGTGACACTGACGTGCTGGGGGGCGGGGAGTTCTAAGAACGGCATAGGAGATGAGCTGAGGATAAATATCCAGTGTGTCGTTTCAAAATAGAAAGTATAGTTGTGCACAAGCAAACTTATGCTACTTCGTTACCTGCATCCGTGTGTCCAGGTATGTAGAGATGTGCCGTAGGTGATGTCCCGGCGGAGTTCGCAGCTGTCAGACTGCAGTGACACTGATTGAAAGAGACAATGAGAACGCAGGAGCTTTTCGAGGAATCTAAAGTGCCGCAAGTCCATTGCGAAGAGTCCACCTCATTACAACATGACACAGTGTAACTGAGCACATCACCATTCGCCTCAGGCCAGGAGAGGGGCTAAAAGCAGATCAAAACAAAAAAGAATCATGGATGTTAGAAGGATTTCCCAATTTGGGCTTCACAAACCCCTTAGAGGTGCATGGTGGAACATTATACGTATACATATATGACACATCAACACTCTCGTTAGTCACGACACTCGTGTATTTAGATCAAATGACTGTTATTATTATTTAGAGAAATTGAATTTCCATTTATTATGATTTGTTATAAGGGCTTTTGTTAAGTTTTCTATTTTGATTTTCTCCCCAATTTAAAATGTCCAATTCCCAATGCGCTCTAAGGCCTCATGATGGCGTAGTGACTCGCCTCAATCCGGGTGGCGCACAACTCACCACGTGCCCCTCTGAGAGTGAGAACCACACATTATAGCAACCACGAGGAGGTTACCCCATGTGACTCTACCCTCCCTAGCAACCGGGCCAATTTGGTTGCTTAGGAGACCTGGCTGGAATCACTCAGCACACCCTGTATTCGAACTTGTGACTCCAGGGGTGGTTGTCAGCATCTTTACTCACAGAGCTACCCACCCCCCCCTATAAGGGCTTTTCTAAGGACATGCCAATGTACACACGTGTCAGGCGGACACTTTTGGAGCGTCTCACTCCAGTCTCCATAAAGCTTCATAAACACAATGTTTTTAGGTCACTGTGTCAAGTTAAAAATGGTTTGAAACTTAGGAAAAACATATCTCGAGATCCGTGCATTCGGAAAAGCGACACGTCCAGTTGTGTTTCAACGCAAGAAAACGCGTTGTCATCTTGTGCTGTTGATAGTGTCAAGCCTGAGTGTGGTTTGTTGTCTGTACAGCTGCGCATTGCCTATATAGTTGGAGTTTGGCTTACTGCCCCCTGCAGACAACAGGTGGTACTTCAAGCTTGGTTTGCTCGGAGGGTAGGAATATTCCTTATTACATTCCGTGGACATGATTAATTGCATAAATATTTGAATTAATTAATTAATCAGACTGAATTAACGCATTCAATCGACAGCCCTAAATAAAAACACTGCAACTAAACAAATGCAATAATATCTGAAGATTGCAGAAAATATGATGGACTCCGACGAATTGAGATGAGAATGGAATGACAATGACGAAAAAAAATTGATACAGGTGTCATTATTGGGTTAAATTGATGGAATTTTGAAATTATGACATTTTTATGAAATCTTACTGGTACTAAATATGGCCTCTTTTTTTCTTTCTTTCAGTTTTTTTGGGTGAAATGCTTCCTGCACTGTCAAATCGAATTAGTTGGCCTGAGATTTTTCAAGGCAATCAGTTTGGATGCTTTTGCTAAGTAAACATACATTATTAGGCTCAGGTACAGGCGCAGCTCGTCTATATGGGCAGGTAGGGCAGAGCCACGCCTAAATATTCATCTACTTGAAAGCATAGATCCATACTTTAAACTGCCAATAATGTAATTAATTTGTTTGCCCGTAAATGTGTTCAAATTGCCGACATATGTATTTAAAAGCAGACCTAGTATAAGGTTTGATCCTAGTACACAGTGTTTGATATAGTTATTCAAGCATGTGGAGCAGAAACTGCCCTCTTGAACTCCACAGCGCCCCCTCTGTTGTTTCAATGGAAATTTGTGGTCAAATATGGTACTGCAACAAACCCTCACTGAGACACATTGGGGCAGAAATGATCTGCACATACATAGTGCCAAACCAAAGGTATTTTTATTATTTTTTATGTACATACATATTTGAGATATGCTTCCAAAATATGAAATTTCAAGCACTGTATAATTAGGACCGCTTAAATGTTTTTAGTAATGACAACTTTAGGATTTAGAGAGTAACGGTAACTTAAGTAAAATTTAAGCTTAAGGTGAGTAAACTACTTTGTTGACATGTTTTCGTGAGATTCACCATAGTTTAAATATTATACCCCATTAAATACATTTCTAAAGAAGCAAGTTGTTATAGTGGAATAATGTACAGTCAGATTATTCACTACTTCCTCAAAGAACATATAGTTCATTTTTAGTTTTTCAAGCTCGAGTAGGTAAGAAAACAGGATGTGGTCTACAATGATGTGAGATTTCAGCTGACACAGGAAAATCGGAGTTTGTTATTAAAAGAGGAAGAGTTTTTTGTGGGTATGAATTAAATAAATAAATCCTTTATTTCTGTTGCACTAATGGATGTCCCTCTTCTTTCTATCTTCATGTTTGGGCTGATTATTGTTTGTGAGGATGGTGAAAAAGTATTCATATCAAAATATTCATAGCCATGTTATTATGTTGTTGCGAAACCCATTTTATATGTTTGAATCCTGACTGTACCATAGAAAAACAAAACAAAAGATACATCCAGTGCAAAAGTTTTAGGCACGTGTGAACAATGTTGCACAGTGAGGACGTCTTCAAAAATAATGCCATAAATAGTTTTAATTTATCACTTAATGAAAGTCCAGTAAACAAAACAAGCTACATCAATATTCGGTGTGACACCTTTGCCTTTAAAACAGCCCCAATTCTCCTAGTTACCCCTGGACACAGTTTTTCAGATGGGATGTTCCAAGCTTCTTGGAGAATTCGCCACAGTTCTTCTATATATTTCGTCCGTCTCAATTGCTTCAGTCTCTTTATCTAATCTCAGACTGACTCGATGTTCAGTGGGTGACTTTTTAGGGGCCGTGGCATCAGTTCCAGGGCTCCCTGTTCTTCTATTCTAATCTTTTCTATTTGCAAAAGTCATGTTTGTGAGTCAAACATTTATATTTCCTGCTGACACACTAAAGCTGAAGATATAAATGACCATCTTGAGACAAATGCTTTTGTGAAACACCCTATGTGACTAAGCCTTTTGCACTGTACTGTAGCTATTTACTATTTCAATTGTTCATCCCAGACAGCAATTAGATAAAATGGAGCATTTTTTCCAATGCCAGTGATCTCAATATGACCATTTCTCATCCAATTCTTCCAAGACCAAATGATCTGAGCTATGCTAGCCACATTAATTTTATAGCTCGTACTCACTGTCAACAAACTCATTTGTCTATTTTTACTTCCACCAATAAAAACATAATTGAGAACTCATTTGCATAAGTCTCCTGAGCTATGAAGGACAACTTATGAGTAATTATATTGTGTTGTGTTGGCTCCAGTCATACTGTATGTTATGCTTTGCAGTGTGGGTCTCACAATCATCCTGCATAATTTAAAAGCAAACCTTCCAGAGCAGGGTGACACGTCTCTTTCCGGCCTCTTCTGAGGGTTGCACGAGTCTCCAGAACTGAGGAGCAGCAGATGGGGCTGAGAAGAGAATAAAGTGATAAATATAGACAGTACATTTGCTTTGTCAATACACTTTTAAACACGAATCCCTCACCTTTCTCCTCTGTCCTAATGTACTCAGTAGTCCAAGAGCTCCAGTGAGCGGATGATCGACTGTCCTGAGCTCTCAGCTTCACCGTGTACCAGGATCCAGCATATAAATTACAGAGCTCCAGTGTCTCATTGGAATATGATTGTATGGTCTGTGACTGAGTCTACAGCATGAGAGGAGACAATTTCTTTCAATCAGATTTGTTATTCTATAATTTATTCATTTTTTATCTAATCAAAAATGCCATTTGTTAACTGCATACAAGGCACTCTTAAAATGGATAGTTCACCCCAAAATGAACATTCTCCCATCATTTACTCACCCTCATGCTATCCCAGCAGTGGTCGGAGCTAGGGGGGCACCCCATTGGCCACCCCACTCGCAATTGCTGTTTAAGTCATTTTTTAGGCACAATTTAGTTCTTTAGATGTGAAATCATCTCTGTAGAAATGCACAAACTTAACATGTGCGCACACCAAGGTCGCCAAACCTCTCCGTCCCGGGTGTCATTGCAACCATGCAATGCAAGTGAATGGTGACCAGTAATTTGAAGGTCCAAAAAGCACATAAAGGCATCATAAAAGTAATCCATATGACTCAAGTAGCTTAATCCATGTCTTCAAAATCTATATGAAAGGTGTGAGTGAAAAACAGATCAATATTTAAGTCCTTTTTTTATCTATATGTAAATCTCCACTTTCACTTTCACATTCTTCAAAAAAAAAATTTGGGGTGATTTGTATTATTTGTGCACATCGCCACATACTGGGCAGGGAGGAAAATGTATAAGTTTAAAAAGGACTTAAAAATGAATCTGTTTCTCACCCACACCTATCATATCACTTCTGAAGATATAGATTTACCCAATGGAGTCATATGGGTTACTTTTATGCTGCATTTATATGTTTTTGGACCTTCAAAATACTGGCAACCATTCACTTTCATTGTATGGTCCTATAAAGCAGCTTTTTTTTATTTCAGTAGATGAAACAGAATCATGACGGTGAGTAAATGATGAGTGAATTTTCATGTTTGGGTGAACTATCCCTTTAAGTGGCTACCCAACGCTTTTCCTGCAAGGCAACCCACAATCTATTCAGCGTAATCGGGGTCATAATTTCTTTTTCCTTTTGCAGTTTTCTTCATGGTTATTGAAGATGAGGTTATGTCACACTACCTGTCCATGTTGGCATCTGCCTACTTTGACAAGATTCTACCAAGTGACAGACGAATATGTGCCAAAACACTGTAGCATTTGATTGGTGTCAACATCAAACGATAAAGGAAGTGTTTTTGTCCTCCCTTTTTAAAGTTGATAAGTCTGTTTATTTTGCTATCCTAACTATGCACAGTTCCAGTACATGCTACATGCAGTACATGCTACATTACATTGTATTGTATTATTTGCATTTAGCATTGGTTTCTCCATTGTCTGTGACTCTATCAGAAAAGACCTTCGACCCACTAGATGAGATCCTGCTCTTTAGTTTTGCAAGTGCCCATGATGGAGATACTAGCGATGTGTATAAACCTGGCCATGTGTGGTGTACTCCATTTGGAGAGATCTGAAGGATTTTTCTTCCATAGTGAGGAAGCCCAAGGCCACCTCCAAACACCCGGGCTGCCTTGCAGATGGCCCGATTCCTGTTATCTGTGGGGGACGAAGCTTCACTGTAGTGGAGAGAACAGATGGGGGAAAAAATAAGAAAACATAAGAAAAATTGTGTCTTTCATGATCTTGTGTTTAGAGTTAGATTTTATGGCGCTAATTTTTTTTTCTAGTTAAATTACTCAGAAGTAATCCTCTACATCGAAAACTTTGTAATCAGATTAAGCTTCTCATTCGTGG
Source organism: Moxostoma hubbsi (assembly GCA_032164185.1). Lineage (NCBI taxonomy): Eukaryota > Metazoa > Chordata > Actinopteri > Cypriniformes > Catostomidae > Moxostoma > Moxostoma hubbsi. Next base: position 46,383,016 of record JAVLUX010000009.1, on the reverse strand, counting down.
AAAAAGTTATCATTTTACTAATTGCTTTACTATTTATGTTACTTTCTAAATCCCTTACTGACACATTACACAGAAAAGTTTGTTTTTCTACTCACAAATTCAAAATAATGTCTATTTTCTCCTCGTCCATCGATGTTCGCACCTCACACACTCAGCAATGGCTCATTAGTGGGTGCAGAAGTCATTGTAAGTGATATAAACCGATCAGCCACAACATTAAAACCACCTGTCTAATTTCGTGTAGGTCCCCCTCGTGCCGCCAAAACCGCACTGATTCGTCGAGGCACAGACTCTACAAGACCCCTGAAGGTGTCCTGTGGTATCTAGCACCAGGACGTTAACAGCAGATCCTTTAAGTCCAGTAAGTTGCGAGGTGGAGCCCCCATGGATCAAACTTGTTGGTCCAGCACATCCCATTGATGCTCAATCGGATTGAGATCTAGGGAATTTGGAGGCCAATTCAGCACCATGAACTCTTCAGCATGTTCCTCAAAACATTCCTGAACAATTTTTGTAGTGTGGCAAGGCACATTATCTTGCTGAAAGAGGCCACTGCCATCAGGGAATACCATTGCCATGAAGGGGTGTACGTGGACTGCAACAAGCTTTAGGTAGGTGGTACGTGTCAAAGTAACATCCACGTGAATGCCAGGACCCAAGGTTTCCCAGCAGAACATTGCCCAGAGCATCACACTGTCTCTGCTGGCCTGCCTTCTTCCCATAGTGCATCCTACTGCCACCTCTTCCCCAGATAAACCACACACACACATCCAGCCATCCACATGATCTAAAAGAAAATGGGATTTATAAGACCAGACCACCTTCCATTCCTCCATGGTCCAGTTCTGATGCTCACATGCCCACTGTAGGCGTTTTGGTTGTGGACAGAGATCAGCATGGGCACTCTGACTGCTCTGCAGCTACAGAGCCCCATATGGAGCAAGCTGCGATGCACTGTGTGTTCTGACACCTTTCTAACATGGACACCATTAGGTTTTTCAGCAATTTGTTCTACAGTAGCTCTTCTGTGGGATCGGACCAGACGGGCTAGCCTTCGCTCCCCACGTGTATCATGACCCTGTCGCCGGTTCACCAGTTGTCCTTCATTGGACCACTTTTGGTAGGTACTAACAAAAGCATACTGGGAACACCCCATGAGACCTGCTGTTTTTGAAACGCTCTGACCCAGTGGTCTTGCCATCACAATTTGGCCCTTGTCAAAGTCGCTCAGATCCTTACGCTTGCCCATTTTTCCTGCTTGTAATACATGAAATTCACTTGCTGCCTAATATATCCCACCCATTAACAGGTGCCATTGTAATGATATAATCAATAATCACTTCCCCTGTCATAAATATATATGTTAAAAAAATAATATATATATATATAAAGTCTTTTTGATATATTTTTTTAAGTCTCATTAAAATCTGAAATTGAAAAAAGAAAAGTGGGTAAAATGTTTAGAATAATCTTTTGAATTTCTGGAAAAATAAGCAATGAAACAACATTATTTTAAAATTGTATTAATATTTGAGAGAATTTAATCCACCAAATCAAAGTCAGGTGGTATAACCAGCATGCAGGAAGCCATTATGTTGTCATGTGACCAAAATAAATAAATAAAAACAAATACGAATTTTGTTTAGATTAAATGGTGTAACCTTAAAAATAAACTGTACGCCTTGATATTTGTGACTCAAAAATTCATTATATTTGTAAAACATATATTTTCTCCCTTGAAAAATATGGTAATACCTTTTTATTGGTTACACCACTTGAACATTTTTAAAGTCATTATGTAATTAAAAAAAAATGCTATAAATGTTTTCAATCATTTATGAAACCAACATAGACACAAAGATTACATTTCTACAAACTTGACACGTGTTTTAAACTAGATTTTTTACATATTTCCTATGCAATAAGTATTTCAAGTACAACATTTATTTTATGTAAATAATATAATTTTAGAAATATGTGTAACACAAGTAATATAATTGTAGCATCGCTGAAAGTCACTACCTGTAAACTGATTTTTTTACCTGTAAAAAGAATTTAAATGCATTCCATTAAATGCATTCCATTTTTACTTAAAAAGTAACCAGATTACAGTAACTAATTACTTGGGCATCGCGTGACACCAAACACTGTTGTTTACTGTGGTCAGGTGTGAAAAGCTGAGCAAACAATGTTGAATACAAGTATCATTTGTAAACATAATAACAGGCATTTACAGATGAAAATGAGCAATTTGCATAATGTCATCTGATAAGCAGTCATTCTGTACAAGCATTTTCTTAACCTCGTAGTTTGTTTATGCATTGCCACAACAAACCATATCTGATAAAAAAACTGTGTTTGGAATTCAGTACTAGCATACGGTGTACTAAATACTGCACAGTTTAGTATGACATAGGATAGGATGACATCATAACATGCATGTTTGGTTCAGCAAGTGGCATCCAGTTTGTGTATGTTTGTATGCTATTTCAAACATAGTAATACGCACATCATCTGTTGCATACTACTGTTGTTTTGTGGTGTGCTTTTGTAGGTGAGAAAACACAAATACCTTCATAGATACCAATGAAGAAGAAGGGTGGGGAGCGTATGGGTCCAGCAGGTGTGGACACCAGCACATCCGCAGAGAAACAGTGAAATTCAGAATCGATGGGTTGAACGGAGCAGTTGGAGCCTTTGTTGTGACACACACCCACATGGATGAAGCCTTCTTTGGTATCACAATCAGTTCTGCAAAGAAATACAAAAGTATATTCACACTCTCTTAGACTATTACAAATAAAGCGTAAAATCTCCATGTTCTGATGGTTTACAGAACCCAGAAATCTACAACGATCTGCAGAACCTGTAATGTAATATAAAGAACTTTTTTTAATCTAACCATCAAACCATGCAACCGTGCAACAGTGTCCTGGACAAATTCCTCTCATTGGCCCTTATCCATCATGGCCCCCTATATATATATAAAGATTTTCCTCTTATGGAAAGAAATTGGTACTTTTATTCATCAAAGTGGCATTCAACTGATCACAATGTATAGTCAGGGCATTAATAACATGACAAATTACTATTACAATTTGAAAGAAATATTCAGAACTTCTTAAACTACTTCAAAGAGTTCTCATTAAAAAATCCCCCACCTGCAGCAATGACAGCTTTACAGATTCTTGTTATTCTAGCTGGCAGTTGTTCAGATACTCTGGTGACCTTTCACCCCACACTTCCTGTAGCACTTTCCATAAATGTGACTGTATTGTCGGGCACTTCTCACGCACCTTACAGTCTAGCTGATCCCACAAAAGCTCAATGGGGTTTAGATCCATAACACTCTTTTCAAATTATCTGTTGTCCAATGTCTGTTTCTTTGCCCACTCGAACCTTTTCTTTTTCTTTTTCTGTTTCAAAATTGTCTTTTTCTTTGCAATTCTTCCCATAAAGCCTCCTGAGTATTCTCGTTACTGTTGTACATGAAACTGGTGTTGAGCGGGTAGAATTCAATGAAGCTGTCAGCGGAGGACATGTGAGACGTCTATTTCTCAAACTACAGACTCTGATGTACTTCTCCTCTTGTTTATTTGTACATCTGGTCTTCCACATCTCTTTCTGTCCTTGTTAGAGACAGTTGTGCTTTGTCTTTGAAGACTGTAGTTACACCTTTATATGAAATGTGCCGTTTTTTTGGGGCAATTTCAAGCATTGTATCACCTTCATTTCTCAAAACAATGATTGACTGACGAGTTTCTAGAGAAAGCTGTTTCTTTTTTGCCATTTTTAACCTAATATTGACCTTAAGACATGCCAGTCTATTGCATACTGTGGCAAAAACAAACACAAAGAAAATGTTAATATTAATTTAATGAACCAAATAGCTTTAAACTGTGTTTGATATAATGGCAAGTGATTTTCTAGTACCAAATTAGCAATTTCGCATGATTACTCAAGGATAAGGTGTTGGAGTGATGCTGCTGGAAATGACTAGATAATAGTGATGGTGCTGTTTTTCACATCAGTAATGTCCGGACTATACTTTGTGATCAGTTGAATGCCACTTTGGTGAATTAAAGTACAAATTTCCTTCCGAAACAGCAAAATCTGAACATTATTCCAAACTTTTGGCCACCAGTGTATATGTAAGGAATTATTATTATGAAAGGGGAGGGTCTCAGCTTTCTAATGTCATCTAGATTGAGCTTCTAGTCCACTCAGAGGCCGAGATATTCAATGAAACAACGAGGGTGGTGCTTGAACTGACAATTATACTGAAAGTATATCCGTGAGGACTAAAATGTGTTACAGCGCCACCTACATTTCAGATTGTGATTGAATGTGACAGAGAAAAAAAAATTTTTTTCTAGTGTTTCCTGTTATCTTGTGGAATAAAATGAGACTTTCAAAATTATATTTTTTTTAGACCAATTTTTTGCAATTAGTCCACAGGATGTGTGAATGGTAAATACACCAGAGTTTAAATTGCTGCAAATAACACTTTTTTTTTAAGAGAATATGAATGAATAAATTAATGATTTACTACTCGAAAAAGTGATTTTAAAAACAACTGATTGAGTCGCAGGTGTTTTCAACCCTCACATATCTACATTGAAAGACGGTTAACCACTTTCAAATCAAGTAAACAATTTAGTCTGACACTTTTAAAACTGATACAAAGATTGGTTCCTAAAATTGACTAAAAACAAGAGTCACATATTCATGTATACGATAATGTATTTCAAATTCAAAACTAAATTTAGATGTGAAGCAGCTTCCTCTTATTTGAAAGATAGACTTCCAAGTTACACTTATTTAGATAAGCTGTCTGAGGTTTTAAACACTGTTAAGAACAAATTTGTTGGTTTTCACAAGTCATGCCAATCAAATCCATCTTGAGCATATCATCAAACAGTATTTTGTAGTAGTGCAGTGACTGAATCTAATCTCAAAACAAGTAACATTCTGCAGAACTGCAAGGTGAAATCCCTTACAAAAATGCACATGATAGTTTCAGGTGGTACTTTGATTTAACAAGGTACTGAATGAATACTAAACTTTTATATATGGTAATTGCATGATACACCAAGGCGCAGTAGTACTAGTGTGGTACTTTGTCCAAAAACATATGGTACTATATGGTGTTTTTGTTAATGTAGAAAGTTTCTTACTTGTTAACTTGAAGTCTGTAGCTGCTGTTGACGAGGGTGAGGTTGGATGTTTCCCAATAACAGGTAATACTGGTGTACTCCAGAATCACACACTGTTTGATTGAAAGTGCTGATGATGACACAAAGAGAGAAAGTGTTTTTGACAAACAAAAAATGTCTGGGAACTCATTCAACACACAATATTTTAGAAAATGTCAGTGCTTGCCCATGCAAAGCTCTTCTTCACGATGTTAGCTTGTTGCTATGCGGTTTCAAGGGTATTTATTTATGTTATTTATGGTATTATTGTCCCTAAATATTGCTTGATCCCTCCTTACATGTGTGTCCGTATGATTTGTTCTCGATTTTATCATCTGCCATAGCAGATAGTTTTTTTTTTTTAGCATTGTCAATAGAGCACAACAGTCCCGCCAGGTTTTTCTGCCATTTTGGTTCAGGAATTATTAGTAGGGATGTAAACATATCTTTTTTTTAGAACGAGTATGAGTACAAGTATCATACTTTCTTTTTTAGTACTTGCCGATACAGAGTCCGATACCTGTTTTTTTTCTTTTTTCTTTCCCCCCCCCCCCCAAAATCAACAATTTATCTCAATTTTATAATCAAAATAGTGTTTAAATAATTTTATGAATTAAAACATTAAATCACGTGAAAGTATAAACATTAATTTTCTACATGATATTGTATTATTTTGATCAAATAAAGGTATTTTGTATATAAACTCACAGCACAATCAAAAAAATACAACGTTGGCGTTATTTTTAGCAAATAAAGTGCTGCATAACAGAGCATCACATATGTGTGATATTGCTTAAATATAATAAAATGACAATTATTATTGATTTATAATTATTATAATTTGTAGTATTACAGTGAATGTTACATAACTATACAGTAGCGATCGATTTCTATAGTTGTTTTTACCCTTTAAATTGAGCTTTTATTTTGAAATGTTTGTGTTGTTATTGCCTCTGAAAAAGCCAATGTGATTATTAAATTGTAAAAGGCTGCTATTTAATTAAATATAATTTTAATTAAATGTAGTCTGTATGTGCCTTGTGGTAAAAAAGTGAATTAGCGCCCTGCTCGCTGTCATCTGCTACAAACAGATCGTGCAGTGCTCATCATGGGGTTTTCCGTGTATGATCCAAGGAGCTCTAAAAGTATGAGCAGTTTGTGTCTTTATGTTAGCACAACATTGGCTCCACACATTCACAAGCACTCACATTTAAAGTGTATTTAAACTGTATACTGTATTTATCTAATTAAATCACAGTTTTCGCTATTAATTAATCTCACTAGGACATTACGTGATTTTAATTTACATTTACATTTATGCATTTGGCAGACGCTTTTATCCAAAGTGACTTACAGTGCACTTATTACAGGGACAATCCCCCCGGAGCAACCTGGAGATAAGTGCCTTGCTCAAGGACACAATGGTGGTGGCTGTGGGGATCAAACCAGCAACCTTCTGATTAGCAGCCCTGTGCTCTAACCACTACACCACCACCACCCCATTTGTGCGCCGAATGTTTACGGAATGACATTCATACGTCAGATGGTATTGCTTTTTTGCAATCGGCAGCAATGATCAATCATGAAAATGATGATCGATAGTGATCATATATGATGCAACGTTTCAATTAATTCAAAATAGGGTGACAAATACCTGACAACTAACCGCAAACTTGTCAAAGAGGGAGCTTATTTTTAATTTTGAGATGAATTGTGTTGTGATTTTGAGGGGTACATTGATTCTCAGAGACGTCTCATAGCAACCAAACTGATATACGATGCTGCAATGCTATCGTTACGATAATCAAAAGCGTAAATAACGGAGTTTTGAACACCTGTCTCTGCAAAATGTTTGGTTAGCATGTTTTATTATCCTTTAAATGTAAGAACTTTGACTTGTTAATGGATATTATTTAATAAAAGGGAATGTTTGTCACTGACTGTACAGTATACCTCCCTGTCCTGGTTGCCGAAAAGTTTGCGTGACATAATGTGTGACTGAAAACTACTGTTGAAAAATGTAACTATTAAAACAACAGAATGTTCTTCAATGACAAGAACGCTGATCATTGCTGATCGAAATAAAGAAAGAAAAATACTCATGTAAAACAATCACAATAACTGAAAATAACCGTTTGAAAGAATTGATTCACAGAAATAAGTCAAATTCGCAAAACCCTGGGGGTACCTGAGGATTATATGCATATACATGCATTATTAATTTAACAAAATAACAATGTTTATTTTTCAAAATTACAGATTTAAAACGATTGGGTTTTGTTGCAGTAGTTATATGTGCACTTTGTTTTTCAGAGGTTCTTGATTCAATTATCTAAAGCTTTATTGTCAGTGTACAACAAACATTCAATAGTGACTTTAAAGTGTGTTTCTTTACCCTATCCATTGGTGCCATGGCTTTTTCCAAATAAAAATGTGTAAAACTGCATGTATATTAAAAACAAAATGTAAAAAATGCATCATCTGATTAAAGTCTGTCCAAATGCACTCATGCACCCTCATGGACTTGCTGAATAGCGTCCCACCATTCTGCACTCGCTTACATCACTAAAGTCTGCACTCTCAGTGGACCGCAAGGGTGGTGGGTGCCATTTGGGAGAGGGCTTACGTAGAGCGTTCAAAACAGCTCTCTATGAGGCATCATTCCAGTATGGATTCTGCCACAGAAGACAGCTGCCAATGTAGTTTTGGAACAGACCCGATGAAATTAAGTAGTTGACAAAAAAATACTAGAATTGTATTACACATAAGCTCATTTTTTTGAGTGTAGCCCCATTTGATGCACAATAATGAGGCATTGACTCCCTAGAACGCATTTACAACATTAACACCACTGAACAGCCACACCTGAAGCAGTCAGTGTTGTGTACATGTTGAACACACATGGAAGCCACAAACAATCAGCACTAAGGATCAGATTTCAGATAAAGGGCAAGAACTACGGTAACCCAGTGACTAGACTTATTATGAGGTGCCAAGCATACCACACAAATGATCCCAGAAACACAAACACACTTTGAAGGAAAGCATTTTTCTGCGCTTTTCAACACGGCATCATGTTGTGCTGTTTTTTTTGGGTAACACGGTTGACTCAAAACTGAAACAGCAAGTGTTGTTTTCTCATTATGTGGGCAAAACATAAAAAAAAAAATCCACAATTTTTATCGTTATTATTTGACCTACACTCATTCTCATTCTGTTGTGACGCTACAAGATCAAAACCTGTTGAGGCGAGTACGTTCTTTTATAAATGCCAAAACCAAAATGAACCTTTCCAGCAAGTGTTTTAAAATAGGTGGATGTTTGTTAATATGGAAAGCAGTTAATGAATATTTTGGAAGCCTGTGCCACACTGATACCCAGGTTCGTCGTTGACCAATATGAGCTTTCCAATGGCTTACTGTAAAAAAATATTACATTTGGTCTCCGCCAATTTTACATTTGTGGATGATGTAATAAAGGATTTTGCTAAATATGCATTTAAAGTATCCCTGCTGGGTGTGATGGGGTTAATTGACACAAGAGACTAGAAGTGTTATGTAATGTCTGTTCCACTAGAGATGATTTTATAACCCATCCTTCCCAATCAACCCATTAGTTACCATCCCATATCCTAAACCACTATGCTAGAGCACGTGCAGATAGTCATACAGTGTGTATATAAATACAATAAATTTGACCTATAAAGGGCTCAAAACAATCTTACCAGCGCACTGGACTCTGGTCATTGCGCACATCCAGAGCAGGAGACCAGCTCTCCAGAGCTTCTTCTGGATCATTTCTGACTTCAGGAGCGTCATCTGGAAAGTAAGTTCATGCCATTGTTGTTGACATCCAGGATTCCAACATAACAACTCATCGGAAATGCTTAGAGCAAAACAATCTTGCCCAATCAGCAACTTTAAAAGAGCTTCCCGGCAAAAATCAGCGCGAAGAACATCTTGTCCAAGGAGAGAAAAAAAAAACTTTTAAAGCTTGACGAGCCAGAAAAGTCAACCATTCTGACACAAATACGCTGTACAAACAAAGAGCACATGCGTGCAGAGAAGCTTCTATCTGGCAAACCCTTAAAAATGACTAAATCAGGTTGACTTCGTCATATTGCGTGATATGTTAGAATCAATTTAGATGTCACCACATGATGCACATGTTTACATTACCAGGCTAAACCACAAATAAAACCTACCTGTTAAAGATCAAGAGATCTGAACACTGTTCAACAACATTTGCAGCCTTTAAGTCTCCACGAAATGGCCATCCCAATTACATAAAAACGACCGATGATCCGATCTGATATGGCACGATCAGCCCACACCGGAGACGCGTGATGATGAGTTTACCTGTGACGCGTAAAAGCGCATGTCATGTTTTCCCTACATACAAGACTGTTGTTTTGAGGTGTTGTTTTTACTCTATATCCTACTATACATCCTCCTCCAGAACAAGCAGTTCATTTGTGGGACATCTGGTTTTGGACAACAAAGTATCTTTCTGGTGTATCTTCAATAAAACATTCAGGGTAATCAGGATTCATTCACTTTAAAATGTGCATTGTTAGACCATATCAGTATGCAAATGGTTCCATATAATAATAACGATAATCATCATCATCATCATCATCTTCATCATACTACTACTAACTAATATTTTTTTCCAAACAATTTGTACTGTAATATGTTTTTTATGCATCAAACAATATAATGATTGGCAAAAAAATATGTTTACCCACCGTGGGTCTCAGGATTAAATTTAAGATGTTCAATGTTAGACCATAACAATGCATAGGTTTACAAATATTATTATAATGATAGTAAGAAATGACTTAATTTCATTGAGATACATTTGTATGCTTCCACCAATATAATAATGACATTTTGTTTTTGTTTTTGGTCTCAGGATTAAATTTCAGATGTCAAGACAGTTTTATATTTATAAAGCTTTTCACAACACATTGTTTCAAAGCAGCTTTACAGAAAATCAGTCATTAACAGAAAATTAAACTGTAATATCAATAAAGTATTAGAGTCATCATTGTGCAGTTTGATTAAATACGATTATGATGTGCGTATAAAAATAAATAATTAAATAATAATTGTATTTAGAAACCCAATGAGCAAGCCGATGGTGACTGTGTCAAAGAACACAAAACTCCATAAGATGTTGATTAATGGAGAAAAATAACCTTGGGAGAAACCAGACACGCTGTGGGGGCCAGTTCCCCTCTGACTAACCCCACCCTAACCCTAAACCAGACTCACTGTGGGGGCCAGTTCCCCTCTGACTAACCCCACCCTAACCCTAAACCAGACTCACTGTGGGGGCCAGTTCCCCTCTGACTAACCCCACCCTAACCCTAAACCAGACTCACTGTGGGGGCCAGTTCCCCTATGAATAACACTAAACCAGACTCACTGTGGGAGCCAGTTCCCCTCTGACTAACCCTAAACCAGACTCAATGTGGGGGCCAGTTCCCCTCTGACTAACCCTAAACCAGACTCACTGTGGGGGCCAGTTTCCCTCTGACTAACCCTAAACCAGACTCACTGTGGGGGCCAGTTTCCCTCTGACTAACCCTAAACCAGACTCACTGTGGGGGCCAGTTCCCCTCTGACTAACCCTAAACCAGACTCACTGTGGGGGCCAGTTCCCCTCTGACTAACCCCACCCTAACCCTAAACCAGACTCACTGTGGGGGCCAGTTCCCCTCTGACTAACCCTAAACCAGACTCACTGTGGGGGCCAGTTCCCCTCTGACTAACCACTATGACTATAAATTAGTTATTTATGTGCAGTGCAAGTCATGGTTTAAAATTAGTAAATTTAAATAAGTGTTCGTCCTGGATTAACTGCAGAGGTTCACATAGATGCATTGTCCTTTGTTAGTTGGCTTTTGTTGGCAATTAATTGATAGTCTATTTATTCCATGTTGAGAGTGTAGTCCATCATTAGACAAAGGTGATGCAGGCAGAGATCAGTGAGGTGCATTGCAGTTCAACCAGAAGGCCATTTCTGTGAGGTCTAAATCCAAGGTTCAGGCAGTGGCATATGAAGTATCCCATGTCTTATGGTTGGAATTGGCATCAGTTCATCCTCTGAAGTCCATCGTAAAAGACTGAAGTGATGTCTGGCTGACACCGGCTGCATTTACTCGTCATCACTCAGAGACACGTAGCATAGTAGTAGAGTCATAGCATAGAGTCCGACACCAAGCAGGAATGGAGCTGGATCTGGCCGGCTCTGGAACCTCGGGATATGAATCCCGAAATTGAGACAGGGAAACAAATAGAATAATATTATCATAGATGACATTTAATTTTTTACAGTGTTATAGATTATGATAAATGTTTCTGGTTCTGGCAGACCGAACTAAAGCAGACTAATTGTGGGTTGGAGGATAAATTAGGTGTATGCCTGGCTGAATAGCTGAATAGACAAACTCAGTGAGTGTGTCTGCATCCCGAACAGTGTTAGGGAGAATATTCCATAGTTTAGGAGACGAATAGGAAAAGGATCTACCTCCTTTTGTTGATTTTGATATTCTAGGATCTATTAACAGGCCAGAATTTTGCAATCATAATGAGCGTGATGGAATATAGCGTGGTAGAAGGTAGAGTTGGGGTACTCGAGCTCGGAATCGAGCCTTTGGGACTCTGGATTCCCAAACTCTGGAGTCCAGCCGCGTCCATGGCATTTGATTTGTGATGCAATGAATTAAATAAAAAAACAAAAACAATTATGGAACAAATAAATGGTAATTTTGTCTGCAAGCAGTTGTAGCACCACCTGATGTCGTAGACGTAGCCAGAGTTTGTTTCACCGTGTTGAGAAAACACACCTGCACAGCCGCAAACTCAGTCTACAAATACGTTTGAATGTTACTACAGAGACTGCTGTATAACATCGACTACTGAGGTGGCTGACACGATGAACACACAAAGGCAGGTATGTAGCCAATGTGCTAGAAACTACAAGGCTGTTTCACATGGCACGGGGCCTGACAACTGGTAAAATTGCACGCAATGTTTGTGCAGCCAAGACGGTGCATGCATCACAGTTTCATTGTGGTTAAAAACTTAATTAAATCATGTCACCCACACCATGTCTCTCACAGTTTACTAATACAAATATACAAATAACAATTCAGAAAATATTATTAATATTGGGCTATTAAGTATTTTTAGGCATAATGTATCCACACATGTAGGCATCAGTAGTCTCTTGTGGTCCACACAGTGTTGTCAACTTAAACTGGAACTTTTTAAATGTCAGGGAAAAATATGTTATTGTTAAAGCAGACTGCAACTCTGAACATATCTACAGCACCTATTTATTGTTTTTCTATATTAAAAGCATTGAGGAGCTGCTTATAAAAGAAAGTGTTCTTTTAAAGATTTTTCCACAATAAAAGGCACAATGAAATATGTAATAAGTTATTTTGGGCAGCGAAATGTTTTGTTTATAATTTAATTATAGACAGGGTGACCAGCAGTCCCAGTTTATTACACAAGACAGTCCTCGATTTTGGTAGGGTCACTGATTTGTTCTTAAATTAAATCTCCTCATTGTCGTACTCGCTATTATCTCTGGGATCGTTTGCAGAAAATAAAATACATTTTGTTGCGTCGCACATTGATTTGACGACACATTCATTCTAGTCTTCAGCAAAGCAGCTGAAATGTGTCTGGTTACCATGGCAATGACGTCATGTGCTCTATCGGGACCGTTTCAGACCATTCTGGCATGAGACAATTTCTGATCCCGAAGGTCATTTTCTTTTTTTATTGGTCACTTTATATTACAACTTTTTTGTCCTGGGTAAAATGTATGGGTTTAATTCTGCCAAGAATAACTTTAATACAGTAGAAACACATTTGGGCTATTTCATGTCTGAATACCCTAACCTGTATATTCTCTTGGGCAGAGACTTTAATCAAGCTTTACAGGACTCTCTAGACAGATCACCACCTAGGTTGTCCAGTGCTTCATCAGGCCTTTGTGATTTGATCTCCCTTTTTGGTCTAATTGACATTTGGAGGGGGGAAAAATCCTCAAGCGTAGCAGTTTATCTGGTCTAACATCTCTGGATTGCTGAAATCTAGGATTGACTTTTGGATAATATCTGATTCTTTATCTCATTATGTCACCAGGGTTGAGATTGTGCCTTCTCCTTTGTATGATCATAAATGCATACTTCTGTCGTTCGACAATTTCTTTTCCAATTCAAGAACATACAGTTCCTATTGGAAATTCAATTCTGCTTTATTAGATGATGAGGGAATTTTTCAGTCTGTGATATCTAGAGTTCAGATTTTTAATTTTTTTTAACAAAGCTCTGTGTGAAAATAACTTAAAATAACTGGGAGCTGTTAAAATATGATATTAGGTAAATGTTAATTAAAGCTGGATTTCAAAAAGCCAAGTAAAATAGAACAGAAGAATTCAATATTGTTAAGAGAATTGTTTGCCTGTCATGCACTCCTTTTGATTATCTGTCACTTAAATCAGAAATCTGAATTTGCTGACCTCTAGAACTCCATAACCAGATAATTTGTATACTGTATGTACAAAGGGCGCTTTTGTTCATTCAAGAAGGAAATGGTTGGAAGAGGGTGAACATAATTCCAGCTATTTTATTTAAGTTACCTGACAAGGCTCGCTTTCTCAACACCCCCATCTCCCAGATCAGCCTATTCGGCGACACTGTAGAGGACTTTAGCCAGCAGTTCTTGGCGGTGAAGAAGCAGACAGAGGCCATCCAACATGCCCCGCCGCGGCTCAAGATTCCACACCCCGTCTGCTCGCCGAGGGAGTCCCCCTGCAGTGGTCAAACCCCAGGCATCTCCGCTACAGCCCGGGCCCAGCTCACAGCCCCAGCATAGAGCTCCCCACAGGAGGTGGACACCCCCCCTTCTCACGGACCTCCTCCCGGACCCGGAAGGCTCCCAAATGCTCCTGAGATGGGCAACCCAGGGAGAGAGACGTCTGCCGCGAAGCTGGTGCTCAGACCACTCCATTCCCCGGTGGAGAATCTTTAGTTCCTTTTCTTTGCTTGCCACACACCCAATGGGCTGCGGTACCCACATTGTCACAGGTAAGATCTGTTCGCCTCGAGAATCAGTCGAACTAAAGGCCCTCTCCTTGAAGATGGCCCTTCTGATTGTGCTCACATCCATCAAGAGGGTTGGGGACCTGCGAGCGTTCTCTGTCAGCGACCCTTGCCTGGAGCCCGGTCCTACGTGCCCAAGGTTCCTACGACCCCTTCTCTTTAGGGTTCAGGTAGGGTACCCACAAGCGCTGCCCCGGGAGGAGGCAGACCCAGCCTTAGTGTTGCTGTGTCCGGGATTTTTCCCCTGTCGGCTCCCTTGGGCAGTGCCCCCTCTGCCCCCCGGTCGCTGTGTTTCTAGAGCTCCTCCCTGTCGAGGCAGGACCTACCACCACGCCACTTCCATGTGTGGCTGGTAAGCCAATGTGACGTATTTGCCACGTGTTAACCTCCCCTGTTGGGCTTGATGTGGTTTCCGTGGGGTCTTTCCCCTGAAAGAATAGGATTGGAAAAGATCCCCGATGCGTGTTATAGTGTTAGATGGCCCCAGCCGCATCTAACAATCTATGGAGAGAAAACAGAGAGAGAGAGAAAAGGTTGCGGCTGGTGCTGGCTGCTCCCAACCTAGTTATGTTACTTCAGTGTAACACGTTCAGTGTTGTGGTGTTTTTAAATAGGGACCCCTAGTGTCAATACATCGTCAAAACATCGAGTGAGTGACAGAAGGGGAACGTTTTGGTTACTGTCATAATCTCCATTCCCTGATGGAGGGAACAAGAAGTTGTGTCCCTCTTGCCACAACACTATACTGAGCCGCTGAAATGGCCGGGACCTCACTCTTTGGCTCCTCAGCTCAAAACCTGTCTGAACAGACGCACGCTTCCCTCCTTTTATACCCGTATGTCCATGGGAGGTGCATGTAAATTCTGTTAGCCAATTCTCATTGGCCTTTTCTCAAAGATAAGAGGTAACCGAGGCACTCAAGAGAGTCAGCCAGGGGCTATATACAGTGAGGAAAATAAGTATTTGAACACCCTGCTATTTTGCAAGTTCTCTCACTTAGAAATCATGGAGGGGTCTGAAATTGTCATCGTAGGTGCATGTCCACAGTGAGAGACATAATCTAAAAAAAAAAAATCCAGAAATCCCAATGTATGATTTTTTTAACTATTTATTTGTATGATACAGCTGCAAATAAGTATTTGAACACCTGAGAAAATCAATGTTAATATTTGGTACAGTAGCCTTTGTTTGCAATTACAGAGGTCAAACGTTTGCTGTAGTTTTTCACCAGGTTTGCACACACTGCAGGAGGGATTTTGGCCCACTCCTTCACACAGATCTTCTCTAGATCAGTCAGGTTTCTGGGCTGTCGCTGAGAAACACCGAGTTTGAGCTCCCTCCAAAGATTCTCTATTGGGTTTAGGTCTGGAGACTGGCTAGGCCACGCCAGAACCTTGATATGCTTCTTACAGAGCCACTCCTTGGTTATCCTGGCTGTGTGCTTCGGGTCATTGTCATGTTGGAAGACCCAGCCTCGACCCATCTTCAATGCTCTAACTGAGGGAAGGAGGTTGTTCCCCAAACTCTCGCAATACATGGCCCCGGTCATCCTCTCCATAATACAGTGAAGTTGCCCTGTCCCATGTGCAGAAAAACACCCCCAACGCATGATGCTACCACCCCCATGCTTCACAGTAGGGATGGTGTTCTTGGGATGGTACTCATCATTCTTCTTCCTCCAAACACGGTTAGTGGAATTATGACCAAAAAGTTCTATTTTGGTCTCATCTGACCACATGACTTTCTCCCATGACTCCTCTGGATCATCCAAATGGTCATTGGCAAACTTAAGACGGGCCTTGACATGTGCTGGTTTAAGCAGGGGAACCTTCCGTGCCATGCATGATTTCAAACCATGACGTCTTAGTGTATTACCAACAGTAACCTTGGAAACGGTGGTCCCAGCTCTTTTCAGGTCATTGACCAGCTCCTCCCGTGTAGTTCTGGGCTGATTTCTCACCTTTCTTAGGATCATTGAGACCCCACGAGGTGAGATCTTGCATTGAGCCCCAGTCCGAGGGAGATTGACAGTCATGTTTAGCTTCTTCCATTTTCTAATGATTGCTCCAACAGTGGACCTTTTTTCACCAAGCTGCTTGGCAATTTCCCCGTAGCCCTTTCCAGCCTTGTGGAGGTGTACAATTTTGTCTCTAGTGTCTTTTGGACAGCTCTTTGGTCTTGGCCATGTTAGTAGTTGGATTCTTACTGATTGTATGGGGTGGACCGGTGTCTTTATGCAGCTAAAGACCTCAAACAGGTGCATCTAATTTAGGATAATAAATGGAGTGGAGGTGGACATTTTAAAGGCAGACTAACAGGTCTTTGAGGGTCAGAATTCTAGCTGATAGACAGGTGTTCAAATACTTATTTGCAGCTGTATCATACAAATAAATAGTTAAAAAATCATACATTGTGATTTCTGGATTTTTTTTTTTAGATTGTCTCTCACTGTGGACATGCACCTACGATGACAATTTCAGACCCCTCCATGATTTCCAAGTGGGAGAACTTGCAAAATAGCAGGGTGTTCAAATACTTATTTTCCTCACTGTATAGGGGAATATATTATTAGTAAGTCATATTTTAGATGACAGGGATGTCCTCTTATCTTATGAACACTTTATGAAAGAATTCTCCTTTCCTGTCCCCCCAAGATAGTCTGCGATTAATTTTTGGTGCTATTCTTGATTTTGTCAATGTATTACTCAAGTCTGGCCCCAAAGGCCCTTTGTGCTCCCTTCCTAATTTTGACAACTCTAACTTATTCATTGATCAATGTCTTTTTGTGTGTAGTAGCTTTTCAAATAATAAAAAAATGAGATCAGTTCTTAAAAGAAAGAATGGTTGGGAGCCACTCCTCCCCTCGCAGTCGGCGGCCATTCCTCCACTTCCAGGTGGCCGCAGATGGCTGCGGCCGCTCCTTTGGGGTGGATAGAAGCGGTGAGAACTCCATACGGTGCATCCCTCCACCGAGGAGGTGAGAACCGGCTTTAAACTATGAATAATATTTTAATTATAAACTTTACCAAAAAGACAAACACACACACAGGTGTCGGACAGCTGTCCGTAAATGTCTCTCTCTTGTACTGCTGTCTTCGGTTGGCCCTTATTCCTCTCGAGGGCTAATTAGCCTGATTAGGTGCCGGGTGTGTGGAATCATGATCCGGCCGCACCCTTCACCCTGCCACATTTATTTCATCTGGAATAATAAGAATATAAGAAATAAAAACAAATCTCTTTTTCTTCGCATCTGGTTTGATAAGAATATTTGGTTAGTAAGTCTTTTACATGACAGGGTTGTACTCTTATCCTATGAACACTTTTGTTGAAGAGTTTGTTATAAGATTATTCATAATTGTTACCCTGTAAATTATAATCTAGCAAAGTTTAATAACGGTATTTCACCCAATTGTTCCTTTTGTCATCACTTTTAAGAAACAATTGACCACTTATTTTGGAATTGTGTTTATTGCAAATTGTTTTAGATTGGTATGGCAGATGTCTCCTCTTTGGCACCCTCCCAGCAGGTAGTGTTGTCAAAAATACCGGTACTCCGGTACCAAGTCGGTACTCAAACAATACAATTTTTACGATACCAGAATTTCGGGAACTTTCGAACGCTCACAAGCAAAAGATGATGATTAGCAAAGTAGCTGCTGCTGCTGTGGAGGCTCAACTGAATCTTGTCGAAAAGAAAAGTGGAAAAAGCCAGTTTTGGAAATTCTTTGGATTTGAGGTTGATGAAAAGGGAAACATCATAGATCAGCAAAAACCTATTTGTAAACGCTGCTTTCACAATTTTCTGACGAAAGGAGGAAACACATCAAACTTGATAAAGCACCTGAAATACAGACACCCGGATTTATTGAAGCAACTAAAGCAGGTGAGTATAAAAGCACATTATCATTTGCATTAGGGCTGAAACGATTAGCCGACATTATCAACAATATCGAAAATAAAAAATTGTCGAGAAAAATGTTCATTGTCGAATAGTCGTTTGATCTCATTTAACATAAAAATCACATTAAACTGTAATGATGAAGATCGAGAGGAAGAATTACACAGATCAGTCCAGATGCACTCGAAACTTTCACAGCTTCATCTTAGATCCCAAAGTATTAGGGAATTATAAAAACAAACAAACAAAAAAACAAAAAACAGAAGCACTCTCGTTGTGGAATAAGCAGAGCCGGAGCTCTTTAAAGGAAACATGCGTTACATCTTTAATGCAGTTATATTTAATGCGTTATAGCTTTATTAAAGTTAAAATAATACAGAAGCAGATCATGTTAATAACTAGAAACTAGAAACTGGCATTTCTGTGTGGTCGGTGCCTCTTCTATGAGTTGCGCGAATGTCCCGATCTAAGGGGTAGAGATTGAAACTGCACCCGGCTGAGAGAGACTCTGTCTCGGGGACGCTCATCCCTCGAGCGCGGACGCTTAATGCAGCTCGATTACAACATGATTGCTCGCGACTTATTTAATCATAATACATGTCACTGTGCATTTATTATCGTGAAGAAAATTGCCAATATGCAGCTTTATTAATACGAGAGCACTTTGCGCATTAGTTTGGAAATTGTTTTTATTCATTCTATTGTTTGCTTGTTTATTTCGGTTTTTTTTAGTTGGTAAAAACTTAAAGTAAAAAGCAAATGTGTTCAAAAATACTTTAAGCATACATTGTACAGTTTTGTTATAATTCAAAAATATATATTTAACGTGAAGTGTTGCTCAATGGCATATTTTTGTTCTTAGTTCTGCTGCTAATGTTTTAACTTTGTTAATTAAAGAGAGTTGTTGAGTAACCGGTTTTTGTGTTTTGCTTTGGTACCGAAAATGGTATCGAGTACCGTGAAATGTCACTGGTATTGGTCCCGACCTATGGTCCCGACTACTGAACTTTTGGTACCGTGACAACACTACCAGCAGGTGGCGCCAATCGGCCCTGCGCTCGATGTCGGTCTGTCAGTCAGCGCAAATGCCCAAAATAATGCAAAAATGCATTTTCAACAATGTGCTGAAAGAAGCCATTTAATGTATTTGCGCAATACGTGAAAAAGTAAGCGGGTGTTTTTTGAATGTTTATTTTCCTCACGAGCACAAGGTAAATCAGACAAGTGTCACATTGAGGCAGCTACACTGCACTTTTTGCATAGTACAAGCACTTAAAGGAATATTCCAGATTCAATACAAGTTAAGCTCAAGTGCCATGATATTGATTACCACAAAAATAAACTTTGACTCCTCAAACTTTTCTTTAGAAAAAGCAAAAATCGAGGTGGCAGTGAGGCAGTGAGGCACTTATAATGGAAGTTAATGGGGCCAATTTTTTTTAATGTTAAAATACTCAATGTTTCAAAAGTATAGCCACAAGACATAAAAGATATACGTGTAAACACTTCTTTGCCATGATGATGTAATGTCAACAAAAACTAAATATAAAATAGAATATACATGTTTTGTTTTAGGCCTGTAAGTTTTTACACCCCTTTCAGAACCTATGCAAATATAAGAGATAAAATATATTTTATGTAGTACTGCCCTTCAAAAGCTACACAAAATGTATTGTAACTTTCACAAATCGTCCTGTTCAAAAATGTGCTTCCCCTTGGTTCTTGTGTTGCCTTCTTGAGCATCAATGAATGTTTGCACCCTTTGTAATAGTTGTTTATGTGTCCATCAATTGTCTTAAGTGTCAAAAGCTGGATGTCTATATCATTAAGCCACTGTTGGGAAGAACTCAAATGTATAGAAGATGCTGGGAAACCAAACGATTTACAGTATTTTTCTTAAGAAAAGTGGGCAGCTTCACAACTCAGGACAAAGCAGGGACTCGTGAACAGTTATTACACAAACGGTCATTAATCAATAAGAAAGCAATACACCATATTAGAGGGTTTGGTCTCGTGCCCGTAGCTCTAAAGCTTGTGAGGTTGTGGCATGACTGGTAGCGTGTTATTGTACCACAGTACAATCTCCATTCAAATGAGGAGGTAATCATGTTTGTAAATCAACCGCGAGCATGATGAGGAGGTTACATTTTTATCCCTAACGTTGCATTTTGTCTCTACTAATGGTTTGGGTTAGATTTGGGTTTTTAGTTGGGGGTAGATTAAATCAAAATCTTTACTGTTTTACATCCTGTTCTGCTGAAAACAATTATTTTTACAACTGGCTTCTGGCGACCTCTCCTGGATATTAATGGATGCCACTGTGGCATGGGGTCATGGTCATGTGTCTGTCTGTCTGCAGGATAGGAAAGCTGTAAGGCTTGTCACATGGGTGTTAATTACTCTAACACCTGTCTCTCAATATAGTGACGGCAGAGGGAGACCTGATAAGGCACGCCAGAGCGAGAGAGCGAGAGAGAGAGAGAGAGAGAGAGAGAGAGAGAGAGAGAGAGAGAGAGAGAGAGAGAGAGAGCGACAGCGACAGCGAACTGAGAGAGTTTTGCATTATTTAGTACTTTAATTTATCTTCAAGTTTAATGTTATCAATGGTTGCCATTTGATTGAGTGCTGGGGAACAAACAGTTAAAAGAGACTGACCTTGATCCTGTTTCTTTGGCTCCTGACTCCTCCATTGCCCACAAACGTAACTTATCACATTCACACTTGTTTATATGCTCTGAAACACTTAACGCTTTAGCCTCTGGAGGCAGTTTTTTCAAATTTGGTCAACGTATACTGATTTTGGCTAAAGAAAAATCAACACACATTTGCAGAATTTTATATGAGATCAGGCTGCTTTGTACATAGTGAAAACATTTTTAAAATGAATATGAAATTTAACATGTAGCCAATGCAACGATGATAAAATGGGGTAATAAGATAATATTACTTGGTTCAAGTCAACACTGTGGCAGCTGCATTTTGAACCAATTGAAGTTTATTTATTGAACTTGCAGCACATCCTCCCAGTCATGCATTACAGTAATCTAGTCTTGAGGTCATGAATGCATTCATTTGTTTTTCAGCATTAGCAACAGAGAGCATGTGTTGTAACTTAGCAAAATTTATGAGGCGGAAAAATGCTGTTATACAAACATTGGTAATTTGATTTTCAAAGTACAAATTGGTGTAAAATACAACACCCAAGTTCTTCACGGTAGAAGACAATATAACCGTACATCCATCGAGAGTGAAATTATATTTTAGAGGTTTTTGGTTCAATAATTAGTTCCTGTGTTTTGTTGGAAACAGAGTAGAAGGAAATTTCTGGCCATCAAACTTTGATTTCATTAATATACTCTGCTAATTTGGAGAATTGTGAAATTTCGTAGTGTTTCGAATAAAGTGGGGTATCGTCGGCATAAGAGTGGAAATTTATTCCATGATTCCTGATACTATCTCCCATGGGAAGCATGTACAAGGAGAAAAGCAGAGGCCCTAAAACTGATCCCTGTGGCACCCCATACTTAACATTTGTTTGATTTGACAATTCCTCGTTTACACATACAATGTGGTAGAAGTCTGCTAATTAGGACCTAAACCTAATGTAAGTCCACAAATACCAACATAATTCTCCAGCCTATTCAAGAGAATATCATGATCTATTGTGTCAAAGGCAGCACTAAGATCTAAAAGCATTAGAAGATAAGAGCAAGTCATTTGTAACTCTTATAAGTGCAGTCTCTGTACTGTGATGAGGCCTAAATCCAGAGTGAAATTGTTCACATATACTATTTCTCAGTAGAAATGAACATAGTTGGGAGGACACTAACTTTTCTATTTTCTTTCAACATAAACAGGGATTTGAAATCATTAAGATTCAACTTTATTGTCATTGTGCAGAGTACAGGTACAGAGCCAATGAAATGCAGTTTGTTTGCATATCCCAGCCAAGCTGGGGTCAGAGCGCAGGGTCAGCCATGAAACAGCGCCCCTGGAGCAGATAGGGTCAAGAGACTTGCTCAAGGGCCCAACAGTGGTATCTTGACAGTGCTGGGGCTTGAACCCTCGGTCAGTAACCCAGAGCCTTAACTGCTGAGCTACCACTATCTATATTTAGCCAATTTTCCAGGATCAAACTGTGGCTTCTTAATAAGCAGTTTCAGACGGCGTTTGACACTTACAAGCAAGCGTGACAACTGTTTCGCAAATCTCATGCCAATCTCATGCGTAGCAGCATGTGAGTGAGCTCAACCCCTTCAGGCCTTCAGAATTTCTTCAGAATCAATCAACAGTGCAAATGAATGGGCAACTAAAGTCAGATTGTCAGATACTTCAGCCAATCAGATTGATTTATTTGGTGGGTGTGAGCTTAAGGATACGTCCCTGTCGAGTCCTTCTAGCTGGCCTTGAGTAACGCAATCACGCTTTAAGTGATGTAATTTGAAAGCGAAGAGCACCAGATCTTGCTAAAAGTCGGCTGTCATAACTCCCACTATCGCCATTGAGAAAGAGATCCTTATGGATTTCAAATCACGAGATGTTCTGGATGACCGTGTGATTGCTTAATTTATTAAACAGGAAAGGAGGACTGATTTTCACTTCAAGTAAATTGGTAAGTGCTTTTTCATTGATATAGCAACAGCAGGAGTTTTCTAAGTGTCAATTAGGCTGCTTGAGCATTCAATGTCGGATCAAGCTTTGAAAAGTAGTGCTGCATTCTATTCAACTCGGAAAGTCGGATTTTACAACTTCCTTCTAGGAAAAGTGCAATGGAATGCATCTTGAAGTCAGAATTACAACTTGTAGGCTCGTGCAGAAATTCTCAACTCTGATTTCGCCGAGACGCAGGGCCATGATGTCACACAAACATGTCGAAACTCAGAGAGATATACAAAGTAAGTGATAAACATTTACTTTAAGTAATATCAATAAATGAGTTTGTTTCCACATTACATGATATTAAAGCTTGTTAACATAAGCCTGTTGAAACAGGTGTCACTTTTGATAATCGTCCACCTGATGCATAAATGCTAGCACTGCAGCATTGGTTATCAGTTGGGTTGCTAGTAGACATCTCTAATAAGAGTTAAACCCCTACAAAGCTAACGGGAGAGGTGCAGTTCTGAATATCGGGGAATGGAATGCATTTATGGTCGGAGATATCAAGTAGGAATATCCCTCATCCAACTTGAATATAACGCAGCATAACCGTATACCCTGACTAACTAATTTATTGCAAGCAACATTTAAATCGAAAATATTACTATATAGATTTTTCCAGGTATTATAGACCTCCTTGGTAGAGTCAAATGAAAAATTATGCTTTTTGAATGTCTGTTCCCGAACTCAAACTGTCTGTTCATTTCAAAAAACAGTAATGCTATAGTTAAAATTAGGCTTGCTTGAGCAATAAGTGTAATTTCAAGTTCTGGCTTTCGTGCGTGGATGTGTTTTTAAAATGTCAATTGTTATTATTAGTTAGCTAAGATATATGATGCCCAAAGGCATAGTGTCTTATTCATTGTGAAACTGTGTCTTCTTAATGGCATGAATCACACTGAAGGCCTAGAATTTAAATGCACGGCCCGCCGCTGGTTTTATCTGTTATGCAGAAAATATTAAAGGTGTAATTATGTCATCAGTTACTCACCCTCGTGCATCTCTTTTAGAACTCCACGGACGACAGAAACTCATAAAATGTTGGAACAACATAGGCCTATTTTACACTTAATATACTCTTGCAAATATGGCATATTCCTAAAATAATATATAGAGCCCAACTGTTTCCAGTGCAAGCAATTTTCTTCATCATTTTTACATCTACAAGCAATGTTTATTTTATGTCAACTTGTCGACTGCCATTGTATTGTTATTGTTTCTACAATTCATATTTGCCAAGAGTTGTTGATACAAAATCAGAGGAAATTGTCTCCATCCACCTCAGGGAACTGAAAGTGAATGAAAGAACATAAATTATAATGAGTCAGGGAAATAAACTTCATGTTATGAGATATGCACTTGAGGTAAAACAATTCTTGGTCTGTCATAAAAAGACTTTAAATAATTGTGCCTGCACAGTGGAGGAACAGCATGTCAGTTATTAAATTCCCTAAAGCCATTAGTAGAGGTTATTGGATCACATATGCTATAATCTCATTTAATGTGCATGCAAATGAGCGTTTTGCCTCCCTTTGTAGTTACAAAACAACAAACGTAACATTAGCGTATATGGTGTGGTTTGTGGGGATAACACAATGGTGCTATTATCTTAATATAACATTGTGCAAAACTTTTCCAACTGTTAGAAATGCTCGGAATTGTCTGGAATGGAATATTAGCTTACTGCATACAGTGCACTATTCATTGAATGCTGCCTACTATTTTGAAATGGCAGTATGCATTATGCATTATGCAACATTCAACATTAATTTCAAACAGTAGTGTGCTACATTGAACACATTACATGCATGTTTAATTTTTTGAGGGGTTATTTTGAATTTTTAACCCAATTTTCAGTTTGTTTTGGTTCATTGTTACACTGGAAATTGAAGGTCAAACTGTGTACACATCACAGTGAAGTATGATATTATGAACATAGTTTATGGCATAGTTATGAATATGAATATTAAGTTACTGGGGCAACACTTTTGCAAAATGAAATTACGCTGCTCTTTACACCTATCACGGGAGTTCTGAGGTGAAATGTCCACTATGTGGCGCTAAAATCGAGTAAAATAAGCTTTTCAAGGTTAATGCTCTATTGAGTTTTAAATGAACAAAATCTCCCTACCCTAAGCCTTAAACCTAATCAATAGTCTCATGAAAAGCAATTGTCGAAGCAACCACAGCATTCCGCAATCTACAATACTTTCAACTCAAGTGAGGTCTTCTGGACTCTTTCCCCTGTCCTTTGCACCACAGATTAAATGCTCTAACATTGACATTAAAAGCATTACCATGTTTTTGGACATGTACAATAGTGAAGCATTTGACCTTTTTAGAAGCACATTAGGGTACCATGCAAATACTAGGTTAAATGAATATGGTAATCATTCAGTACTATGGAATTACCTTCTGATACGCCTCCCATGCTGGCTACTCTGACTGCGGTCCTCCACCTGACTATAACAAATGACGCTACTCACATTCACCTGCATCCCCACCACATCGCTGAGATGAGCATTACTCCTCCATCCACCAAGATGATGACAGACATCGGAGCTATGACCACTTATGACACATCAGCCCCATTCCCGACTTCTTATCATCAAGATCGTTGCTTCAGACCTACTTCCAATAATCAGGAACATTGCAAGGCAGACTGGCAATCCAACAGACTCCTAAGAAACACACACAGCCTACAGACTTCCGCAGGCCATCCACCTTCTTCCAGTGATTGCCATCGTATCAGTTTCATCGATGAGGACATCAATCTTCAGGGAAATGGCTGGTAGCAGGTACTAAATTGCAAGTGTCTGCTAAGCCTGAGTGCAGGCCCAAGAAAACGGAATAAGTAATGTCTGACTTTGCCACACCTTATTTTTTTGCTGTCATTAAAAATACTGCTGCATAAGTTTTTGTAAACACAAGTTCAGAAATTTAATTAATCAGTGAAAATTTTTCAAAGTCAGTTCCCTCTCTGATGAAAAATCTATCCAAAAGTCCTTCCTCCTGGCAAATTCAGTGACTGGAGACTATCTTGACACTCTTGGTATGCTGCCTATTACTATTAGGCTGGGTGAGGAGATTTTCTCCCATAATTTCCAGGTAGTTAGAAATGCTGCGCTGTCAATTAGCCTTGGATGGGATGTCCTTCATAAACAATATGCTGCAATTGACCTCAGAGAAAATCACTTAAAACTGTGGAACAGAACTGCCCCTTTCTTGTGTTCACAGCACATTACCCCTCTTAAGTGTAATGCAGTGACCTTAGCACCCATTCTCATTCCTGCCATGTCACAGATTAAAGTTCTGGCCAAAATTCAGCACACTACTGGTGAGTCAGAGCTCACATGCAATTACACTGGACTTTTTGACCCTTAAACACATACTGTACCAGGCCTTTTTGTAACATGTACAGTAACCCCTGTCAAAGCCGGTTTAATATCTGTTCAAGTAATGAATCCAACAATTAGGTTCAGTGCTCGCTCAGATTCATGAAAGACTGTAGCGTTTAACTGCAATTGGAAGTCACATTCTCACTCCTTTGGAAAGGAACTCATCAACCTATGACGTGCGCTTTGGGATGTGGTGCAGTCTGATATTTCAGACTTTTCCTGTCAGGAGCACCATTTAAAGTTGTCATAGCCACATGTTGGATACTTCAACTGGATGTTTACAACTTTTTTTATACTGGAAAAACAGACACAGACTCTACAGTCAAATAAGGGTTACACCCTTTCCATAAGAGTAAGGAAATCTTAAAATAAATTGCATTTACGAACTTAAGTATTTCAAACTTAAGTATTTCCTTTAACACTTTTATGAACTTCTTATAGAGGGAAAGTAAATATAATGTCTGGGCAGGGTACAAGCCAAACATTTGCAGACAATTTAATATTTCAACACTCTTGAAAATTAGGAAAAAATCTATTATATGTAATCTAAAGATATCATAATATATTTTTAAACCAGAATGATTGTTTTTTTTTTAAAATCTGTCGGTGCCATGGAGCAGGATGATGACATTGCCAAAGTATCAATAGCATCAGAATAGTATTCAAAACAGATTAAAGTGGAACAAGAATAAAAAAAAATGTTTTTAGTGACTGGTTAAGTACTCATGGAAAAGCCACTTTTTGAAGACAGTAAGTGAGTCAGCTTCATAGATGGAGTTGGTAATGTCATTCCACCGACGTGGTATGATGAAGCCGAAAGTCCGGTAAAGTTTTTTGGTGCCTCTTTGTGTTGGTACAACAAGGCAACGTACCTTAGTTGACTGCAGGTTTCAAGTGGGTGTGTAGATTTGCAGAAAGGATTTTAGGTATGCTGAAGCAGACCCAGTGAACGTGATACGTGCATCAACCAGCAGCCAGTGAAGAGAAACTAGGAGTAGTGTAACATACACTCTCTTTGGTTGATTAAAGACCAGACATAATACTGCATTCTGGATCATTTGCAGGGGTGTAATTGCACATGTAGGGAGGCCTGCAATGAGAGTGTTACAGTATTCCAGTCTAGTTATGACAAATGCCTGAACAAGAAGTTGTGTGGCATGTTCAGAGAGGAAGGGTCTTATCTTCATGATATTGTAGAGTGTAAATCTACATGATCTTGCGGTCTTTGAGATGTGGTCTGTGAAATTTAGTTTGTTATCGATGGTTACCCCTAGATTTCTGACCGTTTTGTAAGGCGTTACTGTAGTTGCACCCAGCTGCACAGTGATGTTGTGTTCACCAGCAGAGTTGGCTGGAAAGACAAGGAGTTCGGTCTTGGCTGGGTTAAGTTGCAGGTGGTGTTCCTTCATCCAGGGCAAGATGTCTGCCAGGTAGGCAGAGATTTGGGCAGTCTTAGCAAAGTTGCATGTCATCAGCGTAGCAGTGGTAAGAGAAACCATGTGCCTGAATGATGGGTCTCAGTGATGTTGTTTATATAGAGAAGAGAAGTGGCCCAAGTACTGAACCCTGAGGTATCCCAGTAAGTAGCTGATGTGGCTTGGACACCTCACCACTCCAGGCTACCTTGAAGGACCTACCTGAGAGATAGGAATTTAACCAGTCAAGCACAGTTCCTGTGATGTCCAGCGAAGAGAGAGGGTGGAGAATAAGATCTGATGGTACAGCAGAATCAGGACGGATGATCTGGATTCATCTTTCACCTGTCTCAGTGACTCAATAGCAGACAGCAGGGCAGTCTCGGTGGAGGGTCCACTTTTGAAGCCTGACTGATTTTCATCCAGCAGCTTGTTCTGTGAGAGATAGGCAGAGATTTGATTGAAAACATCCCTTTCAAGTGTTTTTGCCATGAATGGAATGAGAGAGAGACTGGTCTGTAGTGTTCTATTTGTGTGGGTTTCTTCAACAGCAGGGTTACTCGAGCCTTCTTAAATGTAGTGGGAAAAGTGCCTGTAAGAAATGATGTGTTAATTATGTATGTGAGTGCAGGTAGGATGGGCGTAGAGATGGCCTGGAGAAGGTGAGAAGGAATGGGGTCAAGGGAACAGGTGGTGGGCGAGGAGGAGTTTAGAGACCTCAGTGTCACTCAGAGGAGAGAAAATAGAGACAGAAGTTGCATACAGGAGAAGGATGTTTAAAAGGGTGACATGCTGATAATGTATTGCTGATAGTTGTAAGCTTATTAGTGAAAAATTTGGTGAAGACATCTGCTGTCAGTGATGTGTCAGGTGGTGGAGGGCAGAGAAATGTGTTGAATGTTCTAAACAAGCTGCGAGTGTCTGTGGTGCTGTTGATCTTGTTGTGGTAGTAGGAAGTTTTTGCAGATTTAATGTTATCTGAAAAAGTTGTAAGCAGGGACTGATCCTTACCTAGATCTGCTGGATCTTTATATTTCCGCTATCTCCTCTCAGCTGCCCTGAGGTCAGTCCGATGTTCACGAAGGACGTCAGAGAGCCAAGGGCTGGTTGGTGTAGTGTGTGCTAGCCTAGAGGAGAGAGGACATATGTTGTCTAGACAGGTTGTTAAAGTGGAGCTTAGTGTGTCTGTGGCAGTTTTTACATCAAGGGTGGAAAATACATTCTGAGTGGGAAGAGAGGTAGAGACAGCAGTGGAATGGCGAGAGGGTGAAAGTGAATGGAGGTTAAGGCGAAAGGAAACCAATTGGAGTCAACTGTAGGTGTACCTGTGGATGTATTGTAAGGACTACATTCAAACTCAGTGCCTCTTTGCTTGACATCATGGAGAAAACATAAGAAATCAGCAAAGACCTCAGAAAAAAGTTGTGGACCTCCACAAGTCTGATTCATCCTTGGGAGCAATTTCCAAATATCTGAAGGTACCCCATTCATCTGTATAAACAATAGTACGCAAGTATAAACGCTATGGGACCACGCAGTAATCATATCACTCAGGAAGGAGATGCATTCAGTGTCATAGCAGTTTGGTGTGAAAAGTGCAAATCAATCCCAGAACAACAGCAATGGACCTTATGAAGTTGATGGAGGAAAAAGGTAGACAAATATTTATATCCACAGTAAAACAAGTCCTATATCAACATAACCTGAAAGGCTGCTCTTCAAGGAAGAAGCCAATACTCCAAAACCACCATAAAAAGCACATGGGGACTTTTTGGCTATAATGACCATCTTAATGTTTGGAGGAAAAAGGGTGAGGCTTGCAAGTTGAAGAACACCATCCCAACTGTGAAGCATGGAGGTGGCAGCATCATGTTGTGGGGGTGCTTTGCTACAGGAGGGACTGGTGCACTTCACAAAATAGATGGCATCATGAGGAAGGAATATTATGTGGCTATACTGAAGCAATATCTCAAGACATCAGCCAGGAAGTTAAAGCTCAGTTGCAAATGGGTCTTTCAAATGGACAATGACCCCAAACATACCACCAAAGTTGTGGTAAAAATGCTTAAGGACAACAAAGTCAAGGTATTGGAGTGGCCATCACAAAGCCCTGACCTCAATCTGATAGAAAATTTGTGTGCAGAACAGAAAAAGCTCAAGATGGCGCAGAGTATGGCTGCTGCGCTGCGAGCTCCAATACAACACTGTGGTTTATTGTTTGTTTGTTTTGTTCACAGTTTTTAGTTTTTTTAGTTTATGACAGACAAACGCTTTTGGACATTGGTTCGGCAATTACACACCGAAAACCGGACTTCAAATTCCTCAATGCCAACCCACTGTTTACAAACACGCCAGCGGAGCCCTTTGTCTGGGCTGCACGGCTGTGGAAACGTAGAAGGAAAAGGGGGAAAAAGAGCCGGCGTTCTCATCAGAGTAAGACGTCGCACAAATTGACCCCCGTGACAGTATACTACTGGCAAATGTTCAGTCTCTGAACAACAAGCTCTGTGAGCTGAGAGCGCGGATCTCTTTCCAACGAGAGACGAGGGATTGCTGCGTTATCTGCCTTACAAAAACCTGGATGTCTGCGGAGATTCCAGACTCGGCCATCGAACCCACGGGTTTCTCCGTGCACCGAGCGGAAGACCTTTCAGGTAAAAGCAGAGGTGGTGGTGTATGTTTTAGGATCAACAAATCATGGTGTGATCAGAGAAACGTACTCAACGTTATCAAGTCTTTCTGCTCCCCTGATCTGGAATATCTCATGCTTCAGTGTCGAACATTCTGGCTACCGAGGGAAATCACAGTGGTCATTATCACAGCTGTGTACCTCCCCCCACAAGCCGACACAGACCGGGCACTTAAGGAACTGTATGGGAGTATAAGTGAGCAGGAAACCGTGTACGCTGAGGCCGCGTTCATTGTTGCCGGAGACTTTAACAAAGTCAATTTTAAAACAATAGCACCAAAATACCACCAACACATCAGCTTCAACACACGAGGGGACCGGGTTTTGGACCATTGCTATTCTCCTTTCCGGGATGGCTACAAATCCCTCCCCCGCCCACCATTTGGCAAATCAGACCACTCTTCCATTCTGCTTCTGCTCGCTTACAGGCAGAAACTGAAACGGGAAGCACCCACCCTCAGAACAATCCAGTGCTGGTTGGACCAATCAGACTCTGTGCTACAAGACTGTTTTGATCACGCAGACTGGGAGATGTTCCGGTCCGCCTCTGATGACGACTTCGAGGTTCACGCTGATAGGAAGTGCATAGAGGATGTTGTGTAAACCAAAACAATACGGATCTACCCCAACCAGAAACCATGGGTTAATGGCAATGTTTGCACGGCACTTAATGCGTGGACCTCCGCTTTTAATTCTGGGAACACGATCATAAACAAGCCAGTTATGCCCTCCGTAACTCTATCAGAGAAGCCAAATGCCAGTACAGGCACAAAATTGAAGGACAGTTCAACACCACCGACTCTAGAAGTATGTGGCAGGGAATTATCATCATCACAGACTACAAAGGGAATAAAAACTCCGCAGTGAACACTGCTGCCTCTCTCCCAGATGAGTTTAGCACATTTTATGCTCGTTTCGAGGAAAACAACACCGCCCTCGTGGAGAGAGCACTCGCGGCCGATGCTACAGAGGATGGTTCACTCTCCGTCTCTGTTGCGGATGTAAACCAATCCTTCCGACGGGTGAACATCCGTAAAGTCGCGGGTCCAGACGGCATTCCGGGCCGTGTCATCAGAGTGTGCATGAACCAACTGGCTGGTGTTTTTACGGACATTTTCAACCTGTCCCTCTCCCTGTCTGTAGTCCCCACATGCTTCAAAATGTCAACCATTGTGCCTGTACCGAAGCAAGCCAAAATCACTTGCCTAAATGACTGGCGTCCTGTTGCTCTGACCCCCATCATTAGCAAATGCTTTGAGAGGCTAATCAGAGATTACATCTGCTCTGTGCTGCCCACCTCTTTGGACCCATTGCAGTTTGCCTACCGCAACAACCGCTCCACTGATGATGCCATTGCATCTACTATACACACTGCTCTCTCTCACCTGGAAAAAAGGAACACATATGTGAGAATGGTGTTTGTAGACTACAGCTCAGCATTCAACACCATAGTGCCCTCTAGGCGTGATGAGAAACTCCGGGCTCTGGGCTTAAACAGCTCGCTGTGCAGCTGGATCCTGGATTTCCTGTCAGGCAGACATCAGGTGGTTAGAATGGGCAGCAACATCTCCTCATCACTAACCCTCAACACTGGAGCCCCGCAGGGCTGTGTTCTAAGCCCACGCCTGTATTCCCTGTAAACATATGACTGTGTGGCAACATTAAGTTTGCTGACAATACAACGGTGGTAGGTCTGATCACTGACAATGATGAAACAGCCTACAGAGAGGAGGTGCACACACTGACACGCTGGTGTCAGGAGCACAACATCTCCCTCAACGTCAGTAAGACCGAGGAGCTTGTTGTGGACTTCAGGAGGAAAGACAGAGAACACAGTCCCATCCCGGCTGAGGAAGTTTGGAATGAACCATCATATCCTCACACAGTTCTACACCAGTACTGTAGAGAGCATCCTGACTGGCTGCATCACCACCTGGTACGGCAATAGCACCGCCCACAACTGCAAAGATCTGCAAAGGGTGATGCAAACTGCCAGAAACATCATCGGAGGTGAGCTTCCATCCCTCCAGGACATATATAACAGGCGGTGTGTGAAAAAAGCTCGGAGGATCATCAGAGACTCCAGCCACCCAAATCATGGTCTGCTTCCATCAGGCAGGCGGTATCGCAGCATCAGGACCCGCACCAGCCAACTACATGACCGCTTCTTCCCCCAAGCAATCAGACTTTTGAACACTTGATCTCTCACGATCAACAATCAGCACTGCACTTTATTAATCTTCATCTTATTATCTCACACTGGACTGTCAAATATATTCTCCACAATATAACTACTGCATATATATTTTTATATACTCTTATTTTATAAGAGTAAAGTGGTTTATGTCTCGTCACTGTCATGACTGCTATGTTGCTCGGAACTGCACACAAGACTTTCACCTACTGTTGCACTTGTGTACATACTAGTGTGACAATAAAGTGATTTGAAAACCATGCGTGAGCAAGGAGGCCTACAAACCTGACTCAGCGACACCAGTTCTGTCTGGAGGAATTTGTTCAAAATTCCAGCAACTTATTGTGAGAAGCTTGTGGAAGGCTACACAAAATGTTTGAACCAAGTTAAACTTTAAAATTTAAAGGAAATGCTACCAAATAATAACATAATGTATGTAAACTTTTGTTCCACTGGGAATGTAATAACATAATAAAAGCTGAAATAAATCAATCTATCTAATATTATTCTGACATTTCACATTTTTAAAATAAAGTAGTGATCCTAACTGACCTAAGACAGGGAATGTTTTCTATGATTGAATATCATGGATTGTGAAAAACTGAGTTTAAATGTATTTGGCTAAGGTGTATGTAAACTTCTGATTTCAAGTGTACTAACTAGCTGTGACAGGTTCTTTAACTCTCTTTGTGAAGGAGGAAGCGGGAGCCGGTTAAACAATCAATATAAGCTTTTATTTTCCACACTTTTCAGTCTACACACAAAGGGTTTTTCTTTTCAGCAACGATGCACACACAATCCCTCTGCTTGGTGCGTGTGTGCATGCATGCATATGTGTCTCTCTCTCTCTCTCTCTCTAACAGAAGTCTGGACTCCCTTTTTATCCCCCTCAAGCTCTCACTGTAACACAGAACAGCTGTTAAAGATAATTTCCCACAGGTGTCAGTCCTTACCATTCTTTCACTCCCGGCCTCGCTCGCCACAGAAGTCGTTCGGACATGCCCACATCACCACACCAGCAAATAGGTTTCTTTGGATAATGCAAAAATTATTAATATGGGCATTGGATATGTGTCACAAGCTTGTACAACAGTACATTGACAATTTATTGTGTTTAAATAATGGAAATTGTAACATGTTTGTGGATGTTTGTGAATTTAAATATTGTTTGAACTACACTAATACTCATTATTCATTCAATGATCTTTATCAGTGGCATACATTAGTTACATAAATTTACTAGAAGTAATGATGTTTTGCGGTTTTAAAATAAAATTAATTATATGCAAGAAACCTTGACCATTAGTGGAATGATGTGGAGTGAAAAAATATACCACAATAGCCTCACTGAAGGTGGAGTGATGGTTAATTTTGGCCTTTATATTTCTGTGGTGTAAAGACAGTAGTCTCTGAGGCCGTGGCAGCACGAGCAGTAGAAGCGACCCTGTAAGGGTCGTATCCCTCAAACAGGGCCTGACAGGTCTTAGGTCAGGCCAGAACTGGCAGTCTCTCACTGGCTCTAGCCTTCAGAACACAACCTGAAATGGGCCATGAAATGGGTTTGGCAAGGGCGTGCTGGGGATGAACCTGTTTGGGAGCTAAGAATGGATGGATGGATAAATAGAAGGATGAAATGAAGAAATGAGGGAGGGAAGGAGGAAGGAGTGAAGGGATGAGGAAAAGTGGGAGGGAAGGAGGGAGGGAGGGAGGATGGAAGAAAAGAGGTAGGGAGGGAGGGAAGGAATAAAGAAGGTAGGGAAGGAAAGGAGGATGGAGGGAATGAATGACATTTTAGTTCTGATTCCTCATAATTATTCCAGGGCCTCATTTATAAAATGAACGTACAATCAAATTTGATCCAATATTCCATCGATTTGATCCTAGATCAAAAGTGAGGAACAAATCAGAATTTTATAAAGGCAGAAACTGATACAAAAATGTCCTGTGTGCGTCAACTGACTAGCATGCTTGCAAAAGTTTTTTGTGCTTATGCTCTGGTGTGCCAGTGCGTGCTGTCTTGATTTTTTTATTTAAAAAAAAAAATGTGATCACAGCCACAGCCCAGCCACAGCGTCAGGAGTGGAGAGAAATTGACCGCATCCAGGAACTACACACAGGCGGAAAGACATCTTTAAAAAGACGTGTCCTGAAAAGGACGTTCAACGCCTGCTGTGTATTGTTCTTTTATGAGTGAAAACTCAAACTCTTTTAGAGAAACAAACTCTTTTTAGGAGGGGAAAATACTCTTTTAGGCAGCGAAAGCGCTGTCGAAGTGCCCAGGGCCGTGGAATGCACAGTGTGCAGAGAGAGAGAACGCCAGCTGGAAATGCGGCGTAAGATCCAACAGCAGTGCTTCTTGCCAGTAGAGGTGAGTGGAACAGTGGTGAACTCAGCTTGCTGTTGCACAACCTCTAGGCTCCGTAGAAAAACATCTGACTGACAGACGCACGCCCGCTTCCATTTATACCCGTATGTCCAGGGGCGGGACATGCAAATTCTGTCTGCCAATTTCACATTGGCCTTTTCTCAAGTTCAGAGGTACGCGAGGCTCCCAAGGAATTCATTCCTAGGACTTGTGTCACTTCATTCGACCAAACGTCTCGTTCCCTCCCTCAGGGAACAACAGGAGGTTTCAACAGTAACCATGATGTTTTGGATGAGAAATGGACCACAATAAAACTCCTTTTTCACTATTAATGTTGAAATTTGCAGTCTCCTTGGCGGATCATGATTCGAAGCACAATTACACTTCTTCAAACTTGACACATGCGCTTGCTTGATTTATTGCGCAAATTGGTGTTCTTCCTGAGCCGAAGACCCCCAGAGATGTGCAGTTCGGTCAGCGATTTCATTCTTGCAGGAGAGGCTGGAGGGGAGGCTGTCCCCCTCCACCTTGAAGGTGTATGTAGTTGCTATCATGGCCCACCACGACGCAGTAGACGGCAAGTCCTTGGGTAAGCACGACTTGATTATCAGGTTCCTTAGAGGCGCCCGAAGACTGAACCCTCCCCGGCCAAGCCTGTTCCCCTCCTGAGAACTCTCAGTGGTCCTCTCGGCCCTTCACCAAGTTGATCCAAAGCGCTTTCTCTCCCAGGTTAGCCACTAAGCATTGCTTCCTGGATGTTCTGCTCCCTAGCTTTCTGGCCTGCAAATTCAGCAGAGCAATTCGCGTCCAGACCCACTACGAGCCACAGGCGCTCTGTAGTGGGGTAGGGCTCCAAGGGCTTAGTTCCCTCTTCAGGCATCTCTCTGTCGGCGGACCCGTGTCTCCCTTGGGCAGTCCCACTGCCCCTGGTTGCCGTACTTGTAGAGCTCCTCCCTCATTAGGCAGGAACTACCACCGCGCTGCTCCCACGGATGGCTTCACAAAACTCGTGGTGTATTTGCCACATGTTACCTCCCCCTAGTCTGGGCAGGATGTGGCCTCTGCAGGGTCTTTTCCCCCTGAAAGAATAGGACTGGAAAAACCCGCCTTCCCTGATGCATTTCATAGTGCTAAGATAGCCCCAGCCTCTTCACACTCTATGCGAGAGACATAGAGAGAGAAAGGGCCGTGGCTGCCGGGCTTGCTCCCATGCTATTCATGTAGCACCTGTTCCCCCCTCAGGGGTGCTGGGAACCTGAATGACAGATGCACGCCCGCTTCCCTTTATACCCGTATGTCCGGGGGTATGTCTCCCAAGGAAGACCCCTTGTGTAACTTCATTCAACACAATGTCTCATTCCCTCCCTCAGGGTGAGAAATGGACCAAATTCACATTTTCACTATTAATGTTAACATTTGCAGTCTCCTTGGTGGGATCATGATTTGAAGCACAAATACACTTCTTTGAGCTTGACACATGCGCTTGCTTGATTTAAACTTTACATTTCAAATAATACACAAGTTTTAATAAAATAATTTATACAAGTGCTTTCATAAGATTATAAGATCTTCTCCAAATATGGGCCTCATTCACTTCCATCCTCACTCCAACCTTGATTTTTCCTTTCTTCAAACAAAAGGAGGGACGTGTCAAAATATTTTTTGTTGTTGTGGTAATTAACATTATGCCACAAATGCTGTTGATTGAGTTTAACTTGTATTGATCGTGGAATATTCCTTCAAGGTTTCTTTGCATTAAACTAGCTGTGCTTGAAACGATGCAAAATACGAGTGATTAATTTCACTTTTTTTTTTTTTACTTTTTCAACCCATTTTTACTGATGTCTCTATCACAGATAATTTTTAAAATTTCGACAAAACCTTGTCTGTGTTAGCCAGCTAGACAATGTTCTCATGGTAACAACATTAAATCAGCAGAATTGGCAACCAATGTTTAAAGAAATCCAAATGTTTAAGTTGTAAGGCATAAGAACACATTTACAAGATCTATAAATGTTACATTTAGCGACAATTTAATTTAATTTTTATTGCCCAATTGTCACACATTATACATACATTTCTGCATATATACAGTGAAATTATTTATTTTTCACATATCCCAGATATGCTGGGGTCAGAGTGCAGGGTTAGCCATGATTCGGCGCCCCTGGAGCAGATAGGATCAAGGGCCTTGCTCAAGGGCCACACAGTGGTGTCTTGACGGTGCTGGGGCTTGAACCCCCAACCTTCTGGTCAGTAATCCAGAGCCTTATCCGCTGAGCCACCACTGCCCCAATGCAGCTACAATGTGTATGTGTCCACATATTTTGGACATGTAGTATTCCTCAAATGATTTTCAGTATGAGAAAGTAATGCACTTACAGGCCAGCTGCAGTAAATGTGTGGAGGGTGCAGAGGGTTTGTTCGCTGGAAAGATGACTGTGTGGGCACTTGAATTGGCAATGAAATGACTCAGCATCTTCACCCACTTTAACAGTGCTAGCTGGCAGACCCTTGGGCTTGCCTCAGCAACACTCAACTGAGAGGCCACAAGATAGAGATAAAGGAAAAGAGATACTGTGCCATCCATTAAACAGTAAAAACAAGCTCTGTGAAATGTGCTTCAGGGCTCCTGAGAAACAACTGTTTTAGCAATTGTCAAAACATTTCAAAAGTGAGACACATAGTGACAAACCCAATAATAAAAAGCAACTAGGTCTTCACAAAAACTATTATAGCCAAGCTGGAACAGTTTCTACCTTCCTTTGGAGTTTAATTATGGAACTTTGAACATTGTCATTTTTAACTTTGTTGAGCACCATCCCAGTTCACATACTGCACACTTAAACTGTGTACTTCTGGTGATGCAAATTAGGATGCAGATTAATCTGCCCGCAGGTCCAAAAGGGGGCACAATGTCATGAAAAATATTAAAATATACAAATATATAAATGCCACTTTTATGCACCCATCACTGCTACTGTAAGCCCCATATATCATATTTCTCAGCTTTCTAATGACACCTAGATTGAGCTTTTAGACCACTCAGAGGCCAAGATATTCAATTAAGCAAATCAGACTGAATGTCTATGGATGAGCACATCTGTCAGGGCTAAAAAGCGTTAGAGCACCACCTACATTTCAGATCTGTATTTTGTGATGGAAGGTGATAGTACTTTTTGCCATTTAGTGGTATAAAATAAGACTTTTTGGAGGGAAATGGAGTGAAGAGAATGAGAATTAAAGTACATTAAGTTTTGAAGAAAGTTTAGTAATGTTTGGCAGTTAGTCCACAGTATGTGCAAATGGTGAGCGTTTAAATTGCAATGTAAACAATTGCAGGCAGCAGCCCAAAAATGCCCCAGAGTTGAAGAGATTAGAGTTGGGAAAAAAACAGGAGGAAAAAACAGGAAAGTAGACTTTCAGGACTGAGCAATTCTATTTTAGATCCTCTGAAATTTTGTTTGGTATTGCAAGATGGAATGTGATGCGTTTACTCACAGTGGCTAGCAAGGGGCAATCAGACTGCCAGTCTTCAGCAAGCAGACCAGGCAGTGCGAATGAACACACCCTTTGAGAAGGATGAGCTTTCAATGCTGCTGCGCTAATCGTCCATTCCAGTGACAGATATATGGGCTTTGTTCAGAATAGCATTCTAAAATAATACTTTCTATCATACTACTCCGCATTATATAGAATATATGCAAACACTTTAATTAAGTGATTTACAGTACACTTATGGTATACATTTTATCAGTTTATGTGTTTACTTGGAATGGAAATGATCTTGGCATTGGTACAGTAGTGCCATGCTCTACCAGTTGAGTTACAGGAATCTTATGGATTGATTTTATGGTGCTTTTATATGCTTTTGGAGCTTGGCAGTCACAATCACGAACCTCTCAATGCTCATCCTTGAGTTCCTTGGATGCAAAAAGTCATATTGGTTCGGAATGACTCGAGGGTGATTAATGATGGCAGAAGTTTAATTTTGGGTGAGCTATTATTTTAACATTGCTCCTGCAAAGCAGTATCACTTTTTTATTTATTCAATTTCTTTTATATTTTAAATGTATATAAGTAAAATGCTTATAACAGAATGTATTTAGAAAATACTATACAATGTAGGCCTAGTGACAAAATGTCTCAGTTTCATTCAGATTCACTTAAGTTTCCATTATATGAGCAAAACTGTAAGAATGCATGTAGTTTTCTTTGCATTTTTAAAAATAACACTCTTTTGGTCAAACAAAAGAAAGAGTAAAAGAAAGCTGTTGATGTGCTCTGTTGACCTTTCATTTCCAGTGTGAGAAACCAGCAGTAATTCTTATAATTTGATCATTTGAGCCATTATTTGATAAATTTTTTTTCCAACAATTTGAATAAAATGCAAAAGAACTGTATATGAGAATGTATATAATAAAACTGGATGGCAGTCAGTGAATCAAACATGCAATGTAGAGAGGTCATCTGACCACAATTCTATGTATACAGAATGTGTTCTGTTTCACATGTTTGTATAAATACTCTGCAGTATTTTGTATGAAGTAAACTAATATTACATTACGAACATAGCCAAAGGGCATGTTTATTTGGTCTTTATCCATTTTTATTAATAGTGCAAAGCAAAGGGTGAGAAATGTAAGCATAGCGTTGTTAGCGGGAATACTAAAAGCTGTACATCATCGCATTAGCTGTGTAATTCCTATCCAATCACATGTAAGCCATGGCTTTATAAGTCTGCTCACAATCTATAACATTGCTGTTTCAGTGTGGTAACACGGCAATCTCCACCACCTCACCACCCCCAGTTGAGTCCCGTCCTGCATGGGGGTAGGCTCCTCGCCCCTGCCTCCTATCTCCAGCAGGACATGACGGTTCCAGGTACAACTTCATCGGACGGCCAGAACTTCAACTTCAACTTCATCTACGCCAAAGAGAGACATTACGTTTCTGTTTTATATTCATCAAATAAATGTCAGCTTAAATTTCACTCAAGTCTGCGAGTCTTCCTGATAGAAATAACATGTAGACAAAGATGTAACACGATCGGTTAATTTTGTAAGTCAGAATCAAACCTACATTGCCTGCATAAGCATCAACGTGTCAGTGTACACACATTACCCACTAAGCCAAGGCTCTGCTATGGTTAAGATATTCTTGCTTTCACATAAATGGCTGTTACTTTTCAAACGGCTCACACCTGAGAGAGCTGGACTTATATGTGCTTATTAACTAATCACAGATGCCATCATCAAAACGCAAACAATTAAAGCCCTGCAGTTAGCTCTGAGACAGAATATATAATTTTGTTTTGGAAAGAAACCATAATGATAGTTGGTACAGTAGGACTGAGAGAGATGTTATTGCCTGAAGCAATCTTGTTGTTGCATTTCCGGTGATTGGCTGCTTGATTAAACTCTAAATGGATACTGTGCTTTTGAGATCTGAATGATGGGCCACTGCGGCAGTAGAATTACTGTTTGTTCATTTTAACAAAGATAAAATGGAATGTAACTGGACTGCAATTGCTTCTACATAT
Source organism: Moxostoma hubbsi (assembly GCA_032164185.1). NCBI lineage: Eukaryota > Metazoa > Chordata > Actinopteri > Cypriniformes > Catostomidae > Moxostoma > Moxostoma hubbsi. Next base: position 46,342,537 of record JAVLUX010000009.1, on the reverse strand, counting down.
TAATGAAGACTGGTTTATATTACAAGCAAAAAACTTCAGTTGCCTAAAGCTCTACTGTTACACATACATTCATACAAATTAACAATGGATTATTATAGAGATTTATTACACAGCTCACTTGAATCCTTGATTCTGATTGGTCAATCACCGCATTCTGTGATCAAATATATTTGAATAAAGACTGTTTCACTCCTGTTCATTCTCAAGAGTGAATTAATAAATAACTCAGACGAGCAACTTGAACTCGTGTGTATATATTTACTGCACAGAACCAAGCACACACAGCACTACACTCAAGTAGGTCTGTGCAACATGACTCACATGAGTCTCTTTTTTTTTCTTTAACTGTACTTTCTCCGAACATTTTCCCTTTCCTTCCCTCCCTCTGAAAAACTTCCCCTGGTGGACGGAATGCCCCGCCGTATTCTCGGGGAACCGAAGAGGTCTCCCTCGCCCTTGGCAGCGGTTTACCCACTCCAGGCAATCGGCAGTGAGCCCCTCCCCACTCGCGGTCGGCAGTCGGTTAGGAGCCCCTTCTCCCCTTGCGGTTGGCGGCCATTCCTCTGCTTCCAGGTGGCTGGGCTCCTCCATTCCCCGGCAGATGACTGCGGCTGCTCCGTTGGGGTGGATGGTAGTGGCGAGAACTCCGCTAAGGCGTATCCCTCCTCCTTCCCGTGTCTTTGGCACCAGTGTAAAGCAGTTCAATGGAAAGGAGGAGGCGAGAACCAGATTGACAATATAAATAATATTTGTAATAAATAACTAAAACCAAAAGACACAAACACACACATAGGATGGACAGCTGCCCGTAAACACTCTCTCTGCCACACCACCATCCGCAGATCGCCTTTATCCCTCTGGGAGGCTTGATTAGCCTGATAAGGGGCCGGGTGTGTAAAATAACGACCCGGCCATTCCCTCCGCCCTGTCACAATGACCATATGTGAATTGATGAAATTTCTCCATGCCATACACTATAGCTAGGCACTCTTTTTCAATCTGGGAATAGACCTTTTCTGTCAGTGAGAGTGCACAGCTACTGGTTTGCCACCTTGTAACAATGCTGTGCCCAGACCCGTCTCTGATTTGTCACATTGCAGAGTTAACACTTCTTTGAGGTATCTTACTGGTACCTGGTTTCTTTATGCCTGTTCCTGCATCTCAGTCCAGTCCCAAAAAACTGTCCTTGTGCGTTAGTTGTCTGAGCAGTTCACAGTGATCTGACAAATGTCCGTAAAATTTAGACAAATAATTCACCATGCCCAAAAGTCTTTGAACCCCTTTCACATTGGCTGGTCTTGGTATCTCAATTATAGCCCTTGTTAAAAACAATCTCAGTTTCTGATCATGGTCACTATACGCCACTTCCAAAGTTTCTCCCTCCCTTGTTATCAGCACATTGTCTGTGATTACATGTATACCCGGGAGCCCCTCCAATGCCTGGTTCAGCATTCTCTGGAAAACCTCAGGTGCTGGGCTAATGCCCATGGGCATTCTCAACCACCTGTATCTCCCATATGGTGTTGCAAAGGTGGTAAGGTAACTTGATTGGACATCTAATTGTACATGCCAGAAGCAATTCTTTACATCACAGACAGTGAATACACTTGCTTTTGATAGCTCTGGCAAAATGTCCTCAATTGTGGGCAGGGTGAAATGACTCCTTTTTAAGGCTTTGTTCAGTGGTCTGGATTCTATGCAAATTCTCAATTTGCCACTAGGTTTCTTTACTAAAAATAAACTGCTAATCCAGTCAATGCTTTGTTCTACAGGTGTTATTATACCTTGTTTTTGGAGGTTGTTCAGCTCCTCATTCAGTGGTCCCACCATCGTGACTGGTACTCTCCGCTTGGGCAGTTTCACTGCTTCCACCACATAGTCAATCTCTATCTTGTCAGACCCAGGCCCTGTCAGACAACCATCACCTGTAATCACATCTGTAAATTCATTTGTTATTTGTTCCATTGTCCATTGCCTTTCTCTCTGTTTGTCTCAGTCATGACATTGTCCATCACCAGGATATTCTCATTCTGGACGCTAACTAGTTTCATGGCCTGGACTGCTTTACTTCCCAGTAATGCTACTGCTGAATGTGCATCAACAACTATGATCTCCAGGCTGTACAGTGTTTTGTTTTGTGGATTTCTCAGTTTTATCCGGCATTTGCCTATTGGTTTCAATGTACTTTTGTTGTACATGACAAGTACTTGATCTGTTTCCTCTATTTGTACATCTAGATTCACTAGGTTTATGGAGATAATGTTACAAGTTGCACCACAATCTAGCTGAAATTTATTCAGGTTGTTCCCGATCGGCATAGCAGCAAACAATTGACTTGGCTGTCCGTCTTTTCTCTTTATGACTTTGTTTATAGACTCTGTTGTGATGCTCGAAATGTCCTCATACAGTTCACTCTCTGTCTCCATTACATTATTCACTACTTTTACATGCCCTCGTTTTGACTTGCACACTGTAGCAAAATTATATACTTTCCCACAATTTCTACACATTTTTCCACAAGCTGTGCATTTCTGGTTATTTCTGTCATGTGTCTTTCCACAGAATTTGCAACTGATATCAGCTTTCCTTTCATCATCTTTTGCCTTTTTACGTGTTGGTGCTGATTGTATAGCATGAACTTCCTCAAATTATCTTCCTTCGATTGTCTTGCTTTCCCTTGACAACCTAGTGGCTCGGCAAATCTAAACAAATTTCAGCAGCGTCATATTTTCCTCTCTTAATAATCTCTCCCTTAAACTTGGACTATTTGTGCTGCACTCTATTCTGTCACGTATTAACGAGTCCCTCTGCTGCCACCATGTTTCACTCCTGTTCATTCTCAAGTGTGAATGAATAAATAACTCAGATGAGCAAAATGTATCCGTGTGTATATATCTTTACTGCACAGCACCAAGCACACACGGCGCTACACTCAAATAGGTCCGTGCTGCAACACGAGTCAGATAACATTCACATTGTTACAAAGACCACTGACTGACGAAGGTAACCATCAATTATCAATTTTTTTTTAAATATTATATTAAGTAAAAAATATGATTTTATTTGTATTATTTAACCCATTTTCTCGCCAATTTGGAATGTCCAATTAACTTATTAGGTCCTAATGGTGGTGCGGTTACTCATCTCAATTCTGGTGGTGGCGGACAAGTCTCAGTTGCCTCCACTTCTGACACCGTCAATCTGTGCATCTTATCACGTGGCTCATTGTGCATGACATTTCGGAGACTCCCAGCAGGAGGAGGATCATGTCATGTGCCCCACTAAGAGTGAGAATTGCAACCACGAGGAAATTACCCCATGTGACTCTAACCTCCCTAGCAACTGGGTCAATTTGGTTGCTTAGGAGACCTGGCTGGAGTCACTCAGCACACCCTGGATTCAATTTTCACTTTTTAATTACTATTAAAACTTTTATTATAAAATACAAAAATTTATTCTGATTGGTCAATAGTAGCATTTTGCGGTGAAATATATTTGTATAATGACCAACTGTGCAGCCAAAATAGCACCAACAGCGTTCTGAGATGATTTTCTTCTCACCACAATTGTACAGAGCGGTTATCTGAGTCAATGTAGACTTTGTCAATTCAGACCAGTCTGGCCATTCTCCGTTGACCTCTCACATCAACAAAGCATTTCTATCCACAGAAATGATACTCACTGAATGTTTTTTGTTTATGGCACTGTTCAGAGTAAATTCTAGAGACTGTAAAATCACAGGAGATCAGCAGTTACAGAAATACTCAAACCCACCCATCTGGCACCCATACAGCTTGTTATTTGTTGTTGTTTTTTGTGTGTATGCGTGCTAGATAAACAGTATTCACATTGCTCCACCACAGGTGTGCTTGGCGTTTACATGTTACCATATCAACAGATGACATCAAGGTTTTTAAATCAACAATGATCATCATTTAAAACATTTAAAGCAATCTTCGTGCAGTTACATATTGGGTTTAGGGCCGTTTTCTATTATGAGACATTATTACAGGTTCATTATGCAGATTTCACCTGCCATCAGAATTACTTTTTTTTTTTTTTTTTTTTTTTTTTTTAACTAACACAGCCAATGCCCAAAGAGAAAAAATTTATTACAAAAAAAATATAAAAGCATTTTTAAGTACATTTTCAAAACACATTATAGTTTTCATTACTCCAATCCATATGTTTTTAGATGTGGCTTCATTGTCCAAATATTTTTCTTTGATATGTACATTCAAAATTAATTGCACAAAATATTTCTTACACTAAAATAATAAATTAAACTGCAAAAATTTGCACTGAAATGAATAAAGCAATAAATAAAAATAAATCAATTAAATCCAATGTTTTAAAGTGATTTATGTTTTCAATTTATTTTTTCACATCCATATAAAATATTGATTAGACAAAATATATATAAAAACATTTTAATTCCTTTCTCAGCAATTTTCAAATAAAATTAAATAAAGACAAATAAGACAAATTGCATTGATTTTCAAACAAGTAAACTCATAATTTCCATCACACTGAATTGAGTAATCTTTAACTAAATGTACATATTATGAATAAAATACAATGTGAAGTATTAAATCAAAACATTTCACTTTTTCGCTTAATTTAGGTTTTAAAAAAAAAAATGAGTGAAAGTGTCCAATAACAGGATGGTTACTGAGATTAAGTGAGTAATATTCGGCTGGTCTTGTGACTAACATGTGCGGATCCTCTCCATGTAGAATAAAACAGCTTATAGAAGGTTACTGATATGACTGGAGTCTTCATTTTAATGTGAGTGCTCATGATTTCCTACATATATTGCAAAATTACAATTCATGTTTTTAGGAGAAAACTTACTGAGTGCACCTTTAAACCTTAAAATCTTTTATTTTTTTTATTTTTTTTGGGTCTGGTGGGTAACTTTAGCAGATAAATAATCTGAAAGACACGGTTTGTTCTAGACCCCTGTAGGCCACATACAGTCTGTGAGAGACTGACCAGAGGCAGCAGATGGGAGCCGGAGCCAAGCATGCATAATGATGTAAACAAGGTCAAACGTGAGACTGATAACTGAGCCCAATAGAGGGTTAACCATGAGGACAATAGAGGAGATTAGAAAAAAAAATAATGTATGAGAAATATGTATGAGAGAATAATGCATCAGCTGCTGCTGGCATGGGGACATTCATCTGTGTGCTTTCTGCTTTGATTCAGGCCACATGATCTCTCTGCACTGCAGGGTGTTTCTTTACAACCCCCTGCCAACTGAACTGATGATATGTATACAGGGTTGGGGAGTAACGGAATACATGTAATGGGATTACATATTTAAAATACAAAATATTTGTAACTGTATTCCACTACAGTTATAATTTAAATTGTTGATAATTAGAATTGTTACATTTAAAAAGTATCTTGATTACTGAAGAGATTAATTTGCATTTTATTGTCATTTGTTTCATTTCATATTTAGTCCTTTCAGATGGAAAACATTTATACATATAAATGATCCAAAATGCATTTGAACAGCGGTGAAACACTTTCTCATGATGTGTAACATTCATACGAGCAGACAGAGAAGTACGTTTGAAGTAAGTTTGGAGCAGAAGAAACAGAAATAAACCTTGTGTAAATTGTTAGCTTTATGCTAAGCTAAAATGCTAATTCTAGCCATTTTACATGCACATGTTACCAGACACGATCATATTTATTATCAAGAAAATTCACGTTTCTTTTTTCTAGTTATAACTTTGATATTAGGGCAAAAATAGTATTCTTGATAATATTTTTTGTTTTGTTTTCCTGTAAAAATATCTAAAAATCCTTAAAACAAGATTTGACTTGTTTTAGAAACAACACTGCATAAGATATTTGGGTTTTTCAGAGAATGTATTTTTAACATGTGTATTTTGTGTCACTGTACTGGCAGATTTTTTATACTCAAAACAAATGAAATGAATCAACAAGTAATCCAAAGTATTTAGATTACATTACTGACCTTGAGTAATCTAACTGAATACGTTATAAACTACATTTTACAGCATGTAATCTGTAATCTGTAGTGGAATACATTTCAATAGTAACCCTCCCAACCCTGTATGTATATATGTGCATAAATATGCAATTATTGGAAGGGGGAAATGATAAAGGAAATAATTGCATAAAATCTGAATGTATAGTTATATTTGGATATATTTATAAATTCAAATATATTTATAAGTGGTGAGGTTTGAAAGTCTGAGTGCATTTTTCAAATTTTGGTTCATTGCTAATGCTAATTATATTCTCAACATAAGAATCTGAGTGAAAGTTTAATTGAATTCCTTAGTATTTGGTACTCGCTTTTGCTTTAATGACGGCATGCACTCGAGCTGGCATGAACTCCACAAGTCTGTGCAAAACCTGATGATCATGTTAACCAACATGGTTTGAGAATGTTCCAAAAAGCATCTTGTGTTTCAATGTTGTTACCATATCTGTGACAGGGTTAATGTCATAGATAGCTACTTGATTAAAGGATTAATTCACCCAAAAATGAAAATTCAGTCATTGTTTACCCACCCCGATGTTGTTATAACCCTATATGACTTTCTTTCTTTTTCTTAAGACAAAGAGAGAACTTGTGAAAACATGTTGTGCTCAGTGATGTCATACAGTGGCAGTTTTATAGTGACCACCTCTTCAAGCTTCAAAAGAAGCAAAAATACAATTCAGAAGCCCAATAAATTTGTCCATGAGACTCATGATTGTTATGAAATTATACAATAAAGTTTGGTGTGAAGCAAACCAAAATCTAATGTGTTTAGTGAAAATGTTCACTGACGGTGGATCTCCCGTGTTCATGATAGTGCACGAGAGCAACAGTTCACGTAGCGCATTTGCGACACTGGGGCGTTCAAGCGAAAACTCGTTCTGTTTATCAAAATCCATGTCCACCACAATGATAGTGACAACAAAACAGACAGCACAGCTTACTAAACATGTCTGAAGTGTTTGTAGTCGAAGAATTGATGCATTTCTATGCCCAGCCTTATTTTATTCGTAAATCATCAGAAACATAGAGGAGGCAACAGGCAGCCACAGTCACACCATGTCCTAATCTGATGGCAAACAACACTCAATAAAAGGTATATTTTCTATGGTTATCAGAGTTTTAGTCCTAACCAGCAGTGACAATTGACACTTGGTACATTCTAGCGATCGCTTGTTTTCTATTTTCGGCCACGCACGGGTAACTCCGTCCACTGTGAACTGGCACCGGTCCAAAAACTTGTAAAAACAAATACGGCTGGGCATAGAAATGCATCAATTCTTAGACTACTCTTCAGACTTGTTTTTGTTCTCTGTTTTGTGGGCAGCTGTGTTGTGTTCTGTAAACTAATCCATAAACTGCCATTTTAAGACATCACTGCACATACAATTATTTTCACAATTTCTTCCTTTGTGTTAAGAAAAAGAAAGTCATATAGTGTTATAACAACACAGCGGTGTAAACAATGACGGAAGTTTCATTTTTGGGTGAACTAAACTAATTTACTAAGTACTGGGTAAATTACTCAAAAAGTAATCCAATACCAATTACTTCTCTAAAATTGCTATCCGATTAATTTACTGATTACATCAACTGAAAAGTAATCACATGACTAATTTCTTTACATTTAAATTTGTTTCAAAATCACATTTCATAGAAAAGTGTTTTTCTGATCAATGAATTCAAAATAATGTCTAAATGTCTACACAAGCCTTTCACAAAAATGCAAACAGACGGACATGAATGTAACGTATTGTACATAATATTTAAAAATATGTTTAACCCAAGTAATGTACTTAAAAGCAATTAACGTCATTAATAGACAGTAACTATAATCTAATTAAAATGTAATGCATACTGTAATTATAGTACAAGTAACTAATTACTTTGTAATCACATTACACCAACTTGATTAGTGACCTATAATAGTACAGAATAGTGCAGAATATTTAAAACATTTATTAATAAATTTAAAAAAAAATGCTTACAAATCTAAGTGAATGAAAACAAAACATTTCAATATTTAAATAATCTTTCCACTCATGTCCTCCTTTACCACAATCAAACAACAAAACACATATTGGCTAAATATATCACATCTTAATGGGTCCATAAATGTTCTTTGTGGAACAAATTATTAAGGCTGTCTAAAGCACCTAAAACGTCATAAAATGAAAGTAAATAATGCAGTAAAGCTCTTGAGAACAGGGCCGTGCTGACACTGCATGACAAAACTCTCTGTAGTCTGTTTCGACATGCTGAAGTATGCTACATAGGCAGAAATCACCATGCATGTAGACACAAGTTAATTAACACAGCATCTGTCTTGCACAATCATTTGATAGCATGATGGTTCTACAAGCCTACAAATGTAATAAAAAAATATACTTTTACATAAGAAATGCACAATTAAACCTAATCTACCTGTGTGATCAACCTTTGTGCAAAATAACACTGATTAAACTGGTCATTTGTCTTCTGAGAGCTTTGGGTCAGGCAGATAGTGACTCTAATTAGTCTAATACTGTGAGATCCTTCATTTAAACACAGAGGTTAAACAGATCGTATTGCTTAACTTGGCCTACATCACCTTTGTAGCATGTATATTTATAAAGCACTTAATCACCGGTGTGCAAACAAAGGAAAATATCTTCAGATGACCTTTAGCGGAAAGTTTTATTTTTGTGGTTTGCCCACACCCTTCGTTTGCCCTTTACTGCTATATAACACATTTACACAAACCAAAGGGAGGCTGGAGTCTGCCGTTGCCGTGGTGAACGAGGTGGTTTCCTGGTGACTGTTCTGGAATTTTCTTTGACCCAACACTGATGAAATATTCCTGCTTCAGTGACCATTACAGGTCACACCTGCACACACACACACTCATAAAGGTTGACACATGAACACTTGGTGGCATAAAGGTACGAAACATTATCTCAAATATACTTTAGTGCTTTTACAAATTATTTTGTCTTGACAATCACTCACAGCCTCAACAGACTACATTTAACACACACACAGTTAAATGTCAAAATACAGACTACACCACAATGTGAGGATGCAGGACGGCCAGCTGTTTACAGCCTGACTCACACAGGACAATGTTGGCACATCTTTCCTGCAGGACAAATGCTTGGAAGCAAAAAGAGGAAGCGTAGCAAACTGAGAGTCTGCTTAGGTCAACGTTTTCTTCTTTAAACAGAATCTTGCTGAACAAGGTAGGTATTATATATATTTCTACAGTAAGCTACTTGAACAATAGCACATCCAGTGTAATGGCACAGACATTTGAATGAAACCACCTTGAGTACTGAGATTTCTTACCGCTACCCTTTACATAAATTAACCATGGCTTAACTATGGAAATATTATTGTAACCATGTAGTAAAATGTTTAATTTTGTGGCTGCTATGGTTTTACTACAAATACCACGGTTAAACTATTGCTACAGTAGTAAAACTGGTGTAGTGGTCTAAAGCACATAACTGGTAATCAGAAGGTTGCTGGTTCGATCCCGACAGCCACCACCATTGTGTCCTTGAGTAAGGCACTTAACTCCAGGTTGCTCCGGGGGGATTGTCCCTGTAATAAGTGCACTGAAAGTCGCTTTGGATAAAAGCGTCTGCCAAATGCATACATGAAAATGTAAATGTAAAACCATGGTTAAGAAGGGAACGCCATGTAAAATTAGTGTAGGGAAATTGTTTCGCCAACAGATGCGACGAAATTTCAGATTGTGCAGATTCCCATTAAGATGACTGTATAAGAGATGGGTGAGACTATTTATTTTATTTTTGATCCGATACCAATTACTATTAATGGCACTATTGCAGATACCGATACCAATACCAAAACCTGTATTAAACTAATTTCTTTGCAAACTGAGAATTTTAAAATGTATATTTATAGGCCTAAAAGTAAACAATTACTAGACTTCTGTTTTTATCATTTATTAATAACAATTACAGATTAATTTTCAATTAAATTAAATTAACTTAATAAACATAACACGTCACACAAACCTATACAAATCAATATCACTTGCAGTTTAAGCATTATTTAGTTACATTTTGTTATATTGGTAAAATTGGGTAGGGCTCTCTGGGACAGTCCTCTGCTGGTTCAGGTCATATCTAGAAGGGAGGGTTTACTATGTCAACATAGGCACCTATGAATCTACCCAGCCCTGTCTCCAAATGACCACAGCCCCTCAGACTCTCTGTGCCAGTGCATTGACGAAATTAACAGTTGGATGTGCCAAAACGTCCTTCAGTTAAACAACGGCATGACAGAAGTCATTTTTGTGGTACGTTAACAAAGGCGAAATTCCCCAGGTGAACACATGCATTGACTCCAGGGGTCATGTAAGGAATAATTGTGGAGTCAGAGCTTAGTTTCAATAGTCATATCAAAGCAATAACTAAATTAGCCTACTATCATCTAAAAAATATATAGCAAGAATTAGATGTTTTGTATCCCATCAAGACTAAGAGAAACTTGCTCATGCATTCATCACTAGCAGAATGGACGACTGCAATGGACTCCTCTCCAGTCTTCCCAAAAAGAGCCTCCGACACCTGCAGCTCATGAATCCATCTGCCAGGGTTCTCACCCGAACGAAACAATCAGAGCGTATTACTCCAGTCCTCAGGTATTCACACTGGCTTCCAATTACATTTAGTTTAACACACTGTGCACTGAGTGAAAGAACTATTCCGATAACAATAACGATATGCTAAAATAATTTGATATAATAATAATTATATAATATAATCATAATTTTTTTCCATTTTGAAGCTTATTGTGTGCAATCATTTCATTTAACTAAATAATAAAATCACGTGTGATTATGTGAGGATTGATATTCTTGATACAAATCAATATTGGATGTTTCGATCCTCTAAGATTGATTTGCCAAACCCTTGACCGTATTTCACCAGCAGAACCTTGTCGTGCAATGTTTAATGTGACCGAGCCTTAAGATGATAACTACACCACAACCTTAAACTGTCATTTCTCATAAAAAAATGTGTGTTGTATATGTAGATATATGACTTGTTCTAGTAATGCTTGCCTTTGCAAACAGCACTCATTTCTGATCCTGAGATGCACAAAACAGACACAAGGACGATATAAAGCAAACTGAAAGACATCCCCTTTATAAAGCAACTGAGCCACTGTGGACAGTGTGACATGACAGAGGATTTTGATGAGACTTTTTCCACACAGCTGATATTTGCTGTCAGGACAGTGTACCTTCAAGCCAAATCCCAGCAGACAGACAGAAAGACACACTCCAAACCCACACAAGCCATTAGTTCTCTATCAAAAACAGAGCGTGTATAAGCTCAGCCACACGGAGGAGATTTGACCTATTTTTACAGCGTGTTGCATGAAAGCTTTGAAGAAGGAACCCTTCTGCTGAGAGACAGACTGTTTGCCCTTCAGCCATGTCATGTCACATCCAGTCAGGATTCATACAGAAACCGCACGCGACAATAATGCGACAAAGACTATATTTTTAAAAAGCAACTTGTATATTTTATTCCAAAGAAATGAAAAGCTGGAAAACAGCAAACAGAAAACAAGAACTCAAGATGTAAAATGACAGTCATCATAACAAACAATAACTACCCTGTGGATGTCTATAATAGTACATACCATGTGTAGTAGTGTGTGTGTGTGTGTGTGTGTGTGTGTGTGTGCATGGTCAGATTCCCATCAGCCCTTGCTGTGCCTGAGGATATACATACTGTTCACAAGTAACCCGACAACAAAAACATTTCGTATTTTTGCTGGTCAAAATCAAAGCTATTCAAAATACAGCGAGGTTACCCATAGTATTGTGTTCCTTAAAGGAAAAGTTCACCCAACAATGTAAGCGCAGCGTAGTTCTAGCGGGAGGACTAGCAGCGGTACATCATCGCACCATTAGCTGGGTAACTCCTAGCCAATCACATGTAAGCCATTGCTTTATAAGTCCGCTCACAATCTATCACATTGCTGTTTCAGTGTGCTAACGCGGCAACCTCCACCACCCCAGCACCACCTGTTGAGTCCCGTCCTGCACGGGGGTAGGCTCCTTGCCCCTGCCTCCTATCTCTGGCAGAATATGACGGTTCTGAGTACAACTACTTACCGAGTGTCACTTTTTACTTCCCCTCATGTCATTCCAAACCCATATGCTGTTATTTTCACGTGGCAACACAAAACTAGTTTAAGAAATCTTTCTTGCCATAAAACGACAGTTTATAGAGACCAACGGCTGTAAAGCTCCATAAAGGAGGAACAGTGAGGAACAGACTGAAATCTAACAGCCCGCGTATACTTCCAGATTCAGAAATGGCATGTACACATCATTGGTTGTTATCTGCGTAGTACTGCGTAGAATTCTGTACTCGAACACCGGCTATACGCAAGATTTTTAATGACTAATCTCTTAAATTCCAGTCTGTTACTCAAACAAAGCTTTCATATAACTTCAGAAGTCTTGAAATATAGCACTTGCGTATAATGGACAACATTTATGGCACATTTTGGAGCTTGACAGCCCACAGGTTGGAACAACATGAGGATGAGTAAATGACAGAATTGTCCAATTTTGGGTGAACTGTTCCTTTAAGAGGAAGATACTAGAGCTTTATCTCCATTTACAAGAAGTGGCTTTTAATTCAGAGGTACAGTCAAAGGGACCCCATTTCAAATGTCACGTTAAACTAAAAAAACCTCACAAGTGATGGTTCATATAAATATCTAAAGAAGCATTGCTAAGTAATCCTTAAAAATATCAGGGACCCAAGGGCACCACACAGTAGCTGGTAGAGTAAAATGATGGTAAGTAATGTGACAGCTGCCTTAAGTGAAGCGAAAAGCCACGGTAACGACAGTTTCCTGTCATGTTATAAGTTTGAAGCACAAAGGCATTTAGAAGATGGTGGAATGACAACACTTCCTGTTTCCATCATCCTCACTGGCCCTTGTTTCTCACTTAAGGGTGGCAAAGAGGGACCAAAACAAAGCTGTGCACACAGATGGCCATCCGGAAAAGTGAAAGTCACATTTTGCACATTCCAGTATCATGTCTAAACTTCCTTGCCGTCATATATCTCTAATTCATCGCCTCTACTTCCTGTCGCCGGGATGTTAAGAGCTTGCTAAAGAGCAGCCTTCATTTTAAACTGAAATAAAGTTTTGTCATTGACAGTTTGCCCAAAAAGGACAATTCTGTCAATGACGTCCAAAGGTATGACACTGTCATGTTGTTTCAAACCCGTGTAACTTTCTATCTTCCAAAAGGAGACATTTTGAAGAATGCTGATGCTGCTCTTTTCCATGAAATGAAAGTGGATGGTGACCTTGGCGGTCAAGAGAGCATCACTCAGATGGTCTGTATGACTTTGTGCGAGGACTAGACTGAAATTTACATAGTTATTCAATGATAATCTTCCCCTTTGTCACAGCTCTCAAATCCCATTCGGATTGTATGGAAAAAAAGCAGTGAATATTGTGCATGAATAACATTTCTCATTTAGTGTTTTACTGAAGAAAGAAAGTCATACGGGTTTGGAACAGCATGCAGGGTATCAGTCTCTCAATTTGCGTAGAGATGAGCTTAAACTAAAACAAAAGCCTAGTCACATAGGATGTTATTTGTTCTGTACATCATTGCTTTAGTGTTTCATCATTGCTAAAATCTTTATAAAATACTTTGGTTAGTCTACATTTTATCCTCAAATCTTAAATATATTATCTGAAGCTTTTGGAGCAGAAAAAAATATATAATATTGCGGTTCCCAGTGCGATACGAGTCCAACGGCGCAGTGAATACGCTTCTATCAGCCGATGCAGGACACATGTAGTGTGATCTTTTTGCTCAAAAACTCCAAACACACTCATAGATCTGCTCAAGATTCAAAATTTGACTGAAAACAAAGCGTTATAGTAGCCATGTGAGTTAAGCCCTGAGTGAGTGTGTGTGTGTGTGTGTGTGTGAGCATGCGATAAATGTGTGTGTTCTCAGAGTGTTTGCACCAGTACAGGGTAGAGCAGCGACAGGTGTTCAGCTCCACGGATGGGTAGTTTGTGTGTGGTGTAGTAATGAATGACTTCAGGAATAGAGACAAACGGAGGACTGTTCTCGCCCAGGATGAACTTCCCATCACGAGATTGTGAGAACTTCATGTGCATGAATCCATGACAACTCCTGCAGAGAAAGAGACGTTTTTAGTTTACTCTGCACTGTTTAAAGAGATAGTCAACCCAAAAATGAAATTAGTCATCATTTACTCCCTCATGTTGATCAAAACCTGTTTAACTTTCTATTTTTGTTTGTTTTTTTGTTTTAACTTGAGTAAATGATGGGTGATTAACAACGTTAATGAACTTGCGCTGTAATTAATCCACAACATTACTGTATAAATGACACCATCGTTCATTTTCGTTGAATTAAAACGTCTAGTGTTATTCTGAAAAAAATAAAATGACATTAAATGAAGAAAAATATAAAGGAGTGTATTTTAAAATTTCTTTTAAAAACTAAAATATTTAAAAGATGGATTCCCTTTCATGGTAATTATGAATGAAAGACATTACAAACAACATTTGCTTGTCTAACGACTTGAGAGACTTCATAGGACATGACGACGTTGCCGGTAAAGGAACCCAGTGAGCAACGATGCTCCCTGGTTTTCACGGTGCATTGTGGGATTTTTTAGGGAGCGAACGTTTTAGCGCACTGTAACGATTTTGCAATAAAGGCAGCCCTTAAAATGGCTGACTCCCCAATCAGTGCCCTGACTACTGAACTAGGAAGCTGATTAAGACGAACCTTAAGTTTCACCAAAGTCTTTCTAAAAAGTCAGACCGCTGGCGGCCATCTTTGGAACACTCTCGGGAAGCTTTTTACAGTCATGTCAGTGCAGCTCCTATCTACTTGAATGGGGGAACACCAAAATCTCAATAATGGTTGGTCAAGATTAGGATCAAATCAAAAGATTAGGATCAAGTAAAATCTAAAAACAATAAAATCTAACCTAAATTGTGCTTTACCTCCGATTATGCTTTAAAAAATTTTTTTTAAATTCGCCCTGCTTGTATAGCTAACTTGAGTTGACTGATTAGCGATGTCTGTATCTAAAAGGTGATTGTCTCTTTTTACCTGTAAGGTGGGACTTCCTGTCTACATCCATTGTCCATTGAGCATTCCAATTTCTCCTATTAATTTAATAGAAGTGGCCCATCTCTGCTAAATAGTCTCTGGCTTTGGCGTATAATGTGGTTAGCTTATAATGTGCAGTGTGCAAAACTTTCCAGCATCACTTTATTTCCACATTCATGTAATTTCAAATTTCATAATTTCATTTTTGGCCACTACAAGTTATAATAACAATGGATACTGGACAACGTAAAGGAGATGGCAGTATTTCATCAGATATGAAATGAGTAACATAAATGGTACAGTGCAAAAGTTTTAGGTACTTGTGAAAAATGTTGCATAGTGAGGACGTCTTCAAAAAATAATGCCATAAATAGTTTTCATTTATCACTTAATGTCATACAAAGTCCATAAAACATAAAAAAAAAATCTATATTTGGTGTGACCACCGTTGCCTTTAAAACAGCCGCAATTCTCCTAGTTACACCTGGACACAGTTGTTCTTGGTTGTTGGCAGATGGGATGTTCTTGGAGTATTCGCCACATTTCTTCTATCTATTTAGGCTGTCTCAATTGCTTCTGTCTCTTTATATAATCTCAGACTGACTCGATGTTCAGTGGGGTGGGGGTGGGGGGGGGGGGGGTTCTGTGGGGGCCATGACATTTGTTGCAGGGCTCCCTGTTCTTCTGTTCTATTGTATTTGCAAAAGTCATGTTTGTGAGTCTAACATTCATATCTCCTGTTGACACACTAAAGCTGAAGATATAAGTGACCATCTTAAGACAAATGCTTTTGTGAAACATCTTATGTGCCTAAAACCTTTGCACTGTATACAGTATAAAGACATACAGTATATACATATAATACTATTGTGTACCTGAGAGAGAGTGAATAGTCGTTTCGGCTGGTTTGGCTTTTTCTCACCAGATAACTGCACTCCTTACACAGCGTGAGCAACGACTCGGCTTCAGAGCGCGACAATGCACCATGGTACCACCTACAAAACACCCACAAATGCGTCTCTAAACGTATCGACCATATTAGGGTTGCTGCACATTTTTAAAAATCAAACTGAAGACTTTTTATGATATTTATATAGGCCCGAACCAATAAAGCGAATACAATATTTAGATACTTAAAATAAATTATGTATTACAGATTATATTACATGAACAGTCTGGGTATTGCACTTTCAACAAAGCCTTAACATGGCTTATCCGAGTAAACAGGGCATCTGAAGATCAAAAACCTCAAGTTTTTCCACTTGTACCATTATATGTACCATTATATCAATACATATGAACTAGAGGTCGATTCATATTGGATCATGCTGATGTCATAATAAGGTGTTTAAAAAGAGCAGACAACTAATTAATCAGAATCAAAACAATGAATGTGTTAAAAATGTTCTTAATCTTTTCCTCCTGTGACAGGCAGCCCAGGCAGAGGCTACAGCACTAGAATGAGACGGTCTAGTACGTGTGCGTGACGAACCGTAAGCTTAGAACCATGTGATATTTTACTTTGTTTAGAAAACCCATATACTTCAGAAAATGAGCAAAATTTCACTCAAAAAAAGCCTTTGTTTAATACATTTTGCAACACTGATCTAAGAATGATCTTTATATTTAAACCCTTTCAAATATGAAAAAACTGAATCCTAGACGTGTAAAAACTATAAACCTTTTAAAGCTTTTCAAATTCACGTAATTGCCCTTTTAAGTCGTCATTCGACAAAAATTAAGCCGCCTTATAAAGGTTTCCGCCTCTGTGGTCACACGACTCATTTTCCGGATTGTGGGTGATAGAAGGACATGAAGGATACAGCTGATGCATCCTCCAAAATATGGCAAATGAAGGCTGCGAAACGGCTGCCTTCCAAGTGTCCTCACAATTGAGAGGGCGTGAACTCTCTCTTTAAGCTATATAGGTTTTAATATTACAGTGTTTCTCTACTATTTGCATCAAGCACCGTGTGTTCATACATACACCTGTTTTTCGAGGGGCAGTGTGGGGTCCACCCTCTCACCCAGGACTGATTGAGGGTTGCTGGGCTTGCGCAGGCTGGTCGCCCCACTGGATGGAGGGCTGGTTCTGGATGTTCCAGCTTTCCCCTGTGGCTCGTCAAGGGGCAATGTGGATGAATCCCAGTCTCCCACATCAAACGTCACTACAAAACAACCGATATGCACACATTTTAAGAAAGCATTCAGTAAGAATCAAAGAGAGTGACAACTAGACAAAATGTAATAACTTGGTGAATCTCACCAAACTCGCCGAGGTAAGATTTCACACCACAAACAGAATGGGTTAAGCTATATGCCAAGGAGTACAAATCCCTAACCCTCAGTTCGAGCAACAGTAATAGTGATTCTTTCTTTAGAAAACCCCACTAATTCTTTCATAGCACCCCTGTTCCTGCTGCGACAGTCTTGATAGAGTTGCAGGAGGGAATTTTTGTCCCCGGAGACACGTGAATTAATCATCCAAATATTCCCTCCCCCTTTCCTCCTTTCTTCCCCTTCATCTCCAAGTCTGTCTCTTGCATGGTCTCTTTCTCTTTAAATCTCTGTCAGGTAATAGCAGATCTGTCAACAGTGTTTGAGCTGTTTAGATAAACCTCAACCTACTTAAAGCAGTAGTGACTTACACCATCTAACAATATTTCAATTATAATAATGGTTCACATTGCATGCATGCAAAGCGACCAACCACAGTTTGTCTTTTTGTGACATTTACGGGAGGTTTAATCTCACATCGGATATTAACAAAGCAGAATATACAAACTTCTGCACATCGCTTTCCGAATGCTGAGACTTGTTCATGGTGAGACTGTCACAAGTGGTTTAATAACCATGTGATGAACAGTGTGAAATGTCTGGCATATAAGGAGAGGTGATCAGTGTGTGTGTGTGTATCTGAGACAGAGCAGAAGACACACAGTGGCTCTGATCTTTCTGCATGACTGCTTCACCCCCCTCTCTTCCTTCATCTCAACCCCCACCTCTCCTTTCATCCCTCTCTCCTCACATGCAAAACATAAAAATATTCTAAAGAACAGACATTGTCTCCAAACATGGAGTGACAAAGGCACAAATAAATGCTGTTCGACAGTATTTTCAAAACCTTTTCAGATCAACTTTTTTATTTATTTATCAAAACACACTATCCAGGCATCTTTACACAATCGAGTTAAGGTGGATCTGTGTCATCTCTAACTTGTGTGTTAAACCGCAGTACTGCTTTTAAGCCATACTAAAATATGCCAGCCATGACCTGCCTAACACCTTAGTACCAGAAGCATCTCTGATGTGACTTGAGACGGTCCTGTGTTATGTTGTCATATAAAAGGCTAAATGCACATGAATTTTGAGATGTCAATTTTCTAGAGCATTTACTGTTTTTCTCCTTGCGTTGCATGCAAATCAACAAGACGTTGGTTAGATAATTTGTACAAATGGCTGGGCGATATTCAGTAGCTAAGAAATTTTTTTTGATCGTTTTCGATAAAGACTCAATTTCGAACCAAACAGCCACTGTTGCCAAGACAAAATGTCTATTTACTATTAACCACATACACTCACTGAGCACTTTACAAGGAACAAAATACTAATACTGGGTAGGGCCTCCCGTTGCTCTCAAAACAGGCTCAATTCTTTGTAGCATGGATTCCACAAGATGTTGGAAAAAATATCTTTGAGATTATGGTCCATGTTGAAACGACTACATCACGCAATTTTGACAGATTTGTCTTCTGTACGTTCATGCTGCGAATCTCCTGTTCTACCGCATCCCAAAGATATTCTATTGGATTCAGATCCGGAGACTGGGATGGCCACCAATGAACAGTAAACTCATTGTCATGTTCATGAAACCAGTTTGTGAGGACTTTTGCTTTGTGACATGGTGCATTATCATGCTGGAAGTAGCCATTAGAAGATGGGTAAATTGTGGCCATGAAGGGATGCACATGGTCAGCAGCAACACTCGAATAGGCTTTGGCATTCAAGCAATGATTGAATGGTATTAATGGGCCGAAAGTGTGCCAAGAAATCATCCCTCACACCATTACACCACTGCCACCAGCCTGGACTGTTGACACAAGGCAGGTTGGGTTCATGGATTTGTGCAGTTGGCGCCAGATTCTGACCATATCATTTGTGTGTCTCAGCAGAAATCAAGATTTATCAGACCGAGCTACATATTTCCAGTCTTTAACGGTCCAGTTTTGGTGAGCCTGTGCACACTGCAGCCTCAGCTTTCTGTTCTTGGCTGAAAGAAGTGGAACTCAACGTGGTCTTCTACTGTTGTAGTCCATCCGCATCAAGGTTCGACGTGTTTTGCTTTCTGAGATGCTGTTCTGCTCACTACAATTGTACATGAGTGGTTATCTGAGTTACCATAGCCTTTCTGTCAGCTCAAACCAGTCTGGCCATTCTCCGTTGACCTCTCAAATCAACAAGGCGTTTCTGTCCGCAGGACTGTTGTGTGTGAAAATCCCAGGAGATCAGCAGTTACAGAAATACTCAAACCAACCAGACTGGCACCAACAATCATGCCACGAATGAAATCACTGAGATAAAATGTTTTCCCCATTCTGATGGTTGATGTGAACCATAGGCTCCTGACGGCTCCTGACCCGTATCTGCCTGATTTTATGCATTGCACTGCTGCCACACGATTGGCTGATTAGATAATCGCATGTAAAAGTAGGTGTACAGGTGTCCCTAATAAAGTCCTCAGTGAGTGTATATTGTACATATTCAAAGAGCACATCAACAGATATTACCAGCAAAGGCTTTGGAGATATTCTCTTTCTTCCACTCCCAGGGCTGGTCGTACTCATCCGCAGGCCTCTCATCATCCTGCGGCAGACGTCTCTCCATCTCATCGTCCTCAGGGGCTGCCTGGGGCTGAACTCTCTCATCATACGGGCTGTCGTAGAGCTGTAGGTTGCTCCTGCCCCGATCTGTGCTGTGCTGCAGCTCTGAGCAACAACAAACACACATTCAAACATATTCCTTTGTTATTTTATGTCAGAGAACCAAATTAAGCCTTGCACGGTTCTTTTTTTGCTTTAATAATGCAGTAAGAGCAGATCGCTAAACATCTTATGCAATAAAAACAACAGTTCATAGGTGTTGTATAATAGAAAACCAGAATTTCCTTGCTTGTTTGAAATAAAAGAGTTTGATATCCTTTAAAAATACTCTACATAACATACATGATGGGTGTTGAACTAAGTAGACCACAGTGAAAAATAAATCCCTTCTCAGCTCCTTTTTAGGGGTAAACCACATTTCTGAGTGAAGCCAAGCAGGCCAGAACACAAACCAAACAGGCTAAAATAATAACCACAGAGTGAAAGTAATCTTTGATCTCTAATCTCTTCAATGCTTTACCGTTTATGAATCGCTGGGCCTCAAATGGCTCCATGTAACTATTGCAGGTTTCTACGCCGTTGTGTTCCCAGCCGGTCCTGGGCCGCGGATCTGGCCTGGCGTCAAACGGGTCCGAGTAATCTGTGTCACCCACCACAGGAGCCGAGGGAACTACCTAAGAGAAGAACATAGGAATGAGTATAGGCTTAATAGGTACCCTACTGAATTTTGGGCTCTCTCTTGGAAATCTGCAGTTGAAAAGTAAAAGTGCAAGTTATTTGTGAAGGAACGTTATTGGTTTGATTTTCGTCAGTTGTGCTTCAACACTGATGTTTGCACAGATGAATCTGATGGTTTGAGGTATACACATCATTGCCTGTGATCACAAGAGACACTGAGAGTAAAAAGAAAGTCAGAAACATATGTAATCTGGCATTTCAGCCACCTTTTTATGTTTACGAATACAGCATACAAGCAACGACGAATGATGGAAGCCCGAATATTCCGTCAAATCGAACGTGACGGCTCACAATGTAAATATTTACTGTAGGTTTACCTTAGTAAATTGCAGTCTACAAGAATGCAATTTTGAACACCGATATTTATGCACTGGTTCAATAATGATATTTTGTTAATTTCTTACGAAAAATTCAAAAAGAAGCTCTATTGTACTTTTAAGTGTCCCAAGTGTTCTAAATATTGTGCCAGCGGATTTGTTTTGCATCTCCTCCAGGTCTCGCAAATCGCACAAATCAGTTCTAAATAACTTTTTATGGGTCCAAATCAGGGCTGGACTGATAATCTGGCATACCGGGCATTTTCCCAGTGGGCCAACGCACTTTGGGGCCGATCAGGGGTGGACTGGCCATTGGGAGAACCGAGCGGGCCAGTGGGTCGGCTGCGATAAGCTAAACTGTGCCGCCGTGTTATGCATAAAATAATGCAGAAAAGGTCAGAGAACCAGCCCCGCTCAACAAGATTTGGGCCAGTTGCCATGTAAAATCCCGGGCTGATTTATCTTCCCAGTCCAGCCCTGGTCCAAATCAATCAGTAAGCTTACATGGACACCAGAATATGGCTTATTTACCAATTATTGGAAAGCGTCATATTGCGGAGTACTCTTTACTCCTGTATACATGGTCAGCAAGCAGCTTCTCCAAAGCACATCCGAGGAAGACTTTGCCATTTTATTCCCTGTTGCTTCGCTTTATTCCCTGTTACGACCTCAGTCATAATGTGTAAATTTGCAGTTCTGCTCGGTGACTGTTTCTTGTGTGTTTGTGTGTCTCTGTGTCTGTTTGCAGGTGGGTGTCCTGGAGGACAACATTGGAGACACCAATTCAGGAAGGTGACGTGCCCTCGCATGATTGGAGCAGCCAAGACCAGCTGCCATTGAAAGACACGGCAATCTAATTTGCACCAGACCATTGTCTCGATTTGTGCATTGTTACCTGTTGTGATCTACTCTGAAAATTGCTGTTCGTGTGTTTGACCCTTTCTGCTAAAACGTTTTACGATTTTGGATCGTAAATTTAGACTTGCTTGCTTGGACTTAACCTGACCCTAGACTGGGTCGTAACATCCCAGATATTCCAGAGTTGTTGCTGTGTTTACTTCCTTAACTTTCTAGCGCGACCTGCAGAGGAATTACGCTGCAATAGTGGGCATCCATCTTAGGTAAAACTCTGGGATTCCCCCAGTGTACCTGCGCATATACACAAACTTGAGGGACAGTCGATATTTTACAGGGTGTTTATCAATGGGTATAGTTTATAGTGGCTATGCTTTTCCCACTGTAGTCCCAGAAATTTTGAATTCTTTCCATTTTGTTGACATGTTGTTGGGCTCCATCCAATGACATTTGTTATCCGGTCTGTTCACGCACATGCACGCTCTTCAAAAACCTGTAACAATGCCACTTTTTCAATATAAGCCAAGGGTGTGTGGCAAGAATGCAGCTTCAAACACTTTTTTTTTTGGATTTGCTGGATTAATAATGGTATTTTGTTCATTTCTAAAGAAAAATTCTACTTAGTTGAACTGTTAAGTGTCCGAATACTCTATAATTGATATCTATTCTCAATCATTTTGAATATCACTGGCCATAACAAGTGCTTTTTATTGGCTAGTTACATTTTCTAAAGATTGTACTAGCAGGTTAATTTTGCATCCTCTCCTTGTCTTGCAAATCACGAATATGAGAGGGAAATCCAATTCATGAGCAAAACGGTTTGCAAATTTTCTTATGTTCATTTAGTGAAAAACGTTGACTAATTTGAACTAGATTTTACTAGATTTATATTATTTGATTTCCCATGATTTTTCAATCTTGACTGAATTTCAGTTCCTCTTATTCAAAAGCAATTGACCTTTTAAGTAATTTCAGAGCAAATACATAAATGGGCATTAACCCAATATCATCAAGAGGCTGGAAAACATCCAAATATTATTTATTGACCTTTTTCGCCCAGACATCAGAAGGATTCTTCTGTGAGATGCTTTGTCATGGGTTATATGTTGATGCTCTGAACTCCGCCTGGGGACAGTCCTGCGAGCGAGCGCCAGCTCTTTGCGTGTCTGAGTTGAGTTAACGAGAGCTGCAGCGTTCTGCTGTAATTTGGATAATAATGTGCGCTGAAGGGTAAAGGCACAGTTTTAGCCCAGTTAATGGCACTGATGTGTCTGTTGGCTGCCAGCACGCATTAGATTAGACCAGTCTAATTACACACGAATGCCAGGTAACAAACACGTAGAAGCTGCGACCTAGAGATACACATTACTTTCTCTGTTATACAGTATCTAAAGGAACAGTGCCCTCAAAAAGGAAAATTCTGTCATCATTTACTCAACTGAAATGACATGAGGGGAGTAAATAAATGATGACAGATTTTTCCCACCCCATCCCTTTAAAAACCAAGAGGGAGAAGAAAATATATTAGTGTATCAAATGGATGTAGACCTCAGTGAGTGAGAGACAGAGAAAGACCAAAAGATAGAGAGAGAGGTGGTACTGTATATGATGGTCTACAACTCATTCCTGTTCCAGCAGAGATTGGGATTAAGTGTTAAATGGGTTAATGAAAATTATTTCCTTTGCCCTCACCCTTCACCCCCAACAAACAACCATGCAGTCAAGCTCATAAAAGATCTGTAAGTAACGTGTATGCATGTGCTGTCTGGTTGATTTGACTCACCCACATCATCCGCACCAAACAAACCTATTCAAAGCAAATCAAACATCAGCATTATCCTGAAAATTTTTGAAATAAATCACTGCAACGAGCTGAGAACTGTCAGATCCAAAAAAAGATACTATCATCCTCTATGATGTCATATCACCAAACTATATATAAATATATATATATATATATATATATATATATATATATATATATATATATATATATATATATATATCCCTTTAAGGGATAGTTCACCCAAAAATGAAAATTCTCTCATCATTTACTAACCCTAACTAACTCAAACCCTACCCTCATGCCATCCTGTGTATGACTTTCTTCTTCTGAACACAAACAAAGATTTTTTGAAGAATATTTCAGCTCTGTTGGTCCTCACAATGAATCGTGACCAGAGCTTTGAAGGTCCAAAAAGGACATAAAGGTAGCATAAAAGTTATCCATAAGATTTCAGTGGTTCAATCCAAGTCTTCTGAAGTGAAAAGTTGTATCGTAACAGATTAATATTTAAGTCCTTTTTTATTATAAATCTCCACCTTTGACCAGCGCCAACCAGTAAGTGGCTGAATTTAAAAGTGAAAGTGGAGATTTGTAGTATAAAAAGACTGAAATATCTGTTTCTCAACCTCTTCGATTTAACCACTGCGTCGTTTGGATTACTTTTATGCAGACTTTATGTCCTTTTTCGACCTTCAAAGTTCTGGTCACCATTCAATTGCATTGTGAGGACCAACAGAGCTGAGATATTCTTCTAAAAATCTTTGTTTGTGTTCAGAAGAAGAAAGTCATACACATCTTGGATGGCATGAGGGTGAGTATTTTCATTTTTGGGTGAACTATCCCTTTAATAAAACCCTCATGACTGTGTGCAAAATTTAAAAAAAATATCAGATATTTTGACATTTTTATGAAAAGGCACATATTGTTCAGGTCATATTGTTTAACCGTAAGCACACTTTTTTACTTTTAAAATATGGTTTGGAAACTTTTTTTAAATGATTAAGGTTTGAAGGATTAAGGATTTTGAGCTCTTTTTTCCTGTTGCACCTGTGAATACACCTGCATGACCTGTATGATTTATTAATGCATCCTATCAAGCAAATAATTAATTTGAATAAAACAAATCACAAAAGGTAAGTCATTAGCTTTACATTTGTTAACTATAATAACAAATAGGCCTGTTATTTATATAAAACATATTACAATTCCAAAATATACATTTGACAAATTATAATTTATCTGGGGCTGTCAATTTAACACGTTAATTTGGTTTGATTAATTATATAAAAAAATAACGTGTTACAAAAACGCAATTAAACCGTAAAATAAGGACGATTCCTGAGCAATTCAAGCTTGAAGTACCACCTGTTTACTCCAGGGGGCAGTAAGCAAAACTTAAGCTGTATAGGCAATGCACAGTTTATACAGAGAACAAGCCAACCCTTCAGCAGAGAGCACAGCACAAGGACACGTTCTTGCATTCAAACACAGCTTGATGGAGGGCAAATCCGAACTTGGGGATTTCAAGTTGTGTTTTTCTAAGAATTAAACTGTTTAACTTGACACAGCGACCTAAAAATGGTAGTTTATGACGCAACGGAACCAAAGTGAGATGCTCCATCTGACACAGGTGTACACTGATGTCCAAAATACAGTCCAAATATCTGAGATCACATTTTTTCCACATTCTCATGGTTGAAGTGAACATTAACTGAAGCTCATGACCTGTATCTGCACGATTTTATGCACTGCTGCCACATGATTGGCTGATTAGATAATCACATGAATAATTAGGTGTACAAGGGTACCTAAGAAAGTGGCCGGTGAGTATATATATATATATATATATATAATTTTTAATTATTTCAATATAACAATTTACTATTATTACATCATTATATTTAGAATTATTGTTAATTGAGGAACTTTCTCAGCAAATATTTATATATGCCATTATTCGATCAATTAATCAGCTCACCTTGTATTCAATTCGATTCAAAATGTAATCGATTGACAGCCCTGATTTTATCATTAGTTATACATCAAATTGGTCACATTTTAGCTTTTGAAACATTTTCAAATTCAGTCTATTCCATCAATAAATGTCTTGAAATTGCATATATTGTGTTGCATATATTTTTTTTTTTGTTGCATTTTTATCGTATACTTTTGCATCAGTACTGTCTCTTTAAGACTAGTGGCATCAGCCAGTAAGCGCATATAATGATAAACGACGTACGTTACTTCTTTAGTGCATCCATGTGTGATTAGAATTAACTGTTTTTTTATTGTCGTCTATAACGAGACATCTATAAAGAGGCATTTTTCAATAACATATGGATCTGTGGATCTTGTCTTTGGACACAAAGAATGAGTTAAAGATCGCGATGTATCAGAAACTCCAACCCCAAGTATGAGTAAAACACATATTGTAATGTACCCTACTATAACTAAAGTTCAATGCACCAAATAAACTACAGATATTCACTTTAAAGGTGAAGTGTATAATGTCCAATAGCGGCACCAAACACTTCTTCTAGCCCTGTCGACCATTGTTTAGCCACACCGGTAGACATGTCAGGCCACTCAAACAAACATAGCAATGTTTTTAAAGCGCCACAGATCCACAGTGTTTACACTCGTTGGGAAGTCAGCCTACAATAATGGCTAACTTATAGTTGACTGCAGATTCATCTGGGATAAAAGGAAGTATTTTAGCATTGAAAAAATGACAGAGTGCACCAAACATGCGCTGGTTCCATACGGGAACCTTTCAAAGCACACCATTCTTTTACAATCTGATAACAGGCCGATGATAAGACCCGTTGAACTCTATAAATCAAGAAAACAAGCAGTGGTACATACAGGAGTCTGTGGTTCCTCAAAGGTCACAATGTTCAACGGAATCTGGCAACGCCCGAATTCTTGAGATTCCACTTTTACAAGTCTGTGTTTGGGAGACGCAATCTTCCCCTCCACCTCATTGGACAGCCCCGTGCCAAAGGCGGGGAACGTTTCGATCGTCCCTGACCCGTTCTGCACCCGGTTCTCAGAGGGTTCGTAGGGGTCTTCAAAGTCCAGGTCTTTCTGAGCCCTATAGGCCCGTAGGATCTCACTTTCAGTGTAGTCTGGTTTCGGGGGCTGTGGTGGTCCTTTCCTGCTGCCAAGACTCAGGTGATCTCTAAACCACTTTGCCATGGGTCTTTGAACAACACAAGGAGGAAAGACTTCTTTAAAACAACCGCTATGCCTCTATAAAGGACTTTATCCTAGTTTCCCCATGGAATACTATCCAGAAATCATGCTTGTGCATGGGACATCTGACCAATAAGTTACTTATTACTCTAGAGATTGTGTAAATAAATGGCAAATAAGATATTGTGCAGTCCCTCACCTTCAATTTCCCCAATGCATCGACGCTTAGGAACATCAAGCTCTTTTCTGCATGCAATAAGTTGATCTGTAAGAGAAAAAAAGCACAGCTATGATGTACAAAAAATAGAAAACATGAAAAAAGGCAGAGTTATGTGAATTATTTTTAAGCCTCCACCCCTAAACATGCCCCATGAGCATAGGCATAGCCTATTAAAGCGATAGCTCACACAAAAAATGAAAATTCTGACATAATTTTCTCACACTAGTGTTGTTCTAAACCCTATTAGATTTTCTTTCTTCCATGAAACACAACGGAAGCAGAGTCGGAGACTCAGGCATTGCTCCAAAATGGGGCGTGAGCTCCAAATCGCCATTGAAGATATAGGGAGCCCCTAATCTAACCCTTTTCCTAACCATAACCGTAAGAGGAAGTGACGCCCCCTTTTGGAGTAACACCACCTTCTTTTGGAGATTCCGCCCCCATAGACCTTTTTCACACTCCGGGTTTTGGAACGCCAAAGTAAATGTTTGCAGGGTAAACTTTGACAGCGGTGAATGGGAGCAAATGGGAGACCACAGCATATCTTAATTTCACTTACCCACTTGCTTCAAGACCAAACGAAAAAATCCACTCTTACGTTTGAATTACTTTCCAGAAAAGGGAAAAAAATAGAGAGTGGTGGATTAGTCACTATATCATATTATTATATATTAGTGAATAATGACTTAACTTTTATTACGTTCAATGCAAATGGTATTTAAATGACTTCAGAAGACTTTTATGGTACTTTCGTGGAGAATTTGTGTACTTTTGGAGATTAACAGGCCTAGTCCCCATTACCTTTCATTGCATGGAAAAGAGCAGCGTGACCATTCTGCTGCGAACAATCTGCTTTTTGTGTTCCAAGGAATAAAGAAAATATTACAGGTTTGAAATAACATTAGGGTGAGTAAATTATGACATCATACAATGGTAATGTCACGGTACAGGTCCAAAAAGCAATTCAATAACCATGGTACAAGTCCAAAACCATGTCTAAAGGTAATACCACGCACGTTTTAGACCGCGGTCAAGATAGTTTGTGGTTTGAAATTCAGACTGTGATTGGCTATAAATCCGCTATGCGCTGTCATAGACAAGTAAATAATGTTGCATGTGATTCTTCATGATTTGTGAATTCGGATGGCTTCATCCCCCGCTCCGCAATCGGTCATTTAAATTGTACGACTCTTCATTTTCTAATCCAAAAAGCTTCAAAAGTTGAACACCTAGAAGACTGAAACCACTCTCGTCTTGACCAGTCTGATTTGGGACTTTTTTCACAGCAGTTTGTTTTCCTGTGAACTATTTTTAAGTCCATGATTCTGGAAGGTGAAAATAAGCGCTCTTCCCTTTTAATGGCTATTTCCAAACACGCAATCTGTGTTCATGCAAATTCACTCGTATTAGATAGAGCCTGATTTGTGTAACCTTTCACGATCACATTTGGTCATGTTTGATTGCATCTTACTGCTCTACCCCATTGCCTTGTGTAATAATTACAATATACTGTAGCTACGTCAATGGATAAAGCCATCAGAGAAATCATCTTATAATTAAAAAAAAAATGAGCACCTAGACGGGTCACACAAGGCTTAAATAGACCATCCTAATCTGTGAATTATTTCACAGTACAGTTTTTGTCTCTTAACCGTTGGTTGAGTTCTTGAGTCAATAGTTTACCAGAAAAATCAGTGTTATAAGCTTTGAGGGGTCACATGATAATTATTATGGAAAAACTATAGTATTATGCAAAACTGGAATTGTGAAAACCTTTGCAGATTGATTTGACTCATGCATAAATGCATTGTGAAAAATTAAGGACGTAAGCCATGAAAGTATAGTAAAAGCTCAAAACCTCTAAACACTGAGAACCTAGATGGGTCATAGTAGGTAAATGGTCTGCACTTATATAGCGCCTTTTTAACCTTAACGGTATTAAAAGCTCCAAAAATTGCCCTAGGTGTGAATGTGAGTGTGAGTGTGTGTCTGTCTATGTGTGGCCCTGCGATGGACTGGCGACCTGTCCAGGGTGTACCCTGCCTTTCGCCCAAAGTTAGCTGGGATAGGCTCCAGCCCCCCGCGACCCTGTACAGGATAAGCGGTTGTCGATGGATGGATGGATGGATGGTATTAAAAGCAATTTACACTGTGACTCATTCACCCGTTCAAACACACATTCATTCACACACCAATGGCGGCAGAGCTGCCATGCAAGGTGCTAGCCAGCCATTGGGAGCAACTTGGGGTTCAGTGTCTTGCCCAAGGACACTCCGGCAACACTAGAGAGTGTCCTTGGGCAAGACACTGAACCCCAAGTTGTTCCCAATGGCAGGCTAGCGTCTAGCATGGCAGCTCTGCCGCCATTGGTGTGTGAATGAATGTGTGTTTGAACGGGTGAATGAGTCACAGTGTGGCATGTG
This sequence comes from Moxostoma hubbsi, assembly GCA_032164185.1. NCBI lineage: Eukaryota > Metazoa > Chordata > Actinopteri > Cypriniformes > Catostomidae > Moxostoma > Moxostoma hubbsi. The sequence continues at coordinate 46,312,938 of JAVLUX010000009.1, read as the reverse complement.
GAGTCATGTGGGCCGAGATTTGAACAACCAACCCTGTGATTAGTGGCTGACCCGCTCTACCAACTGAGCCACAGCCACCAAATGTCAAATAGACAAGTTTTGAGTTCTGGATTCAACAGTTTTATTGACAAATCTGTGTTATAGGCTTTGAGAAGTCACATTCTTGAAACATGATAACTGTGATGGAAAAACAGTAGTTCTAGCCTACACAAAAGCGGATATGTAAAAAATGTCAGAGATTGATTTGACTCAGTTTGATGGCTTTGGTTTGTTGTTGACAAATACAATTTTGATATGGGTGATATGTCAACTATCTAGTCATTTTATTGAACCCTTGTGCGGTGTTTGGGTCAATTTTGACCCATTTTGTTTAATAAAAATGGTTTCATTCAGCTCAGTGGGCCAAGGCTTTGGTTACTTTTCTTTCATTTGCCATCTGAACTCACAATAAAACATTGGACTGGATTTGATGACTTTAGCCCACGTGACGAAAAGTACCACTCGTGGTATTCCGGGTCATTTTTGACCCATCATAGGAAATGAACGGGAAAAACTAAAACACAGAGCAATTACAACACTAAGCCGACAACACTGATATATCAGGTCAACATTTGACTCAAAAACAAAAAAAAATTTCATTTACAATAACTGATCTATGAGCTAGTGTGACCCGTTTAAGCCAAGTGGGACCCGTCTAGGTGCTCATTTTGTAGAACTATAAGATGTTTATTGTTTTTATGGCTTGGAAAATTCATATTTCACAATACCAATATGCAAGAAGCCATCAAACTGAGTAAATTCAACCTGTTTCATATGAAATTATGTATATGTAAATTTGTGTTTCACTATCATAATTATCATGTGTTTGCAGAATGTGACGTCATAATGCTTATGACACTGATTTTTCAGGTAAACTGTTGACTACATAACAACATAAATGGGTTAAGAGACAAAAACTGATCTTTGAAAAGTCTCAAATCAGACTGGACACGATGAGAGTGGATTCAGTCTTCTAGGTGTTCAACTTTTGAAGCTATTTGGATTAGAAAATGAAGAGTTGTACAATTTAAATGACCAATTGCGTAGCGGGGGATGATGTCATCTGAATTCACAAATCATGAAGAATCACATGCAACATTATTAACATATCTATGACAGCGCATATTGGATTTATAGCCAATCGATGTCTGAATTTCAAACTACGAACTATTTTTAAACTTTCGGTACTTTTTAACACTTTTTGTTAGTGAAAAAACACAGTTAGATGGAAACAGAACTGACCTGTCAATAGAAGAGCACACTCCCACCAACTAAACACACCCCCTTTCTTATTCGAAATTATTCTTTTTCATGTGTCCTCACAGAACATGTATATTTTATTCGTTTTGGACTAAAACAGATGAAAATAAAAACTGTCACTCCAGATTAATGCTGAAGTTAGCAAACGGCTAATGCCTCTAAACTCCCCCATCAAAGATTACATCCACTTTCTCTGCATACAAATGCGCTTATATACACATAATACGACAGACTGCTACACATACTAATGAAATATTACATTATATCGATATTTTGTGACACACACACAAGAAAACATATGTATTTTGATAGCCGGCTGGCTAGCCGAGCAGCGCGCGAGCCAGACAGATACTCTTACACTCGTCAAATTACAGCAGGTTTAAAAGCACAAACCCGCTCAGACAGACACAGCCCCACAACATATTTGCCAATTACTTACATCTTAACGTTCCACTGGTAAAAAAGGGAATATAAACAAGTTTTAAAGGAAATTAAAAGCGATAAGCGTGTGCACGTGCAGTTGGATAGATGAGTTGCATTGAATTGCATTAGTTGTTGCAGCTCAGCTGGTGAACAACAGCTCTAAAAGCTTGGCTTGCTTTTGGTTAAGCCCTCTGTAGAGTTGCATTGTCTTTGTTCTGGTTGGTGCATTCCCTGCTGTGAGACAGAGAAAAGGCTGAAATCTTTTCTCAGCTTTAGATTTTTGGCATGTTTTATCTGGTCTCCCAGCCTAGAAAATTGGCTGCTTTCAGAGTAGTTTAGTGCACTTTTTAAACCAACTAGCCACCCAGCTGAGAACCAGACTGGCCAAGAGACCATATTACATCAGCTAAGACCAGCAAACCATCTTAGGCTTATTAAAGATGCTTTTTTTTTCTACCCCACATTAAGGTTGGCACGCATTCTGCAAAATGCTACATGCTTAACACGATGCATTAAATTCACTAAACGTAGCATGCATGTAATGTTCAGTGCATTATGATTTAAGGTTAATTGAAGGGAATTTTAGTCAAATAAAATGCATGATACCAAAAGCTTCTGGTTAACCACATAAAATTACAATAAAGTCAATATACGTCCCATCTGCCACTCTTAACCCTCATTTATTAACACCTTCTTTACCATCAGTATATAAAGGTCAAATTATAAGGTTAGAAGGTCACCAGTGGCACTGTGGTGGATCAGTGTGAGAGCTGGTGAATAATGGATTGTCCCAAAACACTTGATTGCATCACATTAGCAAGCATTTCTTCAAAAACAAAAACCCATCAACTCCATTAGGGATATAAAAATGCAGAACATAAATTTCAACGGCTCAATATAGTTGTGAAAAAAAGCTCTTATTTTATTAGACAATATTTCACCCATATCAAAAAGAGGAAATAGTCAGAATGGAAAGAGGACAAATAATTTATTTGTTAAATGGATAGGAGGGTAAAAGTGTCTTTTATAATGAAGGGCAAGAGATAATCAGTCTAAATATGCTTTAGATTTATGAAAAGTCCACTCAAATTCCATTTCCTGTTATTGATTGAACCAACCTAGAGAAACTACATTATAGAGTACATAATACATTTGAAACACATTACAGGGTACATTAGAGACCTCGTCATGGTGCAAATCTAATATATAGAAACATTAAATCGATTCAACTGAAACGGAGATCCTCCAACTAAGAAGTTAAACCATTGGCTCTAAAGTGAACTTTTAAGGAGTCCAGGTCAAGGAAATTTAAACATGGGACAAGTGGAGATAGGTGGTCTGAAGATGAGCAGATTTTTTGCAGTCACAAGTATTTGCCACACTCCAGCCTAGTCAGAGTTGCTCTCATCACTGTCCGAGTACGCCCCCAAGAGGCTGAGAGAAGAACAGTTTTGAGATACGACCGGCTGGCCGTTGGAAGCTGTAGATGCTGCTGGTTTGGCAGCGCCCGTCCCTAAGTGATCAGGGAGAAACCAAGGAAGCAAGTTACTGAGATGGCGAAACCTTAACAGCAAGAGAACAGCAGAACTTCTCAATCAAGTCTGATACGTCAATCCATCAGCAGGGTTTGTTGGAGGAAACTATAGGGAGTTCAATCACATTCATTCTGTATTAATTAATAATACATTGTAATACAACATGAACCTGTTTTTGTTTCAGCAGCAGAATGTGGTGTATTTGAAGCAGGTTTGGGAGCAGAATCTGCTGGTTTCTTCCTCACCACCAGAGACCCCAGTGCTCCCCTCCCGCCCAGACTTCCAACACTCCTTTCCCAGCTCTCCACCTTCTGTTTCTTCACACCCACAGCCGATGGACCCTGTAGAGACCAGGAGAAAAGACAGACAAGGGATGTTGACAACAGGCAGACAGCAAAAACACATTCAAACATAATTTTCATGATGATTTAGGAGGTTTGGACATACCAACTGAGAACCAAGTTTTTATTTAAATTTTTTACCACAGACGTCCTATGTGCACCAAGAGGGATAATGTACCATTAGCTTCACATCAGAGACTTGTATCAGCCTGTCCAGGATTTTGTCAAGTCGTTTTATTTATACAGCACTTTTCACAACACACAGTTTCAAAGCAGCTTTACAGAAAATCATGCATTAACAGAAAATGAAACTGTAATATCTATAATGTCTTAGTCATCATTTTGTTGTAATGATGTCTGGCTGATTGTACATTATCTGCATGTGCATTATCTTACTTCAATGGACATGAAATATTGATTTAAGGTGAGATTATTTTATTATGTGAGCAGAAGAGAGTGGAGTGATGCAAGACACTTGAAACTAGCACAGCGATATAGAAACTCGGTTGCCTGGGACGACAATCAATTTTACAGTTATAATGGCCATGATACTAAAATCTTTGGCCATAGAATGCTGCGATTGGCCAATCAGAATGAAGTCGTCAGGGAGTCGTGTAATAAAAAATATAAAGTCTGAAAGTGACCAAAAGTATGTGCAAATTATTTTGTAAAAAAACGATATTTGAATCTGAAGTCTAGGGATGGATATTGAAACAGATTTCCCGATTCGATTACAAATATCAACTCATGTGTATTCACCGTTCTGTTCTGTGGACTCTTATTTTGTTATGGTTTTTGTGTCATCCTTCCTTAGTTCCCCCTGGACTACACTTCCCATAATGCACTGCCCTCATCACTGCCAGCTCTTCCCAATCCTCCTCACCTGTTCTCCATTCCCACATCAGCATCTTTGTGTATAAATACCCTCCAGTTTTGTTCATTCCTTGTCAGTGCTTGTATTGTTACATTGTGTTGTTAAAGTGTTTAGTTGGTTATATGATGTTTATAGCATTATATTTAGTTCCAATCCAGCGTTTGTTCTACTCCAGCGAGTTTCCTTGATTATTCCCTGTATTTGTTCCACTCCAGCGACTACAATTAAAAGATTAAAAGTAAATCCTGCGTCTCCTCTCTTCCGCTCCATTAACCCAACGTTACAGGTGTATAGTTATAATGTCCATTCTGCTTAAATATAAGTCCATCCCAGGCTGTTAATTATACAGGGGACCTTCTAACTGGGTACACTACAAAACTAAATATTTTATATAATAATATATAAATAATAATTTGTCACCGTTTAGATTTTTATATAGGGTACTATGGTGGTAAAGGCACACCTTTAGGAAAACTGGCTTTTTTCTGGTCACAAAAGGTATCGTGATACATTTTTTTAAATTTATTTTTATTGAATACTAATGGAGCAACATAATGTGTCAAAAGAAATAACGGAAAGATAAAAAAAAGGTGGCGAGTGACTTTTATCCCACACTTGGGGTAAAAGCTAGGGAATCACCGAAATTTCAGCCACCAAAAATCTTCGACCCCGTTTTCGGCCGAAAGAGGAAAAAAAGCAGAAAGTCTTGGCGATAATCTAAACAAACACTGTTATTTTAAAATCAAGTAACAGACACTGACATGAAGAAAATGCAGCGTTTTATGCGGAAAGATGTAAACAGCAGCTAATGTTTAAATGCAGTATATATTGATGTTAACAAAATTGTGCTTATATTTGAGATGCACATTTGTACAGTGCCTGTATGTGCGTCTACACGAACGAACACAACAGCAAAAAAAAAAAAAAAAAAAAAAAGTTTATGAAAAATCACACTATGGTGACATTTAAAATGCAAACGCAGATTCTTTTGGTATTTGCGTTACCTAGTTGCCTATTAAAGTCTACATTCCCATAAGTAATGAAGCGATCGCTCTCTTATCAGCGCATTAATAAAGTGTGTTTTTCCAGTGCAAATTCAGAGTTTAGCTTGAGCCATCATCACATATCATGGTAAAATATCCCCACCTATTGTTCAAGCCACCACACCCTAAATCAGTGGTGTCAAACAGGAGTCAAATTCAACCCGCTTTGTATCTGTCGCTCGTGGTCTCACGCAAATGGGCACATTTTTGCTTTTTGTCTGAAACGGGACCAGTAAGTGACAGTCACAGATATCCTCAGTTTATTTTATTCCACTCCCAACAATATTGCCAATATGGATGATGGACAGATACAAGAAAACTTAGAATAGGAAGGAATGCTTTTGTCCTTTGTTGTGTATTCACAAGTACATTACAGGAGCGTCACTAGACTTCTGTGTCATCCGAGGCTTAGCCCACAGGCAATATTAGAATTATAATATTCCATGACTTAAATGACCACCCTACCGGTCAAATAATAATTATACCAAGCGCAACACTCACATCGGTTCAGAAATTTACATAAGCAAATGTAAGGTGCCCAAATAAACAAATAAAACACGCTTTAATTTAAATTGCGGATCAAAGCGATTAGTTCATACTTGGGAGCATACAAGTTCATATTCTGCACAATGAACAGCGAGCCGACAAGCTGAATATGTGGGAAGTTTTTGTGAGCTCTGTTAATAAATGAGGTGTGCATTAGTACAGGAGTTGCCTCTCAATGGAGCCGCGAGATATAGGCTCACACTCAAGTGAAGCGAAAAATAATTGGAACTGCTGTGAATGATATACAGGTGAAGTCAGAAGTTTACATACACTTAGGTTGAAATCATTAAATACATTTTTTTAACCACTCCACAGATTTTATATAAGCAAACTATAGATTTGGCAAGTTGTTTAGGACATCTACTTTGTGCATGACTCAAGTAATTTTTCCAATAATTGTTTTTAGACAGACTGATTCACTTTTAATTGACTAGATCACAATTTCAGTGGGTCAGAAGTTTACATACACTAAATTAACTGGGCATTTATGCAGCTTGGAAAATTCCAGAAAATGATGTCAAACCTTTAGGCAATAAGCTTCCGTTACGAGGTGTACTGAATTGGAGTTGTACCTGTGGATGTATTTTAAGGCCTACCTTCAAACTCAGTGCCCCTTTGCTTAATATCATGAAAAAAATCCAAAGAAATCAGCAAAGACCTCAGAAAACCAAACGTGGACCTCCACAAGTCTAGTTCATACTTGGAAGCAATTCATCTGTACAAACAATAGTACGCAAGTATAAACACCACGGGACCACACAGCCATCATCCTGCTCAGGAAGGAGACGCATTCTGTCTCCTAGATATGAATGCAGTTTGGTGCGAAAAGTGCAAATCAATCCCAGAACAACAACAAAGGACCTTGTGAAGATGCTGGAGGAAACAGGTAGAAAAGTATCTATATCGACAAGGAAGACGCCACAGTTCCAAAAAGCCAGACTACAGATTGCAAATGCACGTGGGGACAAAGATCTTACTTTTTGGAGAAATGTCTTCTGGTCTGATGAAACAAAAAGTTGAACTGTTTGGCCATAATGACCATTGTTATGTTTGGAGGAAAAAGGGTGAGACTTGCAAGCCGAAGAACACCATCCCAACCGTGAAGCATGGGGGGTGGCAGCATGTTGTGGGGGTGCTTTGCTGCAGGAGGGACTGGTGCACTTCACAAAATAGATGGCATCATGAGGAAGGAACATTATGTGGATATATTGAAGCAATATCTCAATACATCAGCCAGGAAGTTAAAACTTGGTTGCAAATGGGTCTTCCAAATGGACAATGACCCCAAGCATACCTCCAAAGTTGTGGCAAAATGGCTTAAGGACAACAAAGTCAAAGTATTGTAGCGGTCATCACAAAGCCCTGACCTCAATCTGATATAAAGTTTGTGGGCAGAACTGAAAAAGCCTGTGTGAGCAAGGAGGCCTACAAATCTGACTCAGCTACACCAGTTCTGTCTGGAGGAATGGGCCAAAATTCCAGCAACTTATTGTGAGAAGCTTGTAGAAGGCTACCCAAAAAGTTTGAAATAAGTTAAAGAATTTAAAGGCAATGCCACCAAATAATAACAAAGTATATGTAAACTTCTGACCCACTGGGAATGTGATGAAAGAAATAAAAGCTGAGATAAATCATTCTCTCTACAATTATTCTGACATTTCGCACTCTTTAAATAATGTAATGATCCTAACTGACCCGAGACAGGGAATGTTTTCTACGATTAAATGTCAAGAATTGTGAAAAACTGAGTTTAAATGTATTTGGCTATGGTGTATGTAAACTTCTGATTTCAACTGTAGGTCCATTTCAAGACATTGTAAGTGGTAACATCCACTCAGTTACAGCATTGTTTAGAGAGCATCACCAGTGCTGAGCTGTGCATTTAGTAAAAGTTTGATCTTTGGATTCAACAATCAATTTCACGATGGTGCAAATGAAGATTGCGCTGCATCGGAAAATCTAGATTTTTAGCCTGATAGGACTGCAAAACTGCTCTACCTGTGGGCCTGTATTCGCCTCCGTGGTGAGAATGTCTGTGGGTTTATCAGCTGCATGTTTTATCCCTTGTTCTTTTGCATTCTCCATCTCTTCTTCAGAGTCAGAGTCCCTCAGACGCTTGACAAGAGCTCTCTCCAACATCTCTCTATGAGGAGGAATAGAACAGGAATAAATAAGCAAGTTTTACTAGACAGCCTTAATCTAGGAGAAACCGTCCAGAATTCACTGCACTAATATACACTATGTAGTCACACAACTGAAGGCATAGTTTACCTAAAAATAACTATATGTTGTTCCAATCTTAACCCTTCAAATTCAATGCATCTTTTTCCATACAATGAAAGTGAATGGTGACGAAGGCTTTCATTCTACCCAACATCTCCTTTTGTGTTCCACACAAGTCATACACGTCTGGACCAATGTGAGGGGGAAATTTCCGTTTTAGGTGAACTATACCTTTAACGAGGTTATAAAAAAATGGCATGCATAATAATTAGATAATGAAGAGTTCAAAAACACTATAAAATCAGCATTAGTTTTAGCATTTGCATGGTTTCATTCTCTTTTAGGTACACATTTTTCACACTCACACACACAAAGTGAATAATTTAATTTCATACTTGGTCTCTCTCTCGTCGTCCTCCTGCTCTCTCTCTTTCTGTCTCTGCTCCAACACTTTATACTCATCCAGCATGGCCTCAAAGTTCACTTGCGCCTGCCTCTGGTTCAGCTCCTTCAGCTCCTGCAGGTTTTCCAGCACCTCCATCTCCATCTTCGAGTCCCGTGTGCGGTTCTCCAGAACCTTTCAGAGCATTCAGAGGGCCAACTTGAGTTTTGAGTTTGAATGGGCTTGTTTTTTAAGGCATACACGAAACCTGGTCTTGCACTACACATAGCCTTCTTTAGTAAAGGCGCTTCAGTTCTCGTACTTTTTTGACCAATGAATTTCCATGACCATTCCAGTTTCTAGTTTTAAATTATTCCAAATAAATTGACAGATTCTCTAAAAAGGAACCGACTCAAAAGAACAACACTCACAAATCAAGAAAGTTTGGTATCATTGCAAAGAATGAGTACCAACAAAAAAGGGGTCCTTATGTTTTGTTCCCATTTTTGTGCTGATACGACAAAGCAATAAAAAGTTATACATTACAAAATAATTTATCATAGTGTCCAAAAGCTTCTCCAAACAAATAAAACATAATAATTGTACAAAAGAACTAATTACACATGCAAAAACAACAATGACTAAAGGTATGCATAACATGCACACATGATTTTAGTAAAGAGATTTCATAGACTGAATGCCCTTTGACTCATTGAGTCTGTGGCGCCATCTCCTGGTGGTCATATGTAACTCTGTACTTCATGAGGATTATCTAATGATCTGTGCATGGGATTACCTTGTGTGTGGGCTTGGTTGAAAGATATCCACCTCATCTAAGTAATGGTTTGTGATATTTTAATGTTCCGTTTATTTCTCGTAAGTTATAAGTGAAAACGCAGCATCTAAGCAACACCAACATAATTGTCAAAGACATATACTTGGATATTACTTGCTACATTTTTGTCTGTGAGAAAAACATGAGTAAAAAATAGGCTGGTTGCACTTTACTCATTGAGAGCTTTACAACAACATATGTCACATGACTATTTGATCAGTATGATATTTTTACTGACTGCAATAATACGTACAGAGCAAATTTTTTTAAATATTATCAAAACGGAACATGTCTGAATCATATGCTAATTTCAATGCGCTTATTCAGTTTTGAAAAGTTGGTACTAGAGCTTCTATGCTTTCAAACTATACCTATTTTGTGTTCGTCAAGACTGTAGTTTTTAATATGTTGACAAATGTTATTTTGTCATGGGTCCTTTCTTATTTAAAGGTTCATTTCCAAGACTTTTCCAGGCCTGAAAAAGACTATTTAAAAATTCCACTGACACAACTAGAGGTAGACCAATATTTATGTCGGTTTAACTAATTAATCAGTGCCGATATTTGATTTTTTGAACCAATTGTTATCAGCAAAAATCTATGCCGATAGTTCTTCACCCCCCCCCCCCCCGTGTTAAACACTCTCTAGAGGTGAAATAAAAACAATCACTGACACCTCATGGTGATCTAAATCCATCCATATTTTTAGCAATATATAGGCAATAAAAAGCTTTATTCGGAAAAATACTTAAATACAGAGCATTGCAACTCTGTCACTTCAAAATAAGAGTCCTGAAATAACAAATGGCACTTTTCCGCTGCACGTTACGGTTCAACTTGACTCTACTCGCTTTACTTTTCTATGCTAGCCTTTCCACTGCTATTTAGTGCCGCCTCAACATGAGTGGGATTATAGGCTGATCGTCATAGTTGCGGCGCCTCTACTGCTGTGACATCATCTTAAACAAGACACAAAACAATAAACAATAACACGACCGCTAGCTGTTAGCTACTAGCTCATTGTGCTGCATGAAGCAGTTGTTGCATGGTGATTTTACACAAGTGTACAGTTAAATTGGCCTGATTGATTTACAAGCTTCCAGTAGCTGGTCAACTAAATAAAGTGAAGCTTTCAAGCAGTTTATAGTTAACGCAACAAAACACACCATCCTCCATCGTGGTCTCCAGCCATGGCTGAGTCCAGGGAACTATCCCTCCCATTGCTCGCCGGTCTAGAAGGCGTTCAATTGGTTGAACAAACTTCCACTCTTCCTTGATGGTTCTGTAGTCACTTAACACTTTTTTTTAACTTTTCCCTACTCTGTTGGTAGGTCCGGTGTAGGCCAACAGCTGATACACTTCCTGAAAGACTTTGTTTCGCTCGTCGCTAACAAGAGGAACGTGTGCACCTTGTTTATTGACCACACCGTGGTTTTGCGCACAGCCATTTCTTTTTACAATTCGAAAGTCGCATAAAAAAATGATACTGTTATTGCTGTAGCTAACTTTAAAACTAGCGGGTTGAGGTCTCGTGTCGCAAATCCAGTGACACTGGTAGCTACTATTCTCAGAGTTTTCACGTCACATTTAGTATCGACGCGGCTCGCTTCGAACCTCAACCGAGGTGGTACAAAAAAAAGTGGAAAATCCCCAAAAAGCGAGCAGAGTCGACCCCCATAAGTGCATTTCTTGATTATAGTTAAAAGTCTCACTTTATGCACCAAATCTTTGTTTTTTTTCTGGTTATTATTGAGATTTGTCACAATAAACTGCATCTGGGATTGTATTCATTTTTGCCATGTAGCCTCCATGTCCGTGCCTGTCATAACGTTTAACTTTCTATAAATCGATTTCAAAAACTATCAGCCATTTAATCGGTTATCAGCCTTTTCTATCACCTTAGTTATCGTATTGGCAAAATCTACTATCGGTTGACCTCTGATTTCAAGGTTTTTTGATAAAAAATAAATAAAACGAGTAAGAGATTAAACAAATCTAATAAAATCGATTTTTGAGTCCAAAACATGGCAAAAAGTGATGAAAATGTTCTCTGAGTTATTATACGAGAATCTAGAATAAAACAATAAACCCAGGGGTTACGCAGGCGTATCATTAGTTTATCAATAATATAGTAAAAGACATTTAAATTAAAAATGTGGTTTGTATCAGACCTTCATCGGGTTATTAAGTTCCTCTTCCTCCCGTTCTTGTTGGATCTTCTTCTCCTCCTCTTCGATCAGTTTCTCTGCCTGAAAGTTGCGTGTTGCGCCATGCTCCATGGCATAATCTGTGTTCTCTGGGTCTGTCTGTGAACGTGAATGATCAGATTTAGTACAAACACAACCAACCAAACTTACAGCAAAGAACTGTTTACACCCAACACCCAAATTGAACTTTCTGCCTCTATATGTAAAATATCACATTGTCTGTAAGCAGGTTTTAAGAGGGTCCATGTAGAATGATTAACATGCTCATTCTTTTACCTTAAAGGTGATCTCGGCCAAGCATCTTGTGCATTTGATGTAGAATCGGAAAATGGGCAGCCCCATGTACAGCTCATTCTGAACAGTCTCCTTGCGAGCATTGAACTTCTTCCCTTTGTAAATGTATTCTCCACATGTTTTACATCTGCAAAACAACACAAATTACCATATTAAAGCATGTCCTTATACGCTGAACCTAGCTAATATATAAAACTAGAGAACATTACAATCTTGAAGCACATCACCTGTAATCAAGAAACATACAGGAACATACAGGTCATGGCCATCTCTGAGCAAGTATTTATATGATGGAGATGTAATGACAAAATAGATAATTCATATCTCTGATCATGTCTTACCTCATGTTAAATGGCGCCATCAATCTGACCACATACTGACGGTCTTTGGGGAGTTTGAGTTTAGGGATTTTAGATGGATCAAAATCAGGAGGATAGTATTTCTGAGGTAGAAAAACAAGAAAAAATGCTTTAAAATGTCAGATTATCACAGTATAAACAAAACATCTTATCTTAAGGTTTATTTGGGCAGTAATACTTTACAGTAAGGTTCTATTCATTTACATTAGTTAATGCATAAGGTATCATATATATATATATATATATATATTTTTTTTTTACAGTATTTATTATCTTTTATTGCTAGTTAATACAAATATTGCATTAACTAATGTTAACAGATACAACCTTTGATTTAAAATATTAGTACATATTGAAATTACCCAAGATTAATAAATGCTGTAAAATTAAAAATGCTGTAAAATTAAAATGGCACCTTATTTTAACACTTGTGCATCAGTAAAAAGTTACTCAGAGGTCCTCAGAGGACCAAAATGTCTGTCAAAAAACTGCCATAATATTATTTTCCACTTTCAATTAGTTAATGTTTTAACCAACATCAGTCCTGATCATAACTACTAAATATTTATTAATTTTCAGGATTTTAACCCTTTAAATGACAGTTTGTTTACATAATGTCACTGTTGTTTTTACACACACACACACACTCAAACACACACACACACACATTTCTCAATACGCACATACAAAACACACTCTGACATTCATATCAACACACCCACACAATTTTAGCTCCATCATTTATTCAACTGGCCTGAAGTGCTCTATAACACAGCAAACTGTAAATAGGAAACAAGCATGTATTTGCACCATAGGCTAAACATGAGGAAAAATGGCCGCATCTGGTGTAATATATATATATATATATATATATATATATATATATATATATATATATTTACATATATCAATACATTTTGTAGCCTGGGCTCCAGAATGAAAGCATAATATCATAGAATTCATGATTTTATGCTTTAATGGCACTGGGATCAAATATTGTAGTTTTAATGAGTTTCAAAGGGGACATTTTTGTCCTTAGTGTAACTATTTTGGGTACACAGTGAATTATAGATGTATTATAGGAAGGTTGTAACATCAAAATTCCACCCAAAAATACACACCTTTGGCTAAACTTGCCGTTGGTATTAACACAAGCTAAACGATCGACAAAACAAAACTGTCCCGAAGGTTGCACAAGGGTTGCTATGCAACCATAGTTCTTAGTACCATGAACACAGTTCATCTTCTGCACACTAGATGAAAAGTTGACTTGTTTGGCTTATATTTAATTTATATTTGCAAAGTATTGCTAGTTGCCCGTCATGTTGTTAGCAATCTCAATTATTACATCACAAATCATCTTAAGGTCGCTCCACGCCAACGGTATAAAAACAAAGACTGGAATACTTACGTTCAAAACTTTTCTTTCCGACATGGTTTTCTTTAATTCGTTAAAATTAAAAGTGCAAACGGCAAATAATGCTCAACTGTCTGTTAGCACACTCGCCTCGCTGTCCACTTCTTCTTCGACCTCACTCAAATGTTGCATTGCTGCCGCCAACAGGCAGAAAGTCGATATTACAGGTTGCTGTATCAAGAAGGTAACATTCCAGTTGCCTAAATCTCGCGAGAGTCTCATTTGCTGATACTAAGGTTAGGATTAGGGCTAGATTTAGTTGTAGGGTTAAGGTAGGCGTAAGTTTTATTAGTCTAGGATTTCTGTAGGACTCCAAATACACACAATAAACTCAGCGTGTGAACGTCGCATGTGGCTCTCGCGTGAGTTTAGATTAAGAAGGTAACCCTGGGGTTCTCGCAGTTTGCTCAGTTCCTAGAATATCAAAATACACAAAAGGAGGTAGATCCTTTTCCTATTTGGCTCTTAAACTATGCAATAGTCTCCCTAACACCAGGGGCGGAGCCAGGAGTTTTTTAAAAGGGTGACAGGAAATTATTTAAAAAGAATAAAAAAGAGATTATTTCTCTTCTAAAGAACTAAATTGTGCCAAATAAAGACCAAAAACAAGCTCCGCCACTGCCCAACATGGTTTGGGATGCAGACACACTCACTGAGTTTAAGTCTAGAATAAAGACTCATCTATTTAGCCAGGTATACACCTAATTTGATCCTGAAACATTGATCATGATCTATAACTGCAAAAAAATTGAATGGCATATGCTAATATTGTTCTATTTGTTTCCATGTCTCAACCTCAGGACTCCTATACTGAGGTCACCAGATCTGGTCGGATCCAGCTCCATTCCTGCTTGGTATCAGACTCCACTGCTACGTGTCTCTGAGTGATGACGGCTAAATGCAGCCGGTGTCAGCCAGACATCACTTCAGCCTGTTAAACAGACTTCAGAGGATGAACTGATGCCAACTCCAACCACAAGACATGGGATACTTAATATGCCATTACCGGAACCTTGGATTTAGGACAGACCTCACCGAAATTACCGGCTGGTTGAACTGCAAATGATCACTCTATGACTTTATAGATATTATGGTTTCATTTTCTGTTAATGCAAGATTTTGTGTAAAGCTGCTTTGAAATGATGTGTGTTGTGAAATCAAAATGACTTACTTGCGATCTACGTGAGCAATGGCAGATAAAAAAATAAAAAAATAAATAATTGATCTGCCATCTGCTGCCAAATGTAAAATGTAAATGCACATTGTGTGAATAATAGCAATGAAATGCATTATGTATGTATTTCTATGATATTATGATGAAGAATCTTCCCCTTAATGTAGGATCTCAAATACTCTTGGTCCAGCAGACCAAGGTGCCATTGATAAGCAGTATTCTTGTCTCTATATGGACTCTTTCTAACCAGGAGTCATATAGGGGAGTGACAGACAGATTTAACCTGAACAAATCTACTGTCACAACACATCTCATGAATTCTGCTCTTTTGTCACAGTCCATTTATCTCACTACATCTCATAGCCCAGAGGAAAAGCTCTGCATCTATCAAAGTTGGGATTTGAAACGGCTGGATTTCCTAAAATTGTCTGTGCAGTTGATGGTTGCCACACTGTGAGGATCCTGTGGCCTGCATAAATAGGAAACAGTTTTATTCTGTTATACTCACAGGTTCCTCTGACAGTCAGCGGTGGTTCTGTCATGTCAGTGTTGGCCATCCTGGTAGTTGGCATGATTCATGAGCATTTCGTCTATCAGAGGTGGGACGACTTCTCGAAGAAGATCCCCATTCCCTGGTGCCAGAGGGAATACATATTATTGGTGATTCTGCATACCCTCTATTGCTTCAGCTAATGAAGCCTTATAGAGACAATGGTCACTTGACTGCTAGACACTGAATGCTGCTATGGTTATTGAACATGCCACACCTACGAGACACCCACAACCATGATGCATCCCGTTACTGAGTGTGTCTAATTTGAACTTCTCTTTAATATAATTTGTTTCAATAACAATGATCTAATTTCAGTGAAAAAGCAAGTTGAAAAAGTAATGTTAATTTTAGAATGACTTATTTGTAACATCCCCAATTTGCTTCATTGGCAGCATGCACACAAGCTGGAATAGATGCCACAAGTGATCTGAGAATGTTCCAAAGAGCATCTTCTTTGCTTAAGTGGAAGCAAGGAAAACAGACCTTTTTTATAGCCAGCAGCCATATCACCCTGCAGCTCTTGCCTGGTTGCCCACTAAAGCTAAGCAGATGTTAAACTGAAGTCCTGACTCTCTGTGGTTATTAAAAATCCCAGGGCACTTCTTGTAAAAGAGTAGTGGTTTGTCCTGGCCAAATTCCCCCCATTGGCCCCCATTGGCTACTGTCGTATCGTCCTGCACACTGGTGGTGGTTGAGGAGGTTCCCCCTATACTATGTAAAGTGCTTTGAGTGCCTATAAAAGTCCTATATAAATGTAAGGAATTAGTACATTTATATACATGTATTTGGCAGATGCTTTTATCCAAAGCAACTTACAGAGCCCTTATTACAGGACAATCCCCCCGGAGCAACCTGGAGTTAAGTGTCTTGCTCAAGGGCACAATGGTGGTGGCTGTGGGGTTTGAACCAGCAACCTTCTGATTAGCAGCCCTGTGCTTTAGCCACTACACCACCAATTAGTAATAATATTTGTTCAAAGGAGTTGATCAGTGGTTAATGGTCCAAATTTGCTTACATTCGATTAGTGACCAAAAACAAATAATGCACAATCTGAAATATTTCTTATTTGGCATAACGTGCCTTTATGCTTTGTTTTAAATTCATAAGTGTAGTCACTGGTTTAAATGGATGAACCTGATTGTGCATTTTATTGAGCTGGTGGATGGTATTCCACAGGGTGATGTGAAGCACTCAAGATCAAATGATTAGCATAGTACTCTAGCCTATACTACTTTGTATTAGGATTGGCTGCAAGGCATCCTTTGATTTGAAGTGCCTCTTTATCATTATGGCTACTTCTGTGTCTCTATGTGGCTGCTCATGGTAACTGGGTGATTGAAGTACAAGCATCAGCAGGGGATTTCAGAGTATCAGTGGTCCCTAGAGAATGACTTCCAAGGTGAGAGTGTGGCCAACCAACAACTATACCCCTAAATGTTTTGGACTGAAATGTTGCTGTGCTCGGATTTTTACGACATATAAAGCTTTAGAAAGCAGCACACAATCTGAAAGACACGCTTTGGTACTGGTGCATTTTATTTTTTTAACAGATCAATTATCAGTTCTTGTGTTTTCCCAGTTTATTTGAGTTGTTCAAGAATTTCTCCTAGACACGTTATCATGTTCCACGCAAACCCTCTTCTTCACCTCTCTTTTAGCCATCTCCACCGCTCCAGGTCAGTCCACACTGGTGTCTCTTGGGCTGCAGTTCTCATTTACATTTACATTTATGCATTTGGCAGACGCTTTTATCCAAAGCAACTTACAGTGCACTTATTACAGGGACAATCCCCCCCGGAGCAACCTGGAGTTAAGTGCCTTACTCAAGGACACAATGGTGATGGCTGTGGGGATCGAACCAGCAACCTTCTGATTACCAGTTACGTGCTTTAGCCCACTACGCCACCACCACTCCAGTTCTCCTCTCTGAATGGGCCTCGTTAAATTCCTGAATGGATGGCCTAGCTGGTCTTTTTCTCTGGTTCTCTATCATTCTCATTGAATGACCTGGCTGCTCGTCAAGGAGAGGCCGTTCCTGGGAGCTGCTAGCATGCTCATTTCACTGATCTGCTGTCTGGGATGAGGTTAGATTGCTTTGAAACAGTGGTGTAAAATATATGGTGCCTGGTGGAGCACTCCCAACCCCTGATATGCCGAACAAATCCTCCATTTGCAGTAAGGACAAACATTTAACAAAGGAAATAGAGAATTACAATTTATCAAATGCAATTGCGGTGCATTTGCAGTGAGATTAGTACACTTACCTTACAATAATCCCATGTTATCTTCTCCTAACCTGTTGCCTGACTCCGGTTGTTGAAAAGGCTCACTATGCCTATATAGAGTCATTAGTGTCCCTTGTGACTGTGAGACTAATTACTCTGATAACTCAGCATTTTCCCCTTTAACAGTCAGTATTGATGAGATGCAGTTCGAAGAGCATTTATAGCTGCTTTGTTAGTCCCACTGTTGTTGTTGTTGTTGTTGTTGCGGAGTGAGTTCATATACAAAACCCCTCAGACTACTTTACAATCCAAACTACTCTGAACTACTCTTCTGTACCCTCTGCTACTTGTACTACAATTGTTCACTCAACCAAATTCTATGAGTGTAAATGCCTCTACAAGCCTCAAGACATTTACATTTTACATTTACATTTATTCATTTGGCAGATGCTTTTATCCAAAGCGACTTACAAAAGAGGAAAAACATAAGCGAATCATCTTAAGGAGACAGTGGTACGAAAAGTGCCATACTACAAAGTTTCACTAGCATCACAGTAGTATACAAAACCGATTTAAGTGCAACAAGAATTGTTAATACATTTAGAAAGAATTTTTTATTTTATTTATTTATTTATTTTTTTAGTGATTGGTTAAATACTCATGGTAAAGATGTGTTTTTAGCCGTTTTTTGAAGATAGAGAGTGAGTCAGCTTCACGGATTGAGTTGGGGAGGTCATTCCACCAACGTGGTATGATAAAGCTGAAAGTCCGGAAAAGTGTTTTGGTGCCTCTTTGTTTTGGTACAACAAGGCGCCGCTCATTTGCCGACCACAGGCTTCTGGTGGGAACGTAGCTCTGCATAAATGTTTTTAGGTATGCTGGAGCAGACCCAGTGACTGTTCTGTATGCCAGCATCAGGGCCTTGAATTTAATACGTGCATCAACCGGCAGCCAGTGGAGAGAGACGAGGAGTGGTGTAACATGTGCTCTCTTTGGTTCATTATAGACCAGACGTGCTGATGCATTCTGGGTAATTTGCAGAGGTCTAATAGCACATGCAGGAAGGTCTGCAATGAGAGCGTTACAGTAGTCCAGTCTAGTTATGACAAGTGACTGAACAAGCAGTTGTGTGGCATGTTCAGAGAGGAAAGGTCTTATCTTCCTGATATTGTAGAGTGTAAATCTACATGATCTTGCAGTCTTTGAGATGTGGTCTGTGAAATTTAGCTTGTCATCAATGGTTACCCCTAGATTTCTGACCGTTTTGGAAGGTGACACTGTAGTTGGACCCAGCTGCACAGTGATGTTGTGTTCAACAGCAGGGTTGGCTGGAAAGACCAGGAGTTCAGTCTTGGCTGGGTTGAGTTGCAGGTGGTGTTCCTTCATCCAGGCTGAGATGTCAGCCAGACAGGCAGCGATTCGAGCGGTCACTGTGGTGTCGTTGGGCTGGAAAGACAAGTAAAGATGCGTGTCATCAGCGTAGCACTGGTAAGAGATTAAAGTGTACTACGTCTCTGACCGGACGACTTATGTCTGCTCAATATCCACCAGCACCCACACTATTCTTCCTTATACCGGTCTTTAGCCCTCTTAAAGTGCATCCGTAAAGTATTCCCAGCGCTTCACTTTTCCCACATTTTGTTATGTTACAGCCTTATTCCAAAATGTATTAAATTCATTATTATGACACTCAAAATTGAGCTCAGGTGCATCCTGTTAAACTTGATTTTGTTCAACAGCTCTTACTTGCTCCATTATATATGTTTTTTGCTTATTTTTTTTACCTGTAAGACAGATTTCTGAAGATAAATTCTCTCTCATCATAATTGATGTTTTTCTTTTTGTTTTTACTCACCATTTTTTCAGTCTCTCAGCAGTTTCCTTGGTCACTGCCAAGTTTATTGCTCCTCGGTGGTCTTTAAATGTTACCAACACATCTTGCCTTTTCTCAAGCATTAGGTTTGTGGATGCCTTTTATTACCAAAGTCATTATAGGAAACAAGCACAGCACACACCTGGGGCACTTGTTGCAGATTGTTATTCCTAAATATGGTTTAATAATGATTGACTTTTGACAAGTGTGTCACTTTAATAGGTTACACCTATGTGTTGAAATACAATGTGTAGGCCTACATACATTCCCATTAAGAAACTTTGGATGGCATTATATTGACATGCCCTTATCAGTAATAAGTGTGATAAAGAAATGTTGTGACAGATATGTGGATACTTCAATTCCTAGTACCAATCAACATATCTTAACACTCATTCCAGAACAGGATGTGGCCCACATGGCTGATTAAACTTATGATTTTTAAACTTCTTTGTCCATGAAAGCAATTTTAAGGCTCTATTACATTATTGCTTTTCACATCAAAGATATTTTCAATGTAACATTTGTGATAATCAGTATTACTTAAACAATGGTGTACAACAGTACTGAAATATACTGGGTTAATTCCCAAAAAATAGGTTTTATAATGTTACTGATATGACTGGAGTCTTCATTTTAATGTGAGTGCTCTTGATTTCCTACATATATTGCAAAATTACAATTCATGTCTTTAAGAGTTAAACTTTTTTAAAGGGGAAAAAATTAATGAGTGCGCCTTTAATGTGCATGATTGTAAACTAACTGTGGTTCTCAACCTTCTCTAGTCCAAGGACTCCCACTGACCAAGACAATTCACAGGCCCCCTTCCACCAAAAAAATTAAATTAAATTAAATAATTGTGTGACTGCTCACCAGTGCATTTTCCCAGTGTAAGAGATATGACATCAGTTTAAATGCATTTTTTTTTATCATTCTCATCAAGTATTTATTTATTTTTTTTAAAATGTAACTTATTTTAAATAATAATTTATATATATTTTCAATATATTTTAAGTAATTTTAAGGTCCCCTTCTGGTTGAGAACCACTAAATTAGTCTATTTTTAAAACGTAAATACTGGAATAGACAATATCGAAAATAAACAAGTTGAAGTAAAAAAGAAAATAAGCATAACTATATAAAGAAATGGAGGGGGGAAATTAAGATATATAAAATAGGTAAGGTAGCTTATTCAATGCAATAGAAATAAATTTAGATAATATATTTTTAAGAGTAAAAATCACTCATAGATGGAATAATTTTTTAAAACATTGATTATTGTATCTATAGAAAAATAAACAATAATATCTTTTATAAATACAATATAGGACTATATAATCGATATTCTATAAATCTATTGAATTTTTATTTATATTATTTTATATTAATTAAAAGAACATAAGATCAGACACTAATCAAAATTTGACTAAAATATTGAGTTAAATAAATTAAAGATAAAGTAATAAGGAAAGTCAATTTAAAATGAACAAAAAATATTTATATATAAAGAAAACGTTTAGACCTAAATAAAAACACAAAAGGAAACAGGGTAAAATAATGCAGTGTAATAAGTAAAAGCTTATATAGAGAATGCACAGAAAAACATGTATTTTCAGACTCCATGGACTTCATTGTGGCCAGCAGAGGGAGAGGTTGTATAATCAATACATTTCTGGATGGGAAAGCGTTTTGTATGTGGCTTTCTCATGGATTTGACATTAAATTGCAACTTGTGATAAAAGTCATTTATAGGACACCCTTCGCACTTTGAAATGACAACATGATTCAAAAAGCTCATTATTACCTACACTAAAATCCACTGCAAGTAACAGAATGGAAAAAAAAGAGAGATTTTCCTAGATTTACTCGTCTCATCTTGGCGATATGATGGAGACTGGAGACACAAATACTTACTTTAAAGGACTAACCCTGTCCAAGTTGTTGAATAGACACATCTACACACATTTTAATCAATAAATGCAACGAAAGGGTCTTACATTCATATACTATATTGTTGCTTTTGTAACTAATTGCTCGTGCGCAAATGTCTGCATTTGATGTGCGTAATCCTCTAGCTCAGTTCAAGGACGCGCACGGGGTGTTTGGCAGCGCAGCATTTTCTGCGCACAGAGACCGACGCTTCGCGCAAAATAAGAGGAAGATCATCGCAAACGGGCAGAAAAAGTCTCCAATGAGGATCACAGACATTGTTTGGATACTTCTATTGACATGAAACCTTACATTTGGAGCGCGTAAAACTATTAACGAGAATTAAATCGCGTAAAATTAGCGTCGCGTGAGATTTAAGAGTAATGCACCTGCGTGGCATCTTGATTTCAATTGACAACAGTTTGCTTAAAACATCAGAGGCAATCTAATCTTTACGGAATAATTTTTATCTGGGATTGGGTTTGTAACCATCATGGATCAGTTTTGGATTTTGGATTTACACCAACGTAATAAATGGAAAAGGCGCGGACGCAGTGCTGCAATTAATGGAGTTTACATGTAAGACAAATACTTTTTTATATATTTTTCTTTAAACCATAAAAGTTTATAAAATTGCCTGTATTGAATACATTTAAGAGTTTAAATTTGGTAATCTGTGTTACTGAACAATTCCGAATCATTCTACTTTTCTATTCTTTATCCGATTATGAAGAAAAATGTGGATTACAGATGTATGTGCAAAGATAGTTCCAATCTTATAGGAATATTCCGGGTTCAATACAAGTTAAGCTCAAACAACAGCATTTGTAGCATAATGTTGATTAAATGAATTTCGACTTGTCCCTCTTTTCCTTCTGGGTTACAGTGAGGCACTTACAATGAAGTGAATAGTGGCAATTCAACATTAAAGATTTAAACACTCACTGTTTCAAAAGTATGTAAATATTATACATGTTAACATGATTTCAGTGTGATAAAATCACTTACTGACCATTTCTGTGTAAAGTTATATCTAAATATCACAACTTTGTTGTCATAAATTAATATTAAAAAGACAGTAAAAACAAAGATTTTATCAACTTTAAAGTTTAAATAATACACCTGTTTTAACAGAACAGAACATTTAATATATGTGCTTCTATAAAATTATAAGATTCACATTTCTGCCTCTAAACCCTTCAAAAATTGGCCCCATTCACTTCCATTGTAAGTGCCTCACTGTAACCTCGATTCTTGCTTTTCGAAATGATTTTTGATGGTTAGCAACATTATGCCACAAATGCTGTCGATTGAACTTAACTTAAAACCTGGAATATTCCTTTTAAAAACAAAGGTTCTTCAATGGTTCTTTACAACAGGTTCAGCAATGACGCCAATTCTCATCAGGACCCGGTTTTGCTGTATAGAGTTCAGCTATATGGTTTGCTGGAGAGTAAAAAGTTAAAGTTATTGGTTCTTCATATTAATGTATTAGTTTCTGGGCTCTTTGATGCACCTGCAGAAACAGCTGGGGTCACGAGATTTGAGTTATAAACGAGATTTGACTATCAAAAATTTAATAAGCGAAAAAAATAAATAAATCTGTAAATAAAAAACATTCACTGCAGTCTGACAAAATACACACACACACACACACACACACACACACACACACACACACACATATATATAAGCAGGTTTATGAGTAGTGTTGCTTATGAAACACAGTAAATGCATCTTTTTAAAGGATTTTCTGATAGTTTTACAGGAAAACAATGCACAAATTCTCATCAAAAATAATATTGTTGCAGTTAATCTTCGCCAAAACTTTAATGATCTTACTAGAGATGTTTCTTAATCATCTAATGTGGATTTTCTTGATCTAATTATGCTTGATAAAAGGTGCATGTAAAAGGGCTAGAAATAGCATTTTAGCTTAGCATAAAGCTAAGTGCTCACGTCAATTTACACAAAGTTAACAATTTCTGCTGCTCCAAACTTACAGCAAAACCGAGTATACGCAACAACATCTTCTGATCATATAACATCATATTCACCTTTTCATTCATAACATTGTGAAAGCGCCATCTTTCTGCTTGTATGAATGTAAAACATCTTATGAAAGTGTTTCACGGCTGTTCAAACAGTCATCAGATCGCACCATTTATAGCCTATGGATGTATTCCAGCCGAGCAGATGCACAAATGACAGTATAATGTAATCTCTTCAGTAATCTATGTTACTCTTTAGTTACTAATATCTTATATTTTAAATACGTAATACTGTTGTCAGCTGGTACATGCTGTGCAGTGTGTGTAATCCTCAATTCCCTGGCCACAAGAGGTGCACTAGCAACTGATGCTAGGAGCTGTAGCCTTTAGCTTCCTTGTTAGTGTGGCTGCAATCCCATGCCAGCGACGCCGGTTCGAATCCCTCTGAGTGGGTTGAGCATGACCGCTTACAGTGGTGCCGTGACCCGGATGGGAGTAAGGTTTAGGGGGTGATTGTAATGGTAGCGAGCTGGTAGGTAGCTGTTCAGTGTGTGCACCTGACTCCTCTGGCCTCAAGAGGCGCACTAGCGACTCACATAGCCTCCTCAATAGTGTGCCTGCCTCCCATGCCAGCGACGCCGGTTCAAGTCCCGCTCAGAGCGAGTCGAGCAGGACTGGTAACACATACATGTTGTTGCATTGTACTTACATTTAAAGTAGCTGTGTTTATTTACATCGAAAATTGCACCAATTACCTTACCCCTAACACCCAAACCCTATCCCTAAACCTAACCCTACCTCTGATTCTAAACCTACCATAAATGAACCAGGGCTGAACTGGGAAGAGAAATCGGCCCAGGATTTTACATAGCAACTTCCCCAAAAGTTTGATGTCCTTTTCTCCATATCGCTGCGTGGTTTTGTGGTCCGTTCTGCATAATGCGGCGGCTCATTTTAGCTTATCACGGCCCATTTCACAGCCGACCCGCTTGGTTCTCCCGATTGCCGGTCCACCCCTGATCGGCCCCAAAGTGCGTCGGCCCACCGGGAAAATGCCCGGTATGCCAGATTACAAGTCCAGCCCTGACCTAAACCTAAGTAGCAGCAAATGTGTAATTTTGCAGAATAACATGTAGTTACACAATAAATCCATTGTATTGTATGTATTTGAATGTTAATACATTGTAGTTCTAGACACCTTATGTAGAGTGGGACCATAGAACCATAGAACACTAAAAAGGTTCCAAAAATCCTTTATGGAATCTTTATTTTTAAGTGTGAATATTAATTAACTTGAATATGAATATAAATAGTTTGCTGGCCACTTGTTGAATTTTTCGGGAGAATACATTTCTCATGCAATGCTTTGAAATATTTGAATAGTTCTCTGTCCTTACTTTAACATATCGGTCCGATTTTAGCAGCCAATTCAGATGGCCTGCAGGCCGGAAACATAATGCATTATGGGTGACCAGTGTACGTGACACCTCCCATTAAACCATCCTTAATGGATCTGTTGCTTTGATCAGAGAAGCCTGACCTCAAATCACAATGAATGTTGACACTGATGTTGAACAGACATTATTTGCGTGTGACTCATTTGCATTAGATTAGTTTTATGTTCATCTTTACATTTTCTTTCATCCACTTTCTATAATGTTTACTTTGGTATGAGAATGTTTTTAGGTTTTTAGTTTTTTTAATCATAATGATGAAGTTGTGAGGTTTTAATTAGGACGTTGTCCTTTGTTTGTTCGCTATGGTAACCATCAACAACAGGTGTGTGTGTGTGTGTGTGCAATGTTTTTCGACTAGAACATTTTTACATTGAAAAACAATGAGAAAAAAAGCACAGATGGACCCAAAAACAGTTTAGTAAATGAATATTTTTGGGTGAAGTATTATTTTATTTGATAGATTTTCTCTCAAACACAAAATCATCCAATCCAGTCTCAATTCCATTTAGGAAAAAAATATCAGGTGCCTTTTTGAAATGAAAGAAATGAGTCACGATTGATATTTAAAGTTCATTTAGGTTAAGATGTGCTTGTCATGATCACAATGCCCTGCCTTAATTACAAAAGAATGACTAATGATTTGTGAGTAATGAGTCAGTGTCTGGTCTGTGGAACATTGTTGTGCTTCAAAATATTTGTAGTGGTTCAATGTTACTGAAAGAATTGCTCTTTACATTTGATTAAAAGCTGATATGTGTCTTTTATTAGATCCTTGATATTTTTTTAATTAGCTTACAACAAAGTTCTGTCTGTTAAAGGGATAGTTCACCCCAAAATATTTTATTTTCATAATTTACTAACCCTCATGCCATCTCAGATGACAATTTTTTGAAGAATTTTTCAGCTCTGTAGGTCCATACAGTGCAAGGTATGGGTACCAAATTTGTTAAGCTCCAAAAAGTGCATAAAGGCAGCATAAAAGTAACCCATCTGACTCCAGTGGTTAAACCAGTGTCTTCAGAAGCGATATGATAGGTGTGTGAGAAACAGATACATATTTAAGTCCTTATTTACTATCAATTTTCCTCCCTGCCCAGTAGGTGGCGATATGCATAAAGAATGTGTATCGGCAAAAACAAGAGAAGAAGTATGTGAAAGCGAAAGTAGAGATTTATAGTAAAAAAGGACTATTAATCTGTATCTCACCATATAACCATATAGAGGTACAATTAGAAAGAGTACAAACAGAGAGATCATGTCCGAGGAGAGAGAGAGAGTAAATGACTAGCAAAATCCTGACTACTTTGATTGTATTACATTTGAAAGAACATGATGGTAATTTAGATTTAAATCAAAACAGAAACAATGACAAACACACACACACACACACACACACACGCACACACACACACACACACACACACATACATGCACACACACACACACACACACACACACACACACACACACACACACACACACACACACACACACATACATACATGCACAGACACATGTTGGTCTACCTATCATTGTGAGGACTCTCCATAGACATAATGATTTTTATACTGTACAAACTATAGATTCTATACTATAGGCAACCCCTAAACCTCACAAAAAATGTTCTGCATTTTTTACATTTTCAATAAAACATTGTTTAATATATTTTTTAAGCTATTTAAATTATGGAGACACTATAAATCTCCTCATAAACCACATTTATAGCATAATAACCTTGTAATTACCAGTTTGTAACATGAAAAATTGTCCTCGTACACCACACACACACACACACACACACACACACACACACACACACACACACACACCCCCACACACACACACACAGAAACGTCAGTAAATAATATGCTGCGTTTATGTTTTGAAAGCTCTTTGTTATGGCTTTAGGTCTGTATTAAGATTCAGAAATGCAGGTGGATGGACGTGATTTTTTGGCAAACAAAGGCAAGCAAGATTATGATGCTGTAATGTTCTTATGGTTCTCTGATGTCAGTGGGTTTTGGTTTCCCGCAAAATAGTGTTGTTTGAGAGACAAAGTTTGTGTTACTGACATTACGCTACATGCAGGTTATTGAGGCGACTGAAGAAATCTCCTTCATGCACAATCCTGCTATAAAAAACCCATCACCAGCCTAATATGGTTTGCTAGTCTTAACTGGTCTATTGCCTGGTTGTTTTTTAGGCAATTTTCAACTGGTCAGGCTGGGAGACTGTATTAAACGAGGCTAAACACCAGCTTGTGTAGGCTGGGGACCAGCTTAGACCATCTTAAACTAGCTAAGACTAGCAAACCATCTTAGGCTGGTTTAAACTCTAAGCAACCTGCCAGAACACCATAGTAACTAAAACCCCAATTCCAAAAAAAGTTGGGACAGTGTGAACAATGCTAATATAAAACAAAAAAGAGTGATTTGTAAATTATATTCACACTTTGCTAAATTGATACACTACAACAAAATGTTATATGATGTTCTACTTTGTGAAATTTTGAAAATGTACAACCATTTCTAATCAGTTGATTGCAACACTCTCCCAAAAAGTTGAGACAGGGGCAATTTAAGATTAACAAAATGTAAGACAATGTGAAACAGATGTTAAACAGGTTAAGCAATCGTGTCATAGTATATAAGGAGCCTCCAAAAACAGCCTAGACCTTCAAGAGCAAAGATCGGTCTAGACTTGTCAATTTGCCAACAGATGCTTCAGCAAATACTCCAGCACTTTGAGAACAATGTATGTTAGTCAACACCACTCGCCGCTGCATCCACAGATGCACGTTAAGACTTTACTGTGCAAAGCAGAAGCCGTACATCATCACTGTCCAGAAGCGCTGCCGACTTCTCTGGGCTCGGTCTCATCTTAGATGGAAAGTAGAACAGTGGATCTGTGTTTATTGGTCTGATGAGTCCACATTTCCAATCGTTTTTTTAAAAACACAGCCGTTGTGTTCTCCAGGCCAAAGAGGAAAAGGATCACCCAAGCTGTTATCAGTGTCCGGTCCAAAAGCCAGTGCTCATGGCATGGGTAACTCGCACATCTGTGAGAACATCATTAATGCAGAAAGATATGTAATAATTTTGGAGCAACATATACTGCCATCCAGCACCGTCTTTTCCAGGGATGTCCCTGCATTGTCCAGCAGGACAACTTCAAACAACACACTGGCTGAATAAGCAGAGAGTGCGGGTGCTAGATTGGCCTGCATGCAGTCCTGAATGTGTGATGCATTATGAAGTGCACAATGCAGCAAGGAAGACCCGGTACAATTGTGCAGCCAAAGAACTGCATAATGGATGATTGGGGGAAAATTCCACTTTCTAAACTTAACAAACTTGTGTCTTCAGTGCCCAAATGCTTAATAAGTGTTATTAGAGGAAATGGTGATGTTACACAGTGGTAAACACTCGACTGTCCCAACGTTTTTGGAGCGTGCTGAAATCATCTGATTTGAAATGACTGTACATTTAAAAAAACAAACAAAAAAACAAAACAATGAAATTCATAATGTGTATTTGTAGTGCTTTTAATATAGCAAAGTGTGAATATAATTTTCAAATCACTCCTTTTTGTTTTTATTAGCATTTTTCATACTGTCCCAACTTTTTCGGAATTGGGGTTGTACCTAGAAATGCACAAAAAAAAAGCAAAAAAGCTTATCAACTGCTTGGCAACCACACACAATACCCTAGTATTGTGGTGATGACTTTTGCACCACTCACATTTTCTTTTTATAGATGTTTTTTTATACAAAGCAACAGCACACTTTACTGTTCACATTGCAAGTTGGAATAACCCGAGGTTAAGTGTGTTGTACAAAGGTGGGACAATTATAACAGATTAGCAGCTGACACTTGTTAGGTTTGAACCCATGACCTTTCAGTGATCAGTCTATATCTTAAACCACTAGAATGCAACACTCAACTTAAAGCCCTGCCGACCTAAATTCCTTTCAAAGTACACCTTTCTGACCACAAGATAATATGAACGTGTTTGACCCATGTGCACTACTATGGTTTGTAATACTCTTTTAGCGCAGTCAAAGGCCGGGACATGCACTGACGATGCGCACAGACAAGAAAAATCTGGGCAGTGAGCAGACTGTGCTGATGACAAAATTTGCATCATTTGCATTTCTTTGAAATGTGTATTGCCTTTAAAAACTTTGACAAAACTGGTCAGAAAGTTGAAAAAAGTTTATGGTTAAAACCAAACACCCTGTCTGCATCGGGCACGTCCATTGATGCAATGCAACTGCTTGAGGCTGTTTACGCTGGACGCATCGATACGAACGTGCTATGCCATTTATTTGTGTTGTTGGCAGTGTAACGGTAGCCAGCTGGTATGTGATGTGCAGTGTGTGTTAAAATCACTCCCCTGCCCTCAAGAAGCGCACTAGTGACTGTAGCCTTTAGCCTCATTGATAGTGTGTCCACCTCCAATGCTGGAGATGCTGGTCCTGTTTGGAGCAGGTCAAGCAGTTTACAACCAGTTACAACAGCAGTAGCCTGCGTGACACAATGAAACGGACACTTCCAGGGTAGACAGCATCATAGATTATAATGGGTTCTATTGCTTATTGACATGACATGCCACCCATGTCCGGTGTAGACAGGGTGTTACAGTTTTTAACAGTTGTTGTTTGAATTCAGCCCGTTTTAACTTTCCGTTAATGTTAATTACTGTATTATGAAATGACTATTCAAAGCTGACTGAGAAATTATTAGTTTTTATGGTAGTGCTCATAACGCTCAAATTGCTCCAGATAGGGGGACCTGGGTAGCTCAGCAAGTTAAGATGCTGACTACCACACCTGGAGTCACAAGTTCGAATCCAGGGCTTGCTGAGTGACTCCAGTCAGGCTTCCTAAGCAACCAATTGGCCCGGTTGCTAGGGTGGGTAGAGTCATTTTGGGTTGCTATAATGTGGTTTGCTCTCTGTGGGGCGTGTGGTGAGTTGTGCGTGGATGCTGTGGAGAATAGCGTGAAGCCTCTACATGCGCTAGGTCTCCGTGGTAATGCGCTCAACAAGCCACATGATAAGATGCGCAGATTGACGGTCTCAGACCCGGAGACAACGGAAATTCGGCACTACGCCACCACGAGGACTTAGAGCGCATTGGGAATTGGGCATTCCATAAAAACTGGTAATTACAAAACAGTATATATGAAACAGAAATATGTTTAACTACCTTTTACTGCTGAGGGTGCTGCCATATTGGTTCTTTTTACATAATGTCAGAGCTCTCATAGATTTCTGTGTTTACTACTTGGAATTAAAAATTCTACAAAGACTTTAATGGTTGTTACAAGTCGGAATCTCGTAATTACGGTAATTCCAACATGTCGTGATCGCAACATTAGTGCAAGGAAACCATTAGTCCAATCAGTTAGAAAAATCATAGCATGCTATTCTAGAACCTGAAGGTCTGTGCCAAGCTGTGTATGTAGCTTGAAAGCTGTAGGAGGAGTTGTCTAATAATTGGTCTTTTATTAGGGATTTTGGAAAAGCCATAAAGTGTAGAACATGATTATTTTAAACAGGCTTCCCCCAGCCATTCATTGGACAATATAATGAACGCATTGGCTGAGTCAATGTTGCTGTGTCAATGTTTTGATAGTGCCACAAAGCCAGTATTTTCACCTTTCAGGGGAATCCACCCAATAATGGCTTATAGTTGTACTGTATATTCAGCCAGGATACGAGAACGTTTTTAACACCAAAACAAATTACATCAGCTTTGAATATAATTATAAATGTCTAATCGGTTTGTCCACCAGTCATAAACATACTAAATGTAAGTTAGTAATTTGACAATTTTATTAAACCTACTCTTTTGTCATTGTCTTGTGTTGTATCAGACAGAGGAAATCTGTGTCGTCATTATACAGGTCACAGAAAAATCGGACCCAGCAACCCTGTACAAGCCATTATCTATGTGCAAATCTAATCTTCACTAAAATCCATTTCATTTTTGACTTTTGAAAGTAGACAGCCATGTGTGCACAAAGGCATAATGCATTGTTTTCCCTTCATTTTGATGGCAGCGGCACTCAACTTAAATACCCCATGTGGAGATATTTTAATGCACTTTTGTTGCATTTTGTGCATCACTTTCTCAGAGAGCATGCATGTCAGGCATTTTGGGGTTGTTTAACAGTAACTTGCAGCGAAATGAAATTGGTTACAAAATGCCATTTGTTCGGATAAATCTACCCATTTTTATTATTATTATTATTTTCCACATTTTAAAATAATAGAAAAGTCAGTAAAACTATGAAATATGAACATTTCCTTCAAGACTGTTAGAATTGTAGTTTTATAAAGTAATAAATACAAATTATATTTGTCTATTTATATAATTTCAAGCATTTAAGCATAAGCCTTAATTAAAGGTTTTTAAGACCACGAAAAACATACATTTAGTCTAGTCCAAACTTGACTCAAATGTGTTATTCTTGCACATGGCGCTTTGAGTTTGAATTGTGTAATGCTCTTTAAGATCATTTCAATGGCAATTGCAATGAATCATAAATTATGTCTTTATTAATATTATCTTGGTCACATTTTACAATAAGGTTAATGTTAATTTCAACATATATTAATACATTTTTCTAATTAAAAATCTATGTTAACATTAGTTAATGCATTATAAACGACCATTAACTAACAATGAGCAACTGTATTTTCTTAAGATTAAAAAATGCTGTAAAATAAAAAAATCAGATTGTAACAAATGATACAAATGCATTTAGGTAATTAAATTACCCAACATAAACTAACAAGAAACAATACTTTTACTGCATTTATTAATCTTGGTTAATGTTTATTTCAACATATAATAATATACATTTAAATTAAATGTGGTGTATGTTAACATATGTTAATACTTTATGAACAACCATGAACTAACAATACACAATTGCAATTTCGTAAATTAACATTAACCAAGACCAAAAATTAAAAAAGTACAAAATATATTGTTCATTGTTAGTTCATGATACCTAATGCATTAACTAATGTTAACAAATAGAACCTTATTATCAGGGCTGGACTGGGAAGCGAAATCGTGGCCCATTTGGCACGTTTTGCGACCGACCCACCGGCCCGATCGGTACTCCCGGTGGCCATTCCGCCCCTGATCAGCCCAAAAGTGCATCGGCGCACCGGGGAAATGCCTGGTATGCCAGATTACCAGTCCAGCCCTGCTTATAATAATTGATCTATTGTCACACATTATACATAATGCTTTTTTGCATACAGTGAAATTATTTTTTTCACATATCCCAGCTAAGCTGATAGGGTCAAGGACCTTGCTCAAGGGCCCAACAGTGGTGTTTTGGTGGCTTGAACCCCAAACCTTCATATCAGTAACCCAGAGCCTTAACCACTGAGTCACCACGGCTTATTGTGAAGTGATACTGATGATGTGAAAGTTTTCAACCAGGGGTTCACCAGGTGTTGTTTGATCTTAAACAAATTTTTGTGAAAACATTTTTTTTAAAATATGTGTTAAAAGCACAATAATAAGTTCACTTCAACCAAAGCTAAAGTTTAGATGTTCAGCTAAATGTCTCATTGTCCCATTAACTCTAATAAGTAAAATTAAAGTATATGACGCTGAACATCAATAATGCTCTCTCATGACCTAGGAGCATGTCAGTAATGAAGAATTTCACCCTTTATGTGTGTCTGAAATCAGAACAGCTGAAAATTACAAGTCAGATCAAGCCGCTGTAAGCCACTTTGAGGCTGTCGGTTAGATAACAGTTTCTGGCTCTGGTCTGCATTGAAGAATTTAAACATGTCTGCCTGGAGAGGAACAGGGACTTCCATCTCCATCCTAATCTTGATGTCACTCCAGCAATAAAAAGCAGAGTTATTGATATTAATAATAAGCTATTAATTTATACTTATATAATATCATGCCTGGTACAAGTAGCATGAGTATGGTACAGCTGATCTTTTAGTTTAAGAGATGTAACAGGAAGTTGAGAAGGTCAAGGCTGGATAATCTTTTGTTCAAACACTGGATTTAGTGGATGATTCTTACACAACATGTAACTGTATTCAGCAACTCCAATTTAATGTTGCGTCTATCTAATGCAAATCATCTTTGAAAACAAAGATAATTACATACAAAACTCAAAAGAAAACCATCTGGACATGTTACAGTAATGAGAACTCGAAAGGAAGTCCTTAATTGTCAAGACAATTATGTCAGAAACTTTATGTTCCTAAAATATGCTTAGTATTCTTCTTATATTTCTATAGTTCTTATTTTTCTCCCTTACATTTTGGGGTGAAATGTGACCCTAGAATTTATGGTGTTTCTAAAGAAACTTGTTTGCTTGCTTCAGTTCATGATGAGCAAGAACATGTTCTAGATACTCAGTATTTCTACTAATACACATTCATTAACAATACAAATTCCATTTATCAAACATTTACTGTACATTTACCACATAATTTAAAGACCCCATGCCATCACTCGTGTTGCCAGTCATTCTCGCCCCCACTTCGAACGGGACTCGAACCGACGTCTCCAGCGTGGGAGGCGGGTGCGCTAACGAGGAGGCTAAAGGCTACAGCCTCTAGCATCAGTCGCTAGTGCACCTCTTGAGGTCAGGAGAGTGAGGTTTACACACTGTACAGCTATTTACCAGCTGGCTCCTGTTACACTCACCCCCCCTAAACCTCACTCCCATCTGGGTCACGGCACCACTGTAGCCGGTCCTACACGCCCCGCTCTGAACGGGACTCGAACCGACGTCTCCGGTGTGTGAGGCGGGTGCGCTAACAAGGAGGCTAAAGGCCTCTAGCCTCTAGCCTCTAGCATCAGTCGCTAGTGCACCTCTTGAGGTCAGGAGAGTGAGGTTTACACACTGCACAGCTATTTACCAGCTGGCTCCCGTTACACTCGCATATGTGACCAAAATTTACGCTATGCAACTAAAAATGTCTGTGATTAGCCACTGGCTATTAAATGTTCAGATCTCTCTCGCCAGTGATCGAGTAGTATACTGGAGAAGAGAAATTCAGGTTCAAGATCATTTCACGGTGTGTTGAGAGTTAAAGAGTAATGCGTGTCCAAAGATGAGATCCGAGCAATTAATTTGTCATTGAAGAAGTTCTCCTTTAATACATCTTCATCAAGCACATCAAAAATAGAAACATTTCATTCTAATCACACATAGCAAGGATGCGGAAATGATGCGATGGGACTTCACTGTTATTAATGTGCACTCAATTGAAACACTCCTGTAATACACACACACACACACACACACACACACACACACACAGCACATCTGTGTCAGTGATAAAGTGATAGGGAAAGGAGCTCTTAATGCTATTTGCTATACAAACAAGCCAAGATGGGAATTGTGATTGAAATCAAGTATTTTTCAGCCTATGTACGGGACATTTTAATTACCACAGAAGCATGTCAAGTCTTAAATATCACTAAAATGCAGAATGAGACGTTTTCGCTTGACGCTGACATTGACGCCTTGAAGCAATCGTGAACACGGCTTCACATTTGCTGTAACAAAGTACAGAAGATCTACCGGCAGATTAATATTGTGGAGGATGAGAGCTTAAGAGATTTAGTGCACATTGCAATGAAAATGCAACCTATGGAGAGACTAGTTCTTTCAATTAATCAAACTCCCAATTAGACTTTGGGAAACGATTAATGTTACTTGAATTGGTGCAATTTTAGTGCATTTCTGTCTTTATACAGTGGAAGGCTTTGTTTGTTTTTTTTCCCCTAATATGGAAATAAATGCATGTTGACAGGAAAATAAGTATATTTAGAGTCAAATTTATGCACTTTTAAAGGGGTTGTGAAATGCTCTTTTTTATAGTTTTATTATCTTCTTTGAGGTCCACTGATAATGTGTTTTTGCTCCAAAACAGATCATTTCCATCCTGTCTCTGGCCCTCCGACTGAAACGCTCAGTTTTGGTCTAAGCGCCTCCTTAAAACTTCAATATAACAGCCCACTTTTAACAACCCTCTTGCTAACATCGTGCAGCCCCTCAAAATCAGCCATATTTGACACACAATGGGAGGAGAATGAATAAGCTCCACAACATTATAAAACTAAATTTCAGGGTTTACACATAACGCACATCCAACACATTGCATCCAAATATATGAAACTGTTCATCTCAAGCACAACAATTAACACTCAGCACCATAAATGTTTAAACAGTTATGACATTTGAAATATTCATGAATGAAACAGTTTACATCGGTGTATTTAACTGCCCCATCCTTCAATAATAGTTGCTTTGCAAATCTTTAATCGTATTATTACTGGAACACAAGCAATCCATGCTAATATGAGCCCAAAAAAAAATAAATGCAATTAAATCCACAATGAAATACAATGAAGACACGTCTACAAAGCACAGTGTGAACTAGATGCACACACATCACTGGAAATGTATAAAAACAGTAAAAAACGTCCATATAGCATATGTTTTCATACATCAAAAATAGTGCAGATGGGTGAAAGAACACGTCCATGATGTGTTTGTGCTCAAAACAACAAGAGCAGCTGAATGAAAGATAATTGCATCTCCTCTTCAGAGTTGTAACTTGACACCGCATCTTTTTAAAGCAGACCGAGATATGTATCAAGAGGTAAACGATGTCCGTCTAGAGCATGAATATATACAAAAAATAATCCCAAATAGTCCAGATGGGTCCCCTTTGGTGTTCAGGAATATTTAGCCCACTGCTTGTTTATCATCCTCTCACTGTGAACGAATGGAGCGCAAGTGGGTGGGGCTAAGGGTGCATTGATGTAAAAGTAGGCGTTGATGTTATTGAACTGTAGAGGTGCTCATGAATCAGTGTACCCCTAGTTACGTAGGGTAGTTGTGGAAGAAGAGAACGAGGCATTTTGCAGCTTGGTTTCAGTTAATGATTTTATTGCTTTGGGGATTGAGTTTTGAGTTCTGAAATGTACAGTATGTTTTTATAGTAGAAAATTTGATTCCTCATGACATGACCCCTTTAATATATTGTTTTAATGCAAAACACTTTACTAGCATTATCAGTGGACCTCAGGGAAGATAATATATCTATAAACAAACATAGCATAGTTTACAAACCCTTTAAAATCTGCAATTAATTGTGATTAACTATGAAAAATTATGCACTAAGTTAGAATTTCCCCTGTATAATTAGCTAAGAAATCATTTTATATGTAAGCAACATTTTAACTGAAATATACTCAATTGAATCAGAATCAATTCAAGAGGTTGCGAATTAGCATCAAATCGATATCAATACCCAGCCCTAAAAGACACGTTTAACGATTTGTTAACGACACTTTAAAGACAAATGCATTCTAGATACTGGTTGATGATTGAGAAAGGAAACAAATTATGAGTATTAGCTCAAACAAAGACAAAAGACATATCAAAGAACCATGATTTGCTATGTGGTTGTCAGAAGCAGGTGTAATTTATAATCTATGGTGAGGGACATTTCATTCTAGTGAGGGTTTTACTGGACAAAAATGTGTATATGCTCCTGAGTGCAAGATGAGGCATCAATACTTGCGGCCCATTTTGCTGTATGACAGAGACATTTAAGTTTTAAATGTGTACATATGCTAAAAGATAACTTTTTAGGGGTACATCTATCATATTGATCAGGGGTTTCCAACCGTGGGATCGTGAGGAAATTCCAGGGGTTTGCTAGAGAGTGAAAACGAAATGGGGATTTCCACCATTTACAGACTTTTTAAAAAAGTCAAAATAATTCGGATAATTCCAAACATCCATCATTTGACAAATAAAGAGCAAAAAAAAATAACTAAAAATAAAAAACACAACTTAAAACAAGAGCGTCAATTTTCCTT
This sequence comes from Moxostoma hubbsi, assembly GCA_032164185.1. Taxonomy (NCBI): domain Eukaryota; kingdom Metazoa; phylum Chordata; class Actinopteri; order Cypriniformes; family Catostomidae; genus Moxostoma; species Moxostoma hubbsi. The sequence goes on along the minus strand of JAVLUX010000009.1, from coordinate 46,276,060 downwards.
TTAACAACGCGGCTTCACTCTTTGTCTCCTTGCGCGTGCTGCATATGTGTGTGCGCGACGAAAAGCGAGAGAAAATGTTACTTTTAATGCATAAGTAAATTGCATGCTACTCTCCATACAAAGTTATGACATAACATAATTACTTTCACTATCAGTTTTATTATTAATCATTATTAATCATGTTTTAATCATGTTTCCTGCTTGTGCGCTGGTTCAGTTCACTGACAGAGGCTTCTGTTTTTAGTCGGCCGGCCACTATTTCCAAATGCAATATAATGTTTCATTTCATAAAAATATTTCTTGAAGGGGATATGTCCCCCCCACCAGCTTTGTTACTTCTATAAATAGTTATTTTTAATTATTAAAAATTAGGACTGTCAATCGATTAAAATTGTTAATCAAATTAATTACATGATGTCCCGATATACAAATATTTGCTGAGAAAGCCCCTCATATAACAATAATTCAATATATAAAGATTATACATATTTATTTCAATATATAATTATACATAGTTATCTTTAAATATTTCAAAATTATATATATATATATAATAACAAATATTCAGGTAATTAAAATGCATTACATTCTTGTGGCAGAAGAGTTCATCATTGATAAGACGATACAAAAAGCGGCTTTAGAATACAATGTGTTGTTTACTACCATATTATTGATCATAAGTCAATCATTGACACACAGTTCACAGCAATCCATTACACAAGTGAATTTATCAATCAGTTGGAGATTTATTATGAGGGCTTGTTTAAGGACCCGTCAATGTACACCTGTGTCAGACATGCTTGAGTAGCGTCTCGGGTGTGTTGCGTCATAAACATAAAATCTTTCGTTCACTGTGTCAAGTTAAATATAGTTTAATACTCAATCTTTAAACACATCTTGAGATCCCTTAGTTCGCATTTGTGCTCCTTCTAGTGTTTTGAACACAAGTAACGCATGTTTGTGTTGTTCTACTGAAGTGTTTTCTTCACTGTATAATCTGCGCATTACTCACACAGCTTAAATTTCACTTACTGCCCTCTGGAGTAAACAGGTGGTACTACAAGCTTGCATTTCTCAGGAATCTTCCTTATTATGGTGCGATTAATTGCGTTAATTTTTTTAACGCGTTATTTTTTGTAAAATGAATCGCACTGATTTACCTTGTTAAATCGACAGCCCTATTAAAAATGTATAATGTTGGAACTTTACGAACTTTACAACAATTGTGGACACTGGTTTCACATAATGAAAATGAGTTTCTTTGATGTGAAAATTAAATGTAGGCTCTACTTAAGTTTAATTAATGCAAATTTTATCTGTTCAAATAACTCTATTAAACCTTGCAGATTGTTGCTAGCTAGCAACAAACACATAATACATTGATGCAACAAATGTTATTCACACAGTCAAAACACAACAGGATTGAGTATACATAGATGGAGTGTACACAATGAAATTAAGTTTCGGCTTAATGCTAAATAACTGTTGCATTAGCTCATTTTAAATAAGTAAATTGAGCAAGCAGTAAAAATCACGTTGAGTGAACACCATCCAGGGCTGGACTGGGAAGAGAAATCAGCCCGGGATTTTACATGGCAACTGGGGGGGGTTCGCTGTCCTTTTCTGCATATCGCGGCGCCGTTTTGTGGTCCATTCTGCATAACGCAACGGCTCATTTTTGCTTATCACGGCACAATTGGCACGTTCGGTTCTCCCGCTGGCAAGTCTGCCCCTGATCAGCCCCAAAGTGCGTCGGGCCACCGGGAAAATGCCCGGTATGCCAGATTGCCAGTCCAGCCCTGACACCATCAGTTAGAATTCTGAATCCATTTCAACATTTCATAGCAATGTGATATATCACTTTTTAACTTTACGCAATATAATTATGTTCTCACCTCAAACATAAATGTATAAGTTGATTTCAAGTGTACTTTTTTAGTATTTTCAATAGAGCCGCTTTTCCTTTTTTCAGTGTATAAATTGGTTTTATCAAGATATCAAATGTACATACACAAATTGAACGATACATGTTTATAAAAATATCAGGGAAATGAAAACAGGTATTACTTATCTGTATAATTAGTAGAATTATAATATAATTTCACAGATTTGTTTGTTGTAAATTTGACTATTGTGACGAATAATGATGAAATGTAGTGCAATCTTTGATTGGGATGGAAATTCCAATAGTGAATTAAATCAAATAAAATGGATAAATATTATAAAAAGTACAATAGATGTAGTAAATGGTCAAATGGATTCAGATGTCAAAAAAGTTTGGGAACATCTGATATACAATAAATGGCTGCAAAGCTAACAGACATAGACTAAAGGCCATACAATTATTTTATGATTTTATAGTGTCTTTAATAGTGGTTGCATTTCATTACAAACCTTCACAGACTTTTGTGGTTATGATAAAAGCTGAACTGGAGATTCAGATGTTACAGATCTGATCCCAAGTACATTGTATGAACTTGAGAGTTACAGAAAGAACAGCAATCTGCCCTTGAGTAATAAGCTACAAAGTTGCTCCAAATGGACTATCCCTGCAGTCATTGTGCTTTAAACTGTATGAATGAAAAGCATGCGCTGTGTATAATGAAGTGACTTTCTAAAAAATGTATTTCTCTTTGACTTATGGCCACTTCCATCTAGCTCTGAGTAACTTCTAGTACAGGACGATCAGGATGAAAAGATGGCAACCGTGCTCTTACCAGCGGGTCCTGATGGCTTGCGGCCGTTCACTCGAGAGTCTCTGGCGGCCATCGAGCAAAGGATCAGCGAAGAGCGAACAAAGAATGCGAAGGAATACCAGGCGGACCCTGGGAACACGGAAGAGCCCAAACCACGCGCCGATCTGGAAGCAGGGAAGCAGCTGCCTCGTATCTTTGGCGACATCCCCACAGGATTGGTCGGAGTCCCGCTGGAGGACATTGACCCATTCTACTTCAAAAATCAGAGGGTGAGTTGGTCTAACTGAGATTACAAGTGTATAAGACAGGGGGGTTTTTTTAATGCCAAGGACCCCCACATATGATGATCCCCTCGCAATGGGCCCACTTCCTTAAAAATAAAGGCAGCTATGTATTTTCTTGAATAGTATTTTCTTATTGTGTTAGAAAATTTGTAAGTGTGATATTAGAATTGCTTTATATATTTTAATAAATGGTCAAAAGTTAATCCTAAAGAAATTATTCAAATATTATATGGGCATTATTTACTCAACAGAATATCTTTTTTCAGCCCTCTAAAATAATGTTACATGCATCAACCTGAAGAGAACGGGAAAACATTTGAATTACATTTAAATGTATTTTTAGGCTTCAGCATTCAATATGAATCAAATACAGTCCAATTATTTAATAGTTTTACTTATTTTATTTAATTGCTTTTATTTATGTATTTTTTTCGGGAGACCCCCAGGGAGCCACTAGGGGGTCCCAATGTGAAAACTCCTTCAGTGTATCTATAAGTAGAGATGAGCACTATAAATGCAGTCTAATGGATGTGCAGTTCATGTTTTTAGTTAAAAATTGCCACAATCTTCAAAAAGTCAGATATATTTATATGATAAGTGCATATGAGTACTTCATCTTGCATAGCAACATCCTAGTGCATTTTTAAAACTATGGAAAGACTGCAGCTGGTTCTTTTGCGGTTCTGGCATTTCCATTATTAAAAAAGCTGGTCGGTATTAATATTATATCAACAAACCTTTTACTAATATATAGGATACATTAACAATGTGAATATGTTTGTTAAAATGAATGCTTTTAAGAATGCATCAATAAATACATTTTAGCTTATAATTATATTTTTGTTATGACCAATAACCAATATGACTGGCAATATTATAAATCTATATTATGTTTGGATTATTCATTATTATTCTTGTTTGTACGTTTCTTTGGATAAAAGTCACTGCTAAATGAATGAATGTAAATAAAAATAAACAAAGTTCACTCTAAAGCTAAATTTGAAAAGGCTCTGGTCTAATCAGGCATCACTATTTCATCATTAAATTGTACAAGAGAAAGTATGTAGGTAAATTAGTGCTTAAAAGATTTGCATGTGTAGAGTCAGTTTGTAGCTTAAATGATGAAACGAGTGTGATAGAAAGATAGAGAGATTTGCATGCAGAGTTGTGAAAGTAAATAATTGCATGCACACAGAACGTTTTGTAAAGGTGTAAATCAAGTTGCAAGATTTGCAATATTTTAATGCTTTGCATGAGTTTGATTCATGTGTTTTGAATCTGTAACTTCATATCAAGTACTGTAAATTGGGTCTGTATTCTTCTGACTTCATTTTTGTCACGCTTACAATTTTGGCACTTTTTTTCACCTCAGTATGGCCAAAAAAAATTGCAAACCTGCAATCAGAGATATGCAAACAAAGAAAGGGTGTCATGAACAGAAAAACAAATTAACTGCATAGAAACAGTCTGTAGGTGTAAAAATGACTATTGCAAAATTATTTCCAGAAAACATCTGTTATACATTGTTCCGTCTTTCCTTTGGCATTTGGATGGATGGATATTTCTGCCACAAACACAAGTCATTTACACTTTTGCAATAGTTTATTTTTACACATACTGTATATACTTATTCTGAGCGGTCATTCTGTTTTGCTGTTTCTCTGCTTGCTTATCGCTGATAGTGTTGGAGCTAGTGGGTGGCCAGGGGAGGCCATGGCCACCATGGACCAAAGCCTGGCCACCCCATTGGCCACCCCACTCACAATTGCTGTTTTAATAAATTTTTTGGTCATTTTTTGGCACAATTTAGTTCTTTAGAGGTGAAATCATCTCTGTACAAACTTAACATGTGCGCACACCAAGGTCACCGCACCTCTCCGTCCCAGGTGTCATTGTATCCCCCCCACAGTCCGACGATATAAAAATGCTGCTGAACATTTCTGTGCCACCACATACGGATCGCTTGCCCCTGCCTGGCCACCCCTTTGAAAAACTCCTGGCTCCGCCCCTAATCGCTGATTGCAGGTTTGCAATGTTTTTGGCCAAGTTTAGGTAAAAAAACAGTGCCAAAAGTGTAAACGTGAGAAAAATGAAGTCAGAAGAATACAGATCAAAATGATTTTGTGTTAATACACATTTTGCACAGCATTAAAATATTGGATTTTTTTCTCATGTTTGCATCTTGCTTTACACCTTCACAAAATTTCACTTCACTTCACCATTTTTTAATGCTTGCAATGTTATTAACACTTTCACAAATCTCACTCTGCACATGCAGATCTTTCTATCACGCTTCTATCACTTTCATATATCTTAATTTACACATTCTAATATTTTCGGCATTAATTTATCTTCGTAAAAGGCTGTAAATAAAAGTGAAATCCTCAGATTATCTGCTTTAAATATCGTCCTAATGTGATGCAAAAATGTTTAATATTGTCCAATACAGATATGGTCACTGTGCATCTACAGTACGTTTCATTGAAACAACTACATGTTAAATCAGCTCTGAGGAATTTTTTGTTCCGTTTTTGTTCATTTCTGTGTCAAAATGTTGTGCATCTCTAATGTAAACATCTGGTCCCTGCCTTTATGCTTTTAATCTACTGATTTAATGAGTATATCATTTTGTACTTTTATATAAATGTAGCTGCTGAATACTGACAGTGTGTCTCTCTTATCTCCGTTTCTCTTTTTGCAGACCTTTATAGTTCTAAACAAGGGAAAAGCCATCTTCCGCTTCAGTGCCACATCTGCGCTTTACATATTTAGTCCTTTTCACTGCATTAGAAGAATCTCCATACGAATTCTTGTCCATTCATATCCTTTTCACAGCTTCTTACGAGAACATTTGTCCATGTGTGCATGTTTACATGAGAAATGCCAAGGAGAGAACATTATAGAGATATTTGGCATGTTTACAGCTGTGCTTTTGATTTGTGTTTCATAACTTATGCAGACATTAGTCCTTAAGACCACAATCCTTTCTATAATCACAGTTGCACTTAAAAAGTGCCATTCTGAAAGGTGTCGTACAAGCAAACCTGCAATATCTCATCGGGTTTCTTTTTTTATTGGTGCTAGCAAAGGCTTCAAATCTTGTGGTATGGTACATTTTCCATACGGCCTTTGAAAATATAATCACAATGCATCAAAAGCCAAAAACGTCATCGAAGGGTGATATCTAGTCGTACACACTGTGTGACGAATTTAAAACATCTACCACTTCCTCTTCATCCGACTTCTGTTGGATTTGGTCTCATTTTTGAAACAGCTGGGTAATGTTCTTCCCTGCACAGCATCGCCAACCAAATCCTCTAATATTTCTCTTCTAATTCCCCAAATAAAATAAGAGCAAAGTGATTTAGCGTCACGTGACAGCTGCATGCACAGATGTTTGAGTGTCCCTGCTCGGTCACGATGCACGCATGTATCCAGTGGACACACAGATGTGTTCGTACTGTCACACCTAACAGGATGTGAGCCTTTTAGTGTTTCAACAATAACAGCCATTACAATTCAGTAAAAAATGAATACCCTAACTTATCACAATGTGTGAAATCCCTCAATAGCTCTGTCCACATCCTTTACCTAACATCATATACAAATATATATATATATAATTCTATCAAATTCTATTTTTGATTGATTAATGAATCATACATTAATGAAAATAAATTTTTTGCTAATTAATTAAATGATCTGTTTAACCTAATTTTACACAAGGTCACGCTAATTGTAGGACTATACATATAAATATAATTTACTATTGGCTGTCATGCTCTTTTGTCAGTGGTTTAACATGGTTACCATTGATTAAGGGGAAACGGAACCTGTTACACCACTGATGAATTTAACAATAACGTTGATTTTCATGATGAAAATTAAATGGTTGACATTAATTTAAGTGTTTAAAAAAAATATTTAATTTAAATATTTATGTCACCATAATCGCTGACATACAAAATAATAACGGTTTAAATTAAATTATATTAAATTGTTTCAAATTAATTATATTGTAATCTAATTTGAACATAAACTGTTAATATAAAGACTATTTTACAAAAAAAAAAAAAAAAAATGTTTGTATTATTTAAAATATATATAGACTTTTTCTACTCCAGCTCATTTAAGTGGTGACAATTTTTATTTTCATGTGTTAAGTAATTTACATCATAAAATATGCAAAATGTTATGATATGATATGATAATTTAAATGTTATGATAATGATATGATAATTTAAATGTTATGATATGATATGATAATTTAAATGTTATGATAATGATATGATAATTTAAATGTTATGATATGATAATTTAAATGTTATGATATGATAATTTAAATGTTATGATAATGATATGATAATTTAAATGTTATGATATGATAATTTAAATGTTATGATAATGATATGATAATTTAAATGTTATGATAATGATATGATAATTTAAATGTTATGATATGATATGATAATTTAAATGTTATGATAATGATATGATAATTTAAATGTTATGATATGATAATTTAAATGTTATGATAATGATATGATAATTTAATATACTGACATTGCTTTTAACCTCCTGAGACCCGAACGTGACTGCTGTGTGCCAAAAAAGAAAAAAAATAAAGAAAAAGAAAGAAAGAAAATCTCTAGAACAAATGAATGTTGAAAATTGATGAGTCCACATATGGGACTAAGTTGTGACATTTTAAATAATACCAAGCTATAGATGTTTTCTTTTAATCAAATTGTTTATTATGTTTCAAGAGTGTTGATTATTCATGTTTTTGAGACATTACATCAGAAATTAGCATAATTAATTCTGATTTAAATTCCATTGTCCAGCATCATCCAATCACTGCCAACCATGTTAAAATACAATTATACATGATTACTTCTGAATCTATGTACTGATTATCATTGCCCCATGTCTGCCAAAAATGTTGAGTGACCTAAACATCATCTGCAGCCTGAAACTGAACTTTTGATAGGAAGTTAGGTTTGAATGCACTTAGAGAGCTATAGGATGCTCCCCTGCTCCCTATTTAGTGAATGACTTAACCTCCTGTGTGCTGTCTGTCTGCACTGGTCTCAGAACAGTTTAAAATAAAACTTATTTTCATCCTAACTCCTTATAAAGCCTCTGAAAGCAAAAATGTTCAGTGTTTGGATGAACCCATTGATTCTCAGTATGATAATGCACAGTAAATATAGGATTTCTAAACAAGAAATTTGCTAAAGTGCACATTAGTGTACACCGTGTTTAGCAGCATGTCGTTTCGTGAAAAATCGCTCATATTTTAAAAATGGCATATCAGATGAAACTAGAGACATTAATCTTTTGACTCAAACAGGTTTCAATGTAAATACTTAATTAGGTTTCTTACCAGATGTAGTTTTGTTGCCATTTCTGCAAAAGACAAACTCCGCTGTGATCGGCACCATGTTGTTCTGTCACTTGAATCCGTCGAAAGTTGAACCCTTTACTGACAGCACAGAGCATTGCGTATAATATAGTGAAGCCAAAATACAACGTCCACGCATGTGTATGTAGTCACACAAGGTTAGCATTCTTTTAAAATTGATATGGCGATATGTTTAAATAGACAAAACTATTAAACAGCAGTGCAGATGTACGCAAAAATGCATTCAGTGTGAACGGCACTTTAGAAAGTACATTTACTGAGACATCAGACCCTATCTGGGAGTATTCCAAATACTTTCATGACTCCTTGCTTTATTTATAAATGAGTGAGCATTTGCCAATGCAATTGTACAGTGTCCCATTTATGAAGTTAAGCGCAGCCTTCTCTAGCAGCATCGGGTGTATTTAAGTCAGTTCAGTTTGGGCCAGTGATATCTTGTTCTGTCCTCAAATGCCATAAACTCTAAAAATCCCCCTACTGAGTCCAGGTTGCAGCTCTATTCAAAACTCAAACAGATAATACCGAAATTAGAGTCAACAGAACAGCTGCTTGCCTCTCATTGGTGTTAAATTCTTCCATATTTTTCCGCAGGAGTGAACTGAAATGACATCATGTCCTGTTTTCGTAAGCGTTTAAGGACAGAAAGTTCTCCAAGAGATTGTAAGGCCAGCAACATGTCATATCTGGCTATAGTGGCCACACAGCAGAATGGTTTAATGTTAGTTTTGATGATGTTTTAGAGGCCGACCCGTGGTTGTTGTCACTTGCACAGCCTTTCTGGTCATTTACAAAAGTTGCATCAGATATGAATAGTTATCCAGTAGATCTTTACAAAGATACATGGGAAGTTCCTCTCTGTGGTCAAATGCTTTTTCAACAGTGATTTATAGTCTTATTTTGTACTAATAACTATGCCCAGACTGAACTCGTCGACTTCTATGCTGACTTCTACTCTTTGTGGTAGCTGAAAACATGATCAAATTAGCCAAAATCTCCATTCCAGTCAAGTTTGGGTAACTTCTGCTAATCACTGTATTTCTATCGGGAATACACGCAGGCTTGAGTGAGGTTTAAGATGACATTTATTTGATGAATGTAAAACAGAAAAGTAATGTCTCTCTTTGGCGTAGGCCCCGTCTGGCGGTCCGAGGGAGTTGTACTCGGAACCATCATATCCTGCCGGAGATAGGAGGCAGGGGCGAGGAGCCTACCCCCGTGCGGGACAGGGCTCAACTGGTGGTGGTGGGGTGGTGGAGGTTGCCGTGTTAGCACACTGAAACAGCAATGTGATTGTGTGCAGACTTATAAAGCAACGGCTTACATGCGATTGGCTGGGAATTACCCAGCTAATGGTGCGATGATGTACAGCTGCTAGCCTTCCCGCTAGAACTACGCTGCACTTACATTTCCTTAACTGTCCTTCACGTTGTTTAGCCTGTTCATCATGTGCACAATTTTGACAAATTGCTGCTTCATGGCAATGTCGGATCCTCCACTTTGGGCCAAGTACCTCGAGTAAGTAGCATCTTTATTCTCTTTTCAATATTCAGACTGTTTAAAGGTGATGTGTGTTATTTTGTACGTAAAATACCTTCTCATATCCAAGAATATCGTAATATGCAGAGACAAAATGAAGCAAGCCATTGATGAGTGTATTCCTCAAAAAGTGTAAACACAGTGGCTCTTTTTGAGCATCCCGACCAGTCCAACACAGCAACATTGGCTCAATTAATGGCTTGAGTTTGGGAGCGGATATATATGTTTGTTTGACCAATTGAATGTGGGGGAATTGTTCAGGAAACATATTTTTGTCATTCTGATTGGTGATGTTAGTAGAGAAGAAATTACACTCTTCACCATAAGGCGTCTAATGTATGTTTTTTTTTTTAAATATATAATTGAACATATTTATTTTACTACTCTGATATCACAATGGCATTATTTTGATGTTTTCTAGAACACGTCTGTATAGATATATTTCTTAATAGCAAATGGTCTGTATTTACAGAATTATGTATATGTATTCTATTGAAAGAATTGGTAATTGCGCAAAATGCACAAGAATAGAATGTTAACATTCACCATAAAGAGACATAATCATTGATTAGTGCTTCAAAATGTGTATTGAAATGCTAAAAAGAGTTTTCATCTTAATTTAATGCTTTTCTAGAGTCTACTGATAACAGCGGTGGTAAGAATTGCATCTTAATAAGCCTGTTGTCACCACACTGCCTGCAACATCTGAAATGCCACATTCCCATGATGTCATTTCTTGTTATTTTTAGAAGGGCTATACTGTAACAATACAGTATAATACAGCTCCCACAGGAGCGTGACATTGTCAAATTTAAGCTAAAGCTGCATCGCGCTGTTTTCTGGTGTCTAAGCCCTGGCCTAGATTTTAACAGATGACCAGAGGTTTCATATTCAATGATTATGCCACTGGATATTCTAATACAAAGCCACGATGACCTAGCTCTCATAAAACATCATATGCATGCATGCCAACAGACCGCCAAATGCAACTCAATGAAGTCACTGAGGGAATTTTTATGCATGTTTTTCTTTTTAAAAAAAAAACAAATCTCACTTTGATAATTTACCAAGGGCTAGTCTTTACTGGTTCATCCATAACATGAATAAAGGGTGGCCCAGGGTCCAATATTAACATGGAACCGCAACATAATAAATTCATATTTAAATGAAATTGTAAGAATTATAGGCTGTGTCTCGTTTCGAAGGCCGCATGCTAGGTAAGACACGTCCTTTGAAGGCTGCAGTGTACCGAGCGTCCTCCTTCAAACAAGCCTCGTTTAAACGAGACGGCCTTCGTTGGACAAACGGAAACGGAATGTATCATGGTTGCTATGACAGCATGCCACACTTTAACAATGAGGAGAGCTTTGAGTGAGAAGGGAACAAAGTCCCTCTGGAAGGGAATGTATCAGATACATTTTAGGAGAGTTATAATGATGTAAAGAGAAAAAAAAAAGATTTTACAGGTGTACTTTTAGTCCAATACTTTATTTTAATTCGATATTAATATAATTATACATATTACATACTCTGCTTCAACTTGGGAATTAACATTAATTGCGTTTGAACATCATATTTACGGGAAAATTGGTGTAATTTTTTTTTTTTAGGACATTTCCGTTGAAGCAAAGTATTGTGGGTTGTGAGAGCCCACGAAGGATACGCCTCATGCATCCTCCGAATTCCCGTGAAAGAAGGTCGCATTTGAAGGCTGCATTCGAAGTCACCTACTTGCTTTTCTTGAACGAGACGTTCCTCGATGACGTATGCGGCCGACAAATGCGACCTCCGGAGGACGCATCCTTCCAAACGATACACAGCCATAGTCTACTTCTTACAATGGAAGCGGATTTAAAGGGATAGTTCACCCAAAAATTAAAATTCTCTCATCATTTACTCACACTCATGCCACCCCAGATGCGTATGACTTTCTTTCTTCAGCAGAACACAAACAAAGATCTTTAGAAGAATATCTCAGCTCTGTAGGTCCATACAATGCAAGTAAATGGTGGCCAGAACTTTGAAGGTCCAAAAAGCACATAAAGGCAGCGCAAAAGTAATCCATAAGACTCCAGCAGATAAATCCATTTATTCAGAAGTGATATGATAGCTGTGGGTGAGAATCAGATCAATATTTCAGTCCTTTTTCACATTCTGCTTCTTTTGTTTTTGGCGTTTCACATTATTTTTGCATATCACCATCAACTAGGCAGGTATAGTAAAAAAAAAAAGATTATATATTGATCTGTTTCTCACCCACACTTATCATGTTGCTTCTAAAGACATGGATTAAACCACTGGAGTCATATTAATTACTTTTATGCTGCATTTATGTGCTTTCTGGACCTTCAAAGTTCTGGCCACCATTCACTTACACTGATATTATTAAAAAAAAATCTTTGTTTGTGTTCTGCAGCAGAAAGAAAGTCACACATCAGGGATGGGATGAGGGTGAGAAAATTATGGGTTTTTGGGTCAACTATCCCTTTAAGTGATGTGCACAATTCAAATCAAATGCTCTACTAAAGACAAATGATCTGTTGCAACTCCTGTGCCTTCTTTCTTTTACCTCAGAAGAAAATTTGTCGACGCACTCTCAAAAAAATCCTGTAAATTTTACAGTTAGAAAATGGCAGTCATTTTGGTGCCCGTAAATCTTACTGTTTACAACACTATGTGTCATTAAATGATATCATGTTAAAATACCAACTTGGAAGAATATTGCAAGAATATTAGCTAAATAATACCATTGTCATAGAAACAAAAATATATTTTGCATAATTTTTATTTATCAATGTAGCTTCACAGCCAGTAAGAATTATTGGCACCATTAACAGGTGTGAGAAAAAAAGTTAAATTTGGACCCTTGGGTGGCCACTAACACAAATCAGCTTTTTGTGTAGTTACATTCCTTTCTTGTACTCCTGTAGGTGTACTTTCACTGGCATTTACACATTTGAATCATTGATTAAGATCTTGGCCAGAGGATTCTGTACAGAGTCCTTCACATTCCTCAGAGACCCGTGGAACTGGCTGGATTTCAGTGTCATCGTCATGGCGTGAGTATGAGCTTTTAGTTTTGATAATTGCTATGCTACCAGACAGGGTTAATGGAGAAGGAGAGGACAAAAGCTCTGTGTATTTAGACATCAAACATATTAAAGGATTAGATCATCCGAAATTAAAAACAAACCAGAGTTTGGAGTCTTGAGTCCTCTTGAGGTCAAATGTTCATTCAAATGGACAGCCTGATCTTGGGGTTAGGTCTTGGTCTGGATCTGGGCCTCTGGGGGGGTCTAGTCTTCGTGTCAGTCTGGGTCTTAGGGGGGTCTGGTATTGGTGTGATGTCACACCAGATTCCTAACATCTCCATTTGTGTTCCAAGGAAGAAAGAAAGTCATACGGATTTGGAACAACATGAAAATTATTACTGGAGCTGTCCGTGGTGCTGAAATACAGACCAAGGAGAGGTCTATAGTTCATTGGGAGGTCACTGGGAAGAAAGAAAGAAAAAAAGAAAGAAAGAGAGGGAGAGAGAGAGAGAGAGAGAGAGAGAGAGAGAGAGAGAACAAAGAAGAAAATTATGTTATGCAGGTATCCAAAGGGATTTGTCATGGGATCTAAATATCCATCATTACAGCTCAACAAAATCTGAGGATTTAACTGAAAAGAGAGAAAGAATGAGGGCTTTATTTTAGAACAGCAGTGCTATGTACTGCATTATACTGTACGTGAAGATTTCGGTATGTTTGTATGTTGGTGCATTAGTTCATGTCATGTTGGTTGGTGAAATAGCATGAATGCTGGTGCAATCCCCAAAGAGACTGAGATGAGACTTTGTGCTGAGAATAGACATGATTCTTAGATGAATAAAGCGCAATTACCTATTTCACACAAAAATAGCAAATTAGATATTGTGCGCTTCCTTTACATACATACATCCTATATATACACCCACAGATAGCACAAGAACTCCCACCTGCGCCCTGTTGCGCTTTGCACCGACACAAAAATTGCACTTGGATTTAGTCCACCAAGATGAACATTTCCCTTTATTAGCACTCAAACTGCGTTAGTTTGTCCTTTCAAGCTGTTTCAAAAGTTTACAGGGTTTATTGATTTTTCTTACTTTTCATCTGAACGTTTGTAGAGATGTTGGTTGGTAATAAAATATTTGACTTAAGTTGACGATAAGAGCTGATATACTGTTATACATAAACTTCCTGGCAGGGCACCACTTAAAGGGATATTCCGGGTTTAATAAAAGTTGAGCTCAATCGACAGCTTTTGTGGCATAATTTTGACTACAAAAACTATGATTTACAAGTTGAAGCAGAAAAATTAATGTATGTGCTTTTACAAAATTATAAGCTTCACATATCTGTTTTTAAACCTCGAAAAATTGGTCCCATTCACTTCCATTGTAAGTACCTCACTGAAACCTCGATTTTTTGCTTTTTGTTTGAGTTTAGATAATTGTTTGAGTAAATGATGGCAAAATAGGTGAACATTTTTGAGTGAACTACAAGTATAGGTGGGACGTGCTCAGGAGAGATAGGGGCGATCTTTATGTGGTGTTGCCATGTGGTCTGGTATTCAGGTACTTGTTGTATCTTGGATTAATAGTGTGAGAGTCAAGCTCCCAAAAGGACACAAATGCACCATAAAAGTGCCATAATTGCTGTTCATATGACGCTCTATTTTTGAGCTATATTCAAAGTCTTCCAGAGCTTTGTGAAAGCACAAATCAAAATTTTAGTAGTTATTCACTGAAAATCTTAACTATGCCTGATATCCCTAAAATCAGCATGAATAACAGACTGAATGCACATTAAGAAATGTTCATTGGTTCCACTCTTCTGAAGACGTGAGCTAGATTAGAGAATAAATGCTTCTGGCTTTCACTTTGTAGGTATGTGACAGAGTTTGTGGATCTCGGCAATGTATCAGCATTACGGACATTCAGAGTTCTGCGCGCTCTAAAAACAATATCAGTGATCCCAGGTAAGAGAAACCGTTTTCAGTCCCACAAAGCACTTTTATTTCATGCAGAAATAAAATTGCAAAAATAGTTATTATTTGACTGAACAATGAAAGACGGGAGCAGTGTTCAGGAAACCTGTTTTAAACAGTCACTATTTTTGCAATTCCATTTGGTGATGGTGGTAGGAAAAAGTATTTTAACATAGAAAAAAAACCGACACGTCACCTTTAAAAGTGTTTTCTGTATATTTAGGTTTTACATAATCACCTCATAATATTCTCTTTCTCTCTCATTTTTTTCTGTAGGTCTAAAGACGATTGTCGGTGCTCTCATCCAGTCAGTTAAAAAGCTAGCAGACGTGATGATCCTTACTGTATTCTGTCTCAGTGTCTTCGCTCTGATTGGTCTACAGCTCTTCATGGGCACCTTACGACAGAAGTGTGTTCGTAGCCCCGCCCACTGTGTTAACTCCACCTACCCCGGCAATGGAAGCTTCGTTTGTAACAACAGGACGTGGCTTTCCGTGAAGGACTTCTTAACGAATGAAGGTTCAACTATTCAACAAGATATCATGCCTCATATGCATTCTGAACATTAATGCAAACTGTAAATGTTAACGCCACTTCATAGGTTGATGATATTTAATGGGATAGTTCACCCAAAAATGAAAATTCTGTCACAATTTACTCAACCTTAATGTTGTTCTAAACACAAAACAAAACACAAAAGGAGATTTCAGGCAGAATGTTAGCTTTAGGCACCATTCACTGTATGATCACTGTATGTAATGAAAGTGAATGGTGACTGAGGCTAACATATACATTGAAGGAGACCCAAGCCATAGAGACTTGGAGGATGTTTCTATTAACTTGAGTCAGTAAGCAGTCATGTAGAAACTACACAGAACACCCTAGCAACACGCAACCAACCACTCAAAACACCTTAGCAACCACATAGCAACACCCTAGCAACCGCCCGCTACATCCCTTTGCATGGGTAAGCACCACTCATATATTCTTGAGAAAATTTTAAAAAATCAGTTGAATTTAACTGTTTTCATTTTAATTTTTTCAGACAATTTCTACAAAATCGAAGGATCCAAGGATGCCTTAATATGCGGATACAGCAGCGATGCTGGGTAAGTCATCTCTCTTCTTACACTGAGAAAGTTATTACAAAATACAAAAAAATAGACAGTCGCTAAACTTATTTTTCAGCATTCATTCTCATATATTTCAAAGTGGCTGAAAAGCTACTTTTCCAAGAGAACAGGGTCAAAACCAGGGATAAGAGCAACCATGTCACTAAATGAAATAAATGATTAAGTTCAGGCATGAAACTCTGAATGGCGCAAGCTGATAGATTCTTTGAACTTCTAATCTGTTAGCCAGTGAGCTCACTTACATATGATATGTCAAGCCAATTGGCTCACATGATGTAAGCATATAGGTCCTTTGACGTGTAATCTAGTAGCCAGTCAACTTGTGTACTCTCTCTTTGCCTTACTTTTAAATTTGCTCAGTTTGCAAGTAAGCCGTTTTCACAGCAGTGCGCTACAAGTTTTCTCTGAAACCCTCCTCCTCTCCTGCTCCACTTGGATGCACCTTATTTATCTGACAATTAATGATCAAATTAAAACCATTGGCTGTAAACAACGTTATAAACCAGTTATTACTCTGATTGGGTTTTCATATCGCCATTTAGTGCTCATGATTGCCTACACTCAAAAAAATGCTGGGTTCAAAATAACCCAAATTGGGTTGTTTTTAGCCAAGCTGCTGTTTAAATATGGGACACGATGGGCTAAACTATCCCAGCAAGTTGGGTTGTTCATTTTAACCCAGCAAATGGGTTATTTATTGAACCCAAATGCAGGTTAATTTTTACATAAACCACACCTTAAACAAATGTGTAAACATGGTAGCTCCTTTATTTTTTAATGAATGTAAATACATTCACTGAGCTGTGTCTCAGGTGGTAGAGCGGGTTGGCCACTAATCGAAGGGTTGGCGGTTCGATTCCCGGCCCACATGACTCCACATGCTGAAGTGTCCTTGGGCAAGACACTGAACACCAAGTTGCTCCCAATGGCAGACTAGCGCCTTACATAGCAGCTCTGCTGCCATTGGTGTGTGTGAATGGGTGAATGAGTCACTGTGTAAAGTGCTTTGAATACCGCTAAGGTTAAAAAAGTGTTTTATAAGTGCAGACCATTAACATTTATAATTAATGTTAAATACACTAGGCATTAAAAACATTAAACACCCATTATATTATGAAAAGGAAAGTTCACCCAAAAATGAAAAATCTCTAATTTACTCGCCTTCATCCCAGATAATTATAATCATATTTTTCATAATATCTCAGCTCTGTTGATCCATTATATGCAAGTGAATAGTGGCCAGAACTTTGAAGATCTAAAAAGTACATAAGGGCAGCATGAAAGTAATCCAGAAGACTCCAGTTGTTAAATCAGAAAATCAGAAATCAGAAAATCAGAAAAAAAACCTTTTTGTGTCCAGTTGGCATTACAGGATAGCAAAGCCAAAGCGTGATATGAGCGTGAAGCAATCGTCTGTGTACTGCAACTGCTTTTGGGTCCTTGAGCAATGTATAAGGTGCTAGTAAGGGCAGCCGGTGAACTTTCTGGGGACATACGCAGGAGTTGGCAGTACTGACAATAGAATATTGCACAATATCAAATAAAAAGAAATTGCAAAACTGCAGCATCCCACAAATTGAAATAAATGTAAAAAAGAAGGACGCTATTTCACATGTGCATTTAAAGCACAACTTTTTAATGTATGTAAACAAAGTGCGTGCGCTTGAGCATTTAGGCCTATATTTTATTTCTTTTTTCGTTCTTTGAATTAGTTAATTCAATACATTTAAATCTTTTGATTATTCATATCTTAATTATTTTTGATATTTTTATTATTAGATCCGGCTCATCTGATATGCGAGCCGGCTCCCAATGTTCACCTACAATATCCGGCTCTTAGAGCCGACTCGTTTGCAAATGACCCATCACTACAACCCAGCATCTGATGATGTTTGGACCACTCAACATGTTGGCAGACATGGGACAATGATAATCAGTACAAATATTCAGAATTTTATAATTCAGCATTAATTTGAACATGATTGGCAGTGATTTGATGATACTGGCCATACATTTCAATCAGAATTATGTATTCATCTTTCTAAAAAAATCCGCTGTAATGTCTGTAACGTCCCAAAAACCTCCTGTATGACCAACACTCCTGGACACATAATAAACTATTTGATGAAAAAAAAAAGTGACTTAGTAACTTAGTCCCACTGTCAACATAAGAGGACATATTTTTTTGTAAACTATTTGCTCTAGAAATTAGATTTAGATTGGATTTTTATTTCATTCATTAAACATTTAGAATCAACTTGGCTACAGTGGCTGTTTAATTGAAATGATGGTTCCTCTGATTGAAAAAAAAATCACTTATAATGCAATTTCAGAGCAAATGCATAAATATCGAGATGCATATGGAATATTTTAAATATATAAAAAAATATCGGTATATAATTTTTGTAGCTATATCGCCCAGTTCTAATAGAGCATTAACCATAAAAACCTCATATGAGAAAATGTAACTTGCATTTAGCGCCACAGCGGCGATATGTGTTAGGATAAACGCTTTGTCATTTTGCAAAAATGTTGCCATAGTCAGGCATGAGATCAGGCTGGATGATAAACATGCTTTGTGTTTTTAAATGTTAAGGAGAGCAATATCCTGTCATAAAGTAAAAATACATAAATGCTCCTGAAAATTAACCCCAGAGGACACGTTCCATAAAAATGATACATTTCTGACAATTCAACAGACTGCTTTGAAAATCATACGAAGCAGGTGAAAAGTCATATTTTGGGTATTTTTTTTGCCAGTTCTGTCTGTAAACTTCACAAATGTGTGACAAAGCTCCAGGTCAGCCCTTCTGTATATGAAAAACTCTTTGGTTTAGTCTGCCATGATTTCATCCTCTCTGTTGCAGACCATTGTCATGCATACGACATGAAACGCAGCCGTGGCACTGGAGCCACTGGCTATAATTTCCATAATTCCTGAAATTGATGACGGTTAATCTGAGAGAACACAGAGTCGTCTCTGCGTGTGAGGAGACAGAGCGGTCAGTGTGGTGGCATGTGGCGTATAATCGGATGTCTGTGTTAGGGATAGTTAAACACAATCCCTCACGATATGACTAAACAAGCAGATGTCATTAGGAGAGTGCTTCATTTGAAGAACTTCATAATGTTTGGAAAAGTTTGAGAGGGGAATTCACTAAACAGCTGGGACGCTTTTGCCATTGGTTCACTATATTTCCAAAACAATTCGGACTCCAGGTGCTAAATGTGCTAAAATTGCTTAGTGCTGTGAGTATGCAACTTAAAGGGATAGTTCAGTCAAAAGTCATAATTTACTCCCTCTCATGTTTTTACAAACAAGTGTCATGGTCCACGGAAGAAAGAAAGTCAAATGGGTTTGGAATAACATAAGGGTGAATAGAAATTCAAAGAACTTTTGTCTGAACTATCCCTTTAACTCATTGTCATTCTCATGTATCGGGAGCCAGCTGGTAGGTAATAGCTGAGAGGTATGTGTAAACCTCACACCACTGGCCACAAGAGGTGAACTAGCATCTGACACTAGTGGCTATAGCCTTTAGCCTCCTCATTAGCATGCCTGCCTCCCATGTTGGCTGACACTGGTTCGAATCCCACTCAGAGCGGGTTAGGCTGGACCAGTTACACTCACATCAATTTATTATGTATGCAAGCCTGATAAATTATGTTAATTCATTGTTTTAGAATCTGTTACACTATCTGTTTACCTGAAAACATACACCGATCAGCCATAACATTAAAACCACCTGCCTAATATTGCTTAGGCCCCTCTCGTGCCGCCAAAGCAACGCCAACCTACATCTCAGAATAGCATTCTGAGAGGATATTCTTCTCACCATAATTGCACAGGGCAGTTCGAACCAGTCTGGTCATTCTCTCTCAACAACAAGGCGTTTCGGTCTGCAGAACTGTCCCTCACTGGATGTTTTTGGCACCATTTAGAGTAAATTCTAGAGAGTGTTGTGTGTGAAAACACCAAGAGATCAGCAGTTACAGAAACACTCAAACCAGCCCATCTGGCACCAACTCAGATAACCGCTCTGTATAATTGTGGTGAGAAGAATATCATCAGAATGCTATACTGAGATGCGGGTTGGCGCTGCACAATATCGCTACACAATATTAGGCAGGTGGTTTTAATGTTGTGGCTGATCGGTGTAAATCTTGCCTTTGTGTTTGTCCTCTCAAATACAGCTCAATCACCATGTGACACCTAAAGGTTACCCAGTCCAATGCAATCTAGTAACTGCTGCCTTAACTAACGTCTAAACGAATGAACATGCAGTAAATCTGCTAAATGACTAAATGTATCTTCCATGAGTGAGAAAGATTACCAGGCAATTTGCTACATGTCTCAGATTACACTGATGCATTGCATATTAGTGTAATATAGGATATTATGATCACTGCTATTGCAATTACACAATGTACTTCGCTTATATTAGGCAAGCATCACTTTTAATATTGCTAATACTTTGAATTAGGGATTTGAACAAACCCCCTTTGCTGTGAAACCCATTTCACGTAATTGGATATACAATATCATCTGACAGACTATAAAACTGATGACAAAATCCCATAGATTCAAATTGAAGAAGGGCCCCAAGTCATATCAGAATGCCAATATTGAGACATTAAGGTTGGCTATTTTTAATTGGACCTGTAAGTAACCGCCTAGCAACCCTTCAGAACACCCTAGCAACCACCTAGTTTAACCACCTTCTTAAGAAAATGTTAAAACCTAGTTCCATTTTACAGTATACCATACTTTTATAATGGGGTTACTGCTACAGTATAGTGGTCAAATTTCAGCAAATGTATTGATTTATAAGGCTGGATGCGGGCTATTTATATGGGCTAAATAATCAGAGGTAATTCATTGAAAATGAAAGGGAAATGTATTAAATGTAAGACATTTACTCATAGTGTGCATTTGTCAGGGTATTGTATATGGTCTACACATTATGACTGTACAGTGAGGACTGTTTGTGCATAAAAAATGCCAATAATCCACTGAATTAAGAGTGAAAGTCATTCATTGTGTGTCTGGCTAACTGTGTCTCCCCCCACGCATTTCCTCTGTAGTGCACAGGGATATAATCCCACAAATCCCTGAGGAACAGGGCAGTACTCTCTGAAGAGAGCCATGGATGGGAGATGTTTACTGTGCCAAAGCTGGTTCAAAAATGTTCTACTACATACCCACCTTTGCTAATATTCAGCAGTTTAATTAAAAGACATTATTGATTATTGCGAAGTATAGAAAAAGCTTAAATAAACTGAAAACAGAGAAGAAGTGAGATTAATTAAAAATTAATTGTCCGCATGGGTTGCAGCTCAGTGGGGCTACCGGGCTTAAGACCTGAAGCCCAAATGGTTTAACCATCTTGTAGGGGTGTCAAAAGTACCAGTGCTCCAGACTCTGTAAACAGCAAACAAAAATGTATCTGCGGGCCACGGTCTCTGTGACGCTTCAGACCTGTCAATCATTTTGCACGTTCTCATAGTATTGCAGTTGCAGTGAATTATTGAGGCTTAATGCCATTTTTATGCCATGTTGCTTATAACAGTTGTCAGTTGAGGGCGCTATTTTGCTGCTGTTGTTTTTAACAACCGTTTCTGCACTATGTCGGTCTCAATAAAGCTAATTTGGTGCATTTGGAGAGCAGGATTTTAGAAAGAGGGGGCGTGGCTAATTCAATAGCTCAGTCACATGGAAGTAGAATGGCTTAAATCGCGTACAGCACTTTTAAGGTTCATGGCACCAACTATTTTTTCTTAAAAGCACCAATATTAGCCTATTTATAGCCTGTTAGCTCCTAACCTAACTAAGACCTGGCGACTTAATGATATACTGTAAAACGTCTCGGTTACGTATGTAACCTCCGTTCCCTGATGGAGGGAACGAGACGTCGTGTCGAAGAAGCGACACTAGGGGTCTCTCTTGAGCGCCGAAAGATACCTCTGATCTATGAAAAAAGGCCAATGAGAGTTGGCGAACAGTATTTGCATACTCCGCCTCCGGATACGGATATAAAGGCGAGAGAAATACGCTCGTTCATTCAGGATTTTTCTGAGGAGCCGGGAGTGTTCCAGGCATCTCAGCGGCTCGGCTCAGCGATGTGGCCGGGAAGACACGACGTCTCGTTCCCTCCATCAGGGAACGGAGGTTACATACGTAACCGAGACGTTCCCCGTCTGTCGCTCACTTCGACGTCGTGTCGAAGAAGCGACACTAGGGGTCCACTTCAAAACTCGCCATGCGCTGAGCCGTGTACGTGTACTGCTGACACAGAAGCGGGCAGGTATTTTGCACGTGCGCAAGCGACCAACTGTGTTCAGGCTGCACGTACTCTTCCCCAATGCCCCGAAAAAGCGTCAGCATCCTTTTGGTTACCCTAGGGGGGAACAAGGTGACGCTCCCAACTAGGGAACGGGCCAGGCCTGGCTGGGCCTCTTTTCTCTCTATGTTTTCTCGGCATAGAGCAAGAGCAGCCGGGGCCCTTACCGCATCGAGGGAAGGGGGTCTTATTCCAAATTCCTATTCTTAGGGGGAAAAGACCCTGCGGAGGCCACACCCGCCCAACAGGGGAGGTAAAGGTGGCAAAATACATCACATGGCCACTTAGGCATGTGGAAGGAAATGGCACGGTGGTAGATCCAACCTCAAGGAGGGGGGAGTTGCTACAACACGGCGACCGGAGGGCAGCGAAGGACTGCCTAAGGGAGACGCGGGTCAGCTCGTAAGGTGACCGTGCCGCGGAAATACACACAGGAGGAGTCCCGTAGGAGGCCTGATCTGTGGAGCACTTATTCCAGTAGGGGTAGCCGGAGGTACCCGTAGTGGACTGGACCAGCACGTTCCTCCGATGAACTGCTGCGGGTCCGAAGTGCTAGGGAGGAATCAACCAGGGACCTGGGTCCTCTGGGGCAAAAGCGCACTGTTTTGCCTCGGCAGAGGGAAACGGCGCTGGAACAAGCGGTTCACCCGGTCAGATCGTCGACGTGTACCGAGTTCTACGGGCTCGGACCTGAGAGAACACGGGACGAGACTGACTCAACCCTGAGATCATAAGGGTGTTAGGTGCTGCCCAGCCCGCAGCTCTGCGAATGTCTGCTAGGGAGGTGCCCCTCGCCAGTGCCCATGAGGATGTCACGCTCCTAGTGGAGTGGGTTCAAACCCGTAAGTGGGGGGCATGGCCTGGGTGTGATAGGCCAACTGAATGGCATCCATCACCCAGTGAGACACCTCTGTTTGGAGACAGCGTTCCCTTTCTGCTGGCCCTCCAAAGCAGACACAGAGCTGCTGAGAGCGCCTGACGCTCTGGGGGCGGTCCAGGTAGGCACACAAGGCACGTACCGGACACGACAGTGAGAGGGGCTGGGTCTGCCTCCTCCCGGGGCAGCGCTTGTAGGTTCACTACCTGATCTCCAGAGGGCATGGTAGGAACCATGGGCACATAGCCCAGTCGAGGTCTTAGGATCACATGAGTATCTGCCGGACCGAGCTCCAGGCAAGTGTCGTTAGTAGGGGACGCTTGCAGGTCCCCGACCCTCTTGATGGAAGTGAGCGCAATCAGCAGGGCCATCTTTTCAGGAGAGGGCCCAGAGCCAACTGATTCTAGCGACTCGGGGGGGATCTCTGAAGACCGGCAAGGACCACCGAGAGATCCCCAGGAGGGGAACAGGTTTGGCCAGGAGGGGTTTTTAACCTCCGGGCACCTCTTGGGAACCTGACGATTAAGTCGTGCTTACCCAGAGAGTTGCTGTCTACTGGGTTGTGGTAAGCTGCAATAGTGGCAACATACACCTACGAGGTGGATGGGGACAGCCTCCCCCCCCAACCTCTCCTGTAGGGACAGGAGCACAGACCTAACTGCGCACCTCTGTGGGTCTTCTGCCCGGGAAGAACACCAATTCACGAACAGACGCCATTTCAGGGCGTAGAGTTGCCTGGTAGAAGGGGCTCTGGCTTGGTTGAACGTGGCTACGACCGTGGGTGGTAGACCAGCTAGATCTTCCGCATCAGGGACCAGACGTGGAGGTTCCAGAGGTCTGGGTGCGGATGCCAGAGCGTGCCCCGTCCCTGAGAAAGAAGGTCCTTCCTCAGGGGAATTCGCCAGGGAGGGGCTGTCGCAAGGAGTATGAGGTCCGAGAACCAGGCCCGGGTGGGCCAGTAAGGAGCCACGAGAGTGACTTGCTCCTCGTCCTCCCTGACCTTGCACAGCACCTGTGCAAGAAGGTTCACTGGGGGGAATGCGTACTTGCGCAGCCCCACCGGCCAGCTGTGTGCCAGTACATCTGCCCCGAGGGGAGCCTCTTAACGGGCGTACCAGAGCGGGCAGTGGGAGGTCTCTCGGGAGGCAGAGGGGTCTACCTGGGCCTTGCCGAACCGTTCCCAAATCAGCTGCACCGAGTGGGGGTGAAGCCTCCACTCTCCGCCAGACAAGCATTGTCATGACAGCGCGTCCGCTATCACATTGGGGTTGCCGGGGATGTGAGTGGCACGCAGCGACTTGAGTCGGTGCTGGCTCCAAAGGAGGAGACGACGGGCGAGTTGTGACGTGACGGGAGCATACGCCGCCTTGGCGATTTATGTACGCGACCGCAGTGGTGCTGTCCGACCTGACTAGGATATGTTCGTCCCGAATTAACGGGAGAAACTTCCGCAGGGCAAAAAGGGCGGTCAACAACTCGAGGCAGTTGATGTGCCAACGCAGCTGGGCCCCTTTCCAACGGCCTGAGGCTGCGTGCCCGTTGCAAACGGCGCCCCAACCCAATCTGGAGGCGTCGGTTGTGACCAAGACGCGTCTGGACACCTGCTGTAGGGGTACTCCAGCCCGTAAGAAACAGAGGTCTGTCCAGGGGTTGAATGTTTGTCGGCAGGCGGGGGTGATTGTTACCCGGTGCGTGCCGCGGCGCCATGCTCGTCTCGGGACTCGGGTCCGAAGCCAGTGTTGGAGCGGTCTCATATGCATCAAGCCCAGCGGCGCGACCGCCGCGGCGGATGACATATGCCCCAGGATCCTCTGGAAAAGTTTTAAGGGGACCGCTGTGCCCGGCCTGAGGGCGGCGAGGCAGTTCAACACTGACTGAGCACGCTCCTTTGTGAGACGTGCGGACATTGAGACCGAGTCTAACTCCATCCCGAGAAAAGAGATGCTCTGAACTGGAGTGAGCTTGCTCTTTTCCCAGTTGACCTGAAGCCCCAAACGGCTGAGGTGCCTGAGCACCTGGTCTCTGTGAGCGCATAGTAACTCTCGCGAGTGGGCTAGGATGAGCCAGTCATCGAGGTAGTTGAGTATGCGGATGCCGGCTTCTCGGAGCGGGGCAAGAGCTGCCTCTACGACTTTCGTGAAGACGCGAGGGGACAGAGACAGGCCGAAGGGGAGGACTTTGTACTGATACGCCTGGCCCTCAAACGCAAACCGTAGGTAGGGGCGGTGTCGGGGCAGGATAGAGACGTGGAAGTACGCGTCCTTCAGGTCTACCGCTGCGAACCAATCTAGATGCCGGACGCAGGTTAAAATATGCTTCTGCGTGAGCATTTTGAACGGGAGTTTGTGCAACGCTCGGTTGAGAACTCGCAGGTCCAAGATTGGTCATAAGCCGCCACTGTTCTTGGGTACGATGAAGTAGGGGCTGTAGAAACCCTTCTTCATCTCGGTTGGAGGGACAGGCTCTATCGCGTCTTTGGCCAGAAGAGTCGCGATTTCCGCGCGCAGGGAGTGGGCGTGTTCGCCGTGTACTGCGGAAAAGCGGACGCCCATGAAGGGGGACGGGGGCCTGGCAAACTGAATTGCGTAACCGAGTCGGATGGTCCGGGCCAGCCAGCGAGACGGGTTGGGAAGTGAAAGCCACGCGTCCAACCTCTGCGCTAGGGGCACCAAAGGGACGATTAATTTGACGTACCCGGCGGGGCTTCGCAGCGGGGCGGAGCAGGTAGGGCAGCGTTGGGCGGCGACGGGGCGACCCGCAGCTGAGGTGCTGAGAAAAGACTCAAAGCACTTACCTTGCTCCGCACACCCGGCGGGGGGCGGGTTAGCGACTGAGGAGGAGGTCCTGGGTAGGCGTCCTCTAGACTCGTCGGAACCGGCCGGCCGGGGGACAGTCGTGGGGCTGAAGACGGGTGGTCCGTGTCCAGGAAGCCAGGACTGTTGTTATCTGGGGGCAAAGTGCCGTGAGAACGGCATTTGCGGGCCAGGTGACCCAGAGACAAAAGGAAATAGCTCATTACAGAGAATATGAGAATGTGAAAATTAATTCAACAAGAAAAGATTCTCCTCCCGGCCCTCCACCGGGGACGGAGCGGTCTTACCAGCCTCCGGAGCTAACATCTTGGTCCCTGGGTTGAACGTCTACGGACAGCCTGGGAGCCTTCCGGGTCCTCGAGGGGGTCCGTGAGACGGGGGCGTCCGTTCCCTGCAGCGTGCTCGACGCTGGGGCTGAGAGCTGGGCCCGGGTTGAGGCGGAGCAGGGTGTTTCATAGCCGCAGGAGGACGCCCTCGGCGAGCAGACGGGGCATGGCCCATGGCGGCAAGCTTGCGGCGGGGCAGGATGTGCAGTGGCCTCCGTCTGCCTCACCGCTGAGGACTGCTGGGCAGAGTCGTCAACGGTGGCGCCGAATGGACGGAGCTGGGAGACGGGGGTGTGAGAGAAGGTGTGCCTTGTCTGCCTCCCGCATTTCGACCAGGTCCAGTCCACAGGTGTGTTTCTGGACCACAAGGGGTGGCCATCGCCTGTTCGAGTGCCAGCGCTTCTGACCTCCGTGGCCCGGGGGCGCGGTTGGTCATCCAGCGCAGTTCCTGCAGCACATCAAGAACAGGACTACCCAAGGTGCAGGTTTTGAAGTGCCTTGGCCTGGCATTGGTTGCAGGAAGGGCCGTGGCGTGCAGAGTGGAAGCGGTCTGGGACCGTTCCACCGCGAGGGTAGTGAGAGCGGAGGAGCGAAAAAGCCTTGGCTTAGCTCAACTCGTCGTGCACGTCCGGGAAGAAGGGAACGGGGGGGGGCGTGGCTGTGAGCGGCGCACCTGCCCGCGGAACCGATCAAGTAGCCCGGGAAAGCATAGCGGATCTCCGTGCGTCAGGCTCAGGCTGGGCGGCAGACCCGAAGGTGGCGGCCCAGGCGAACGATCAGCATCCGATGCCGCTGTAACGCTCTCCGATGCAGCGGTGATGTCATCCAATTCTGAGGCAAGCAAGCGTGCCGGGGAGGCGGGCGGTTCGAGGGGGTTTACCCGGCGAACAGAGCCCGTCATATTCCCCAAATCGCCTTCATCGCCCGCAGCGCCTGCGCCGATCCCGTAGGAAGAAGGCGGAGCGCGGGGGGCGGTTGAAGTGGCTTTCTCTCATTACAAAAGAAAGCTGTGCGACCGCAATGCTATAACGGCCATGTTCTCACACTGAGAAGATGAACCATTGGAGAGAATACTCATCCCGAGCTCAGACGGAAGCAAGCAAGCAAGCGTGCCGGGGAGGCGGGCGGTTCGAGGGGATTTACCCGGCGAACAGAGCCCGTCATTGTCCCCAAATCGTGTTCATCGCCCGCGGCGCCTGCGTCAATCCCGTAGGAAGGAGGCGAGGCGCGGGGGGCGGCTGAAACGGCTTTCTCTCATTACAAAAGAAAGCCACACGACCGCAATGCTAGCAAACAAGCGTGCCGGGGAGGCGGGAAGTTCGAGGGGATTTACCCGGCGAACAGAGCCCGTCATTGTCCCCAAATCGTGTTCATCGCCCGCGGCGCCTGCGTCAATCCCGTAGGAAGGAGGCGAGGCGCGGGGGGCGGCTGAAACGGCTTTCTCTCACTACAAAAGAAAGCCACACGACCGCAATGTTGCCATGGCTATGTTCTCGCACTGAGAACATAAACCATTCATAAAACACTGCTTGCATGTGATCGCAGCCCAGGCATGCAAGATAGTGTTTTATGACCGAGAGAGGTGGGGAGAAAACACCGCATCCAGAAACTACACAGGGGCGGAAATTACATCTTTAAAAAGACGCGTCCTGAAAAGGACGTTCAACGCCGCTGTGTAATGCTCTTTCAGAGAAATAAACTCTTTTATGGAGAGAATCACTCTTTCAACTCTTTTAACTCTGCGCTGTCGAAGCGCCCAGGGGCAAACTGCACGCCGGCAGTGAAGAGAAAAGCCGCTGTAGTGCGCCGTAAATCCAACAGCAAAGCAGAGCGTCAGAGGATCAGAAGCAGGATCAGTTGTGTTACTCGCAGCTGACTGCATACACACGACCATCGGCTCCGAAGAAAATTACTGAATGAACGAGCGTATTTCTCTCGCCTTTATATCCGTATCCGGAGGCGGAGTATGCAAATACTGTTCGCCAACTCTCATTGGCCTTTTTTCATAGATCAGAGGTATCTTTCGGCGCTCAAGAGAGACCCCTAGTGTCGCTTCTTCGACACGACGTCGAAGTGAGCGACAGACGGGGAACTGTCATTTGTACACAATGTGTGTTGAACTATGGAAAGCTGAAAGGGTCAAAAAGAGTGTTTTTAAGTTACATTTTACAGAACATAGTGCATTTTGAGGCTGAGACAAAAGTTAGTGGGACCTTTTAGTTTTAGTTCCAGCAATATTTAAAGATTTTCTTTATATAAATGTGACCTCACCAATGTAATTGTCACGATTGCTTTAAAACAAAACCTATAAAATAACTCAGTAACTTGGAAGTAACATGTTAAAATGTTTTTTCTAAAAGAACGATCAGAGCAGGATTAAATAAATGTTGATTGAGAGTATAACTGCTTCCTGACCACCTGTGGTTTGTCTATTTCAAAGTCCTAAAATATAGATATTAAAAATATAAATTATTAAAATACAAATATTTCAGAGAAAACCAATGAAATGCTATAGTTATTTTTATTTTAATTCAATTGTTTAATGACCAACTATTAACTGACATACTTTTTTTCTGATCAGCCGAAAAATATATATAACATAAAAATTATTTAGATATATCATCAAAAACTAGGCACATTACAATCATAAAATAAACCTGCCTTTATTAGACTTGGTTATTTTAATTGTAGAAACAATTTCAAAGACTAAATTTTCTTTGGATATCACACATCGGCACAAATGTGTTCTTCTAAGATGGTTTTAGAAATTGTTCATTTTAAATTGTTTAATTTTTTTAAGCTTTATCTAACAAAGAGCACCTTCTAGATTTGTTGGATTCTTACATTTTCGAACAAACTACATTCATTTTATTATTATTATCTAGGTATATACTGTATATGAGTGTTTATTACTTACACCCTGTCTACA
Source organism: Moxostoma hubbsi (assembly GCA_032164185.1). Taxonomy (NCBI): domain Eukaryota; kingdom Metazoa; phylum Chordata; class Actinopteri; order Cypriniformes; family Catostomidae; genus Moxostoma; species Moxostoma hubbsi. The sequence goes on along the minus strand of JAVLUX010000009.1, from coordinate 46,246,687 downwards.
CCGGAGGCGAGCAGCACATCAAAAGCAAATATATCCATTATAATCAGTGAAGCGGTCAACACTGGAAGCATCCTATGCGGCGCGTAGTGCCGACAGTAAACGGATTCCTCGTTTTATTGCTGACAATAAAACAGAAGACAATAAAATATTGAAGTTTACATGCACTAAGTTAACTGTGATGTCAAGCCTTTAGACAATTAGCCAATTATCTTCTGATAGGAGGTGTACTGAATTGGAGGAGTACCTGTGGATGTATTTTAAGGCCTCCCTTCAAACTCAGTGCCTCGTTGCTTGACATCATGGGAAAATAAAAAGAAAGCAGCCGAGACCTCAGAAAAAAGATTGTGGACCTCCACAAGTCTGGTTCATCCTTGGGAGCAATTTCCAAATGTCTGAAGGTACCACGTTTATCTGTACAAATAGTACGCAAGTATAAACACCATGGGACCATACAGTCATCATACCGATCAGGAAGTAAATGCATTCTGTCTCCTAGAGATGAACGTAGTTTGGTGCGAATAGTGCAAATCAATCCTAGAACAACAACAAAGTACCTTGTGAAGATCCTGGAGGAAACAGGTAGACGAGTATCTATATCCACAGTAAAACAAGTCCTATATTGACATAACCTGAAAGGCTGCTCAGCAAGGAAGATGCCAATGCTCCAAAACCGCCATAAAATAGCCAGACTACAGATTGCAAATGCACATGGGGACAAATTTGTCTGATGAAACAAATTGAACTGTTTGGCCATAATGACCATCATTATGTTTGAAGGAAAAATGGCGAGGCTTGCAAGCCGAAGAACACCATCCCAACCGTGAAGCATGGGGGTGGCAGCATCATGTTGTGGGGGTGCTTTGCTGCAGGAGGGACTGGTGCACTTCACAAAATAGATGGCATCACGAAGAAGGAAAATTTTGTGGATATATTGAAGCAACATCTCAGGTCATCAGCCATGAAGTTAAAGCTTGGTTGCTAATGGGACTTCCAAATGGACAATGACCCCAAGCATACCTCCAAAGTTAAATGGCAAAATGGCTCAAGGACAACAAAGTCAAGGTATTGGAGCGGTCATCACAAAGCCCTGACCTCAATCCGATAGAACATTTGTGGGCAGAACTGAAAAAGCGTGTGTGAGCAAGTAGGTCTACAAACCTGACTCAGCTACACCAGTCGGTCTGGATGAATGGGTCAAAATTCCAGCAACTTATTGTGAGAAGCTTGTGGAAGGCTACACAAAATGTTTGACCAATTGACCCAGGCAATGCTACCAAATGCTAACAAAGCGTATGTAAACTTCTGACCAACTGGGAATGTGATAAAAGAAATAAAAGCTAAAATAAATCATTCTCTCTACAATTATTCTGACATTTCAGATTCTTAAAATAAATTAATGATCCTAACTGACCTAAGACAGGGAATGTTTTCTACGATTAAATGTCAAGAATTGTGAAAAACTGAGTTTAAATGTATTTGGCTACGGTGTATGTAAACTTCTGACTTCAACTGTAAGTTTCAATAATGAACCAACACAATCTGTTTTAACTAATAACACACAAATGCTTGTATTGTTCTTGTGCATACTGAATACCGATGTGAACCCCTAGACTAAAACATCAACAAAAGCTAATTTGAATCAAGAGTTGGAAGAACTATCCTCCAATTAATTAGAGGATGTGGATTAGAAAGCACTCAAACATTTAGAGTTTGCTTTTCACAAGAAGCATCTGCCGACATGGACTAAGCCTTGAAATAATGAGATCTCAGAAGACATATGATCAAGAATTGTTGCATGGCATTAAGCTGGAAAGGGTTACAAAGTTATCTCGAAGAGCTTAGACATTCTTCTGTCCACGGTAAGAAAAAATAGTCTATAAATGGAGACGATTAAGTACTGTGATTACTCTCCCTATAAGTGGCCGTCCAGCCAAGATGACTCAAAAGGCACACCGCAGAATGATCAATGAGGTAAAAAGAACCCTAGAGTGACAGCTAAAGCCCTGAAGTAATCATTACAACTGGTGAACATCTCTGTTCATGAGTCTACTTTAACATTTAAACATTTATCAGGCATGGTGTCTATGGCAGAACACCACGAAGGAAGATGGTGCTTTCCAACAAAAGCGTTGCTGCGCACATGAAGTTTGCAAAATACCAACTTGACACTCCACAATGCTACTAAACGCTACTCCACAATGAAACTAAGCTTGAATTGTTGAAAGAAAACGCAGCACTATGTAGAGCATAAAAAGCGCACTGCAAATCAACATAAAACATTGTCCCAACTGTGAAATACGACATAGGGAGCATCATGATTTTGGGCTGCTTTGCTGCTTCGGGACCTGGAACCCTTGTCATCATAGAGGGAAAAATGTATTCTCAAGATATCCTACAGGGCCTGCGATGGACTGGCGACCTGTCCAGGGTGTACCCAGCCTTTCGCCCAATGTTAGCTGGGATAGGCTCCAGCCACCCCCCCCCCCACCCCCCCGCAACCCTGTACACAAGATAAGCGGTTGACGATGGATGGATGGATATCCTACAGGATAATGTCAGGGTGGCTGTGTACCAGCTCAAGCTCAGTAGAAGTTGGGCGATGCAGCAAGACAATCACCCTAAACATCAAAGTAAGTCCACTACAAAATGGCTTCAAATCCTTCTGGAGTGGCTCTTAATGGACCTTAACCCAATATTGATGTTGTGGAATGACCTTGAGAGAGCCGTTCACACCAGACATCCTAATTATATGGCTGAGTTGAAGCAGTTCTGTAAGGAAGAATGGTCCAAAATTCTTTCTGAACGTTGTGCAGGTCTAATCTTTATTAAATACAAACCTCATGCTCCAAGCCCTAATATAAAACTAATGTCATCCTAACTCTGAAACTATTTTGTGTCTCTTTGCCATCTTGTACAGTTAACACTTTGAGAACTCCCATCACTGTTCTCCTCGGCTGATGCTACACGCACCAGAGAGGATTTCCCCTCTAAATTCACATCTGATCCCTTTGATCCTGTAGGTTGGTTAATGGATGTTTTGATGAAAACAGAACATTGGGGATTATGACTGTTCTTGTCTTTCTCTCCCTCTCTATGATATTTAGAGAGAATGCAATGAAATAAGATAAAAACAGGGAAAGTTTAATGGATATGTTGGGCAAAGATGGGAGACTTGAGTTACATTACTTGACTCAAGACTGACTTGCATCGCAAATTTCAAGATTTGTGACTTGATTGATTAAATGCAGAAAAAGACTGAACTTTGACATGAGGAATGATGAATGTATGTGGAATTAAAGTGGATTATATATATATATATATATATATATATATATATATATATATATATATATATATATCAGGATAAGAATGCGCTTTATTGCCAAGTATGCTTACATATTCAAGGAATTTGTCTTGGTGACAGAAGCTTCCAGTGTACAAACAATACAACAACAAGATTGAAATAGGATAAAAATAAAAAGCGAAAAGAAAATACAAGTATATATAGAAATAACAATAATAATAATAATAATAATAATAATATGTTTAATTTGTCTAGCGCTTTTCCAATGCTCAAAGCGCTTCAAAAACATACATCAAAACAAAACAATTCTACAACACAGTAAAATGTCAAATTGACATTCACATGAATAGCTGGACCCAGGGTTTCCCAGAACATTGCCCAGAGCATCACAATCCCTCCACCGGCTTGTCATCTTCCCACAGTGCATCGTGATGCCATTACTTCCCTAGGTAAATAGCACACACATACATGGCCATCCACGTGATGTAAAAGAAAACGGGACTCATCGGACCAGGCGACCTGATTCCACTGCTCCAAGTAAAATTCTGAGGCTCGCTTGCCCATTGTAGGTGCTCTTGATGGTGGACAGGGGTCATCATGGACACTCTGACCGGTCTGCAGCTACGCAGCCATATTCACAGGAGGGTGCGATGCACTGTGTGTTGTGACACATTACTCATGAAAAAATTCATTCAAATTTTCTGTGACTTGTGCCACAGTAAACCTGAGCCTTGGATCGATGAGCCTTGGGTGCCCAACACCCTGTTGCCGGTTTGTGGTTTATCCCTCTTCGGACCACTGTCAGTAGGTACTCACCACTTCTGATCGGGAGCATCCCACATGCCTTGCCATTTCACAGATGCTCTGACCCAGTCATCTGGCCATAACAATTTGCTCCTTGTCAAAGACTCTGTCCACCTGGGGGACCGCCGAGTACCCATGGACCGCTCTGCCGTCGAGGGTAGTGAGAGCGGATGAGTGAGGGGTTCGATTATGGGCAGTAAAATGTGCCCTCCATGACCTCTTCAGCTAATCATGGGGGGGGGGGGGGCGTGGCTGTGAGTGGCGCGCAGACCCAAAGAGCCAATCATCAAGCTACGAAGGCTGTGTGGAGGATGGAAGGTTCCAGTCCAACCCCACGCTGACGGCAGCCCATGCAAGCATGTCGCCCATCTGGGCGTCAGCCTCTGTCTGGGCGTGCTGACCTGAGGGTGACAGCTCGGTCGAGTCTTCCTCATCAGACGCCGGAACACTCTCCAATGCAGCGACGAGCTCATCATCCAGCTCAGGGGGCTCAAGAGGATAGGCAGACTGGCCGTGAGGTGAGCTGCTGTCAACCCGAGCCCGGGCAGAAGTCAACGAGTGTGTCGGGGTGCGGGTGGTTCGTGGGGATGTACCCAGCGAAACCGAGCCTGCTGCCATCCCCAAATCGCCTCCATCGCCAGCCGGGTTGTCCTCAATCCCATAGGAAGAAGGAGCGACGCGGGGGGCGGATGGAGTGGTGTTCCTTTTTAGGAAGGAAAGCCACGACAGCAACGTTGCCATGGTAAGGTTCTCACAGTGAGAACACGAACCATCCACAAACGCTGCCTCGGTATGAATGCGGCACAGACACACGAGGCAGCGCCTGTGACTGTCAGGAGTGGAGAGAACTCGACCGCATCCAGGAACTACACAGGGGCGGAAGGGCATCTTTATAAAGACGCGTCCTAAAAAGGACGTTCAATGCCGCTTTGTATTGCTCTTTTAGAGAAATAAACTCTTTTACAAAAATTCTCTTTTAGAGAGCGATGTCAAGGCGCCCAAGGGAAGTGCAGAGAAGGATAAAGCTGCTGATATGTGCCGTAGATCCAACAGCATACACTCTGAGAGATGAACAGTCTTGTGAATCGCAGCTCGCTGCTCACACATCCAGTCGGCTCCGAAGAAAATTTCCCTCCCTTTATACCCGTATGTCCGGGGACGGGACATGCAAATTCTGTCTGCCAATTTCTCATTGGCCTTTTCTCAAGTTCAGAGATGAGCGAGGCTCTTAAGAGAGACCCCTAGTGTCGTTCTTCGACACAACGTCGAAGTGAGCGGCCAACGGGGAACCACATTTACATGATATTTAAACTCATCAAGTTATTCTCTGCTTTTGACATTAAAGTCAACAATCACACACAATACTTGCACACACTGGTTAAGCCAGTACAAAACGCCGGTGAAGGTGTTTATAAATTATGCAACATGAAATTGTGGTAATGGCAAAAAATGTACCTATGTGGATTGTTTTTTTGCTTAAACCATTTAGGATCTTACCCTAATAAAGGAAAATTGCTTAAGGTGTTTATATTGTATTAAAAAAAACACGTGGTAATGTCTAGAGCTTCAGAAGAGATCTCAACAATATCTGAACCTCTGCTCAGATTTTCCAAGATTAATCAAATCAAAGCTATCTTATATTTAATCTTCATAATTTCAACATTCAGTCTGAACATTTGACAGATGGTGTGAATGAAACATAACTGATAACTCCATTAAGTCATCTGAGCAATGCAATTTTTCTTAAATGGAGTTTCTTTGTTTTATTTTTATTTTTACTTCACTCCCCCCCCCCCAATATTTCATTACGGCTATGTCTCCGACATATCTTAGGTTATATTTCCACAATTCATGGTGTTTTACTGTACTGTATTATATAAACCAATGTGTATGTGTACACATTGTCAGGGAGATCATGATATACGGTCTCTTTCTGCCATTGGGTGAGAGATTTACAGAGATTTGCGGCTCTGCTGTCCAGCTGTTGGCTGTTTCATTACTAAATGATTCCTCTGTTAGAATGATATGCGTCTGTCCTCTGCTTGGCCTGTCACTCAAACCTTATGTCACCATGGCAATGGAGAGAAAGAGAGGACGGACTGAGGAGATGGGGGAGGTGGGGAGGGCGGTTGTGGAAAATAACTGCAACTCGATACCCATCTGCTTCCTTTTAATCTTCTGTTTGGGCCACAACGCTTGTAGCAGTTGTCTTACTTTAATATACTGTCTTTATTATTACTGTTATTGTGTTTATGAAAGTGCAACATTCTGGGCAATAATGTTTCATGTAATATACTGTGGAAGTTTTTTAGTTCTACATCTTTTTCACGTCTTGACCTGTCAAGAAGATGTCCAAGTTTTTTACCCTCAAATTATACTTTCCTTAAATAAAATGACGCTTGTTTTTAGGACCATTAAGGGATTTTGCTTTGTGACATTATTTGACATATGCAGTATTTTTAAATATATACTTGTATATTTAATTAAGCACCCCATTCTCATTACTGTAATGCAAAAAAAGCATTGTTTGCTTCGATAAATGTTACAATTTACTGTATTAGAGTTATGATGATTTCATGAGAATCACCATTGAGATTAATGGGATTGAGGCTTAATTGTCATGAAAATGATGTCACAATGCAAAAAAATATTAGTGACACTAAAAATATGGGGTCGAAATGTGAAAAGTGAAAGTGTTTGTAAGATTTACTCATGTTACTCATTGTTTATGATCCTTTATTTCACATTTGTAATTTCCGTTTTTAAATATTTTCACATTTCTTCCCAATACAGGAAGTGCCCTGATGGGTTTGACTGTTTGAAAACGGGTCGGAACCCAAACTATGACTACACGAGTTTTGACACCTTTGGCTGGGCCTTCCTAGCGCTCTTCAGACTAATGACACAAGACTACTGGGAAAACCTCTACCATCAGGTACAAGCCCTAACATTAATGGAGCATTCAGGGTTAAATACAACGGAAGTTGTATTGACAGCATCTGTGGCCTGATGTATATTACAAAAAAACAGCAAATGCATAAACATTATGTCTTAGCACGAGAATGCTGAGGCATGATCTCTTATCAACCCTGTTTGTGCAAATTTGTACCCAACCTTTCAACTCTTGGCCAACTGAAGAGTAACCTCGGTTACTTTCGCTTGCACAGATAAAAAAATAATGTCAACAAGTCTCTCGTTTATTTCATGTAAAGCAAGAATGGCAGTTGCATTAGAAGTGGAGCCAGTGGAGAAATGTTAAAATCAGGGACCGAAAATATTTCAAGGAACAAAAACAAAGCGGAAAACGAACATTTGACGGTTTTTGTTATTTATTTTATAATGTTTTTTCCGCAGAACGTAACCAAAAATGGGAACTAAATCCCTCTCAATTGTTCCGGAGTGAAAACTTTACATTTAAATGTTGGTAGCTGGTTTATAACTAGTTCATTTCATTTCTATATATATATATTTTTTTTTTCATGAAACTAACGGGTTTTCTCATTTTAGTGCATCACACATTTCTTTGCCTTAATGCACATTTTGGATGTAGCATTCTGTGACATGCTGAAGACCTCTTTAACTATATATAATTACTACATATACTGTACATGCACGGTTAATCCAGATACAAGGAAAAAATGCAGTAAAAAGTACATTTATCAGTAGTAGTTTCCATGTCTTCACTGAATTATTGTTAGATATGATGCATTGATGCAGATTTGATGCTGCCGGGTTCTGACCATGAAGCAGATCTGTAATTAAAACAAATATTTAAATAATTGTTACATGTTTAAAATAAAATAATTTGGCCTGCAAAAAATTGCAAACAAGCCCAAGCAGTGTGTGCATGCATGCAGGAGAGAGACATTTTGGCTATTAATGTGACGACTGGCAAAGACTGAGGATCTAAATGCAGCTGTTTATTTAACAAGAAATAAAGAAAACTCAGAACAAAGAAAAACACAGGAAAGCTGGCACAGAGCATATCAAAACATGCAAGAACTAACACTGGAAACAGGGAAACCAAGGACTTAAATACATAAAGGAACAAACAAGGGAATGAGGAACACCTGGGTAAACAATCAGGGAATGAGAACTAATCAGGGGAAAGCCAATCATAAAATAAAACTACAAAGGACTACAAGAACCAAACAGGAACTAAACTAAACTTCAACATAAAAGCACAAAAACAAAAGACAACAGTGAACATGACAATTAAATGATTTTAGATCTCCAGATGTATTTTTGAAATATTTTCAATATTTTTGGGATATATATAATATTAAGAAAACTTTTATTTAATAGACGTAATTTTATAAATGCTACTATGTACTTTTTTTTGTTAGGCTGTGTGCTGCAATTTTTGGTTATCCTCTATTTTATCAGGGAAGGTTAACAACAGTTATGGCTGGTGTTAATAATTTAATATAATTTTTTTTGTAATCAAATTAATCAAATTAATTGTATTACTTTTTATTCCTATTATGCATCTTTTATTTTCTTTAAAATATATATGTAAAGCACTTTGAATTGCCATTGTGTATGAAATGTGAAATCTAAATATACTTGCCTTGCCTTATGATTTCTATGCTGGTAATTCCCCAACATGGAGCGTGTTTCTCCAGACCAGGTTTTTTTCTCGCACTGCAGCGAGTATATAACCCATCCTGCAATATTGGATATAACTTTACACATATACTGTAAGCTTAATGAATGATTTGATCACACTAAAATCATGTGAACACATATTGGGGTTATGTCTTGTGTATTTAACAGTGAGCATTTTATTGTTTTTTGACTGGCCTCATCTACTTCCAATGGGGCCGTGCATTATTGATAATGCAATTTTACCTTTTTGTTAAATAAATGAGAGATTAGTCTTTATTATTATTATTATTTAGTATATATATTTTTATTTTATTTTGTGCATCAGCATTAAGCTACAAATACTGTCGAATGAGCTTAATTTGTGTTGAACCCTTGAAGTTCATTTAAGTGGAGCAAACAACTAGATGTTCATCCACCTAGAAAGGTAGTCCCACCTGCACTGTTAGACCTTACTGTGTTTTTTCTACAGTAACATACTGGCAACACTATCAAAACAACCCCCTCAAAAAAAGAGTATGAACACAGAAAGGAAAGACATTGTGGGTTTTGCACCACATATAGATCTGCAGTAATTTGCTGCATTTTGTTACCGTTATTGATGAGTGATGCCACAGAAATTACCCATGATGCAATGCATATTACTGTATGATTATATTATAGCAATTTAAAACTTAATTTTACAGTTATTTACCTGATAAACTACTGTAAGGGTTAACTGTGTAAAGGGCAATTCAGACAACTTTTCAGCTCATGTGACATTTTACAAGTACTTTAAACAAAAACAAGAGTATCGCATTTCTGCTTTAAAACCCCTCTGGTGCACATGCTACATAGACTTCCTTTTTATTTGCATCACTGTAAACACAAATTTTGTTTGTTTTTACAAACTACAGACACATTATTATTATTACTGTTTGTTTTGTATTTTTGCCCATTAGCAGCATGCCAAAAATGCTTCATATAGACATTGTGTTTAGCCCATGAATGTTCTTTTAAAAATAAATTTCAACTCTATTATTATTATTATTATAATTTTTTTGTGACGTTGTTCCATGAAAAGTCTGAAGGAGCCATATTACCTTTTATCACAAAGTCATATACTTCTCTTTCTTCTCCTTGGCAGACTTTGCGGTCAGCAGGCAAGACCTACATGATCTTCTTTGTGCTGGTGATATTTCTGGGTTCGTTTTACCTGGTAAACTTGATCCTGGCAGTGGTGGCCATGGCATACGAGGAGCAGAACCAGGCGACCATCGCAGAGGCCTGGGCCAAAGAGAGAGAGTTTCAACTGGCGATGGAACAGCTACGCAAAGAACAGAGTGTATGACTCCTATAAACTAACACAATCTGAAATAAACAGATGGGTAAACATTGCACAAAAGTACAATGGGTTGTAAACGCCACTTCACGCTGACCTTAAGCTAATACAAGTAAATGATCAAATACAGCTAATGTTTGAAATGCATTGCTTTACGCCTCAGTTAAAATATATATTAGCAGCCAGGGCCATAGCAAGTGTGGTGAAATGTGGTAATGATTCTAGGGGCCTGAAGGACCAGGGGGGCCCACAACAAATTCAAAACTGTATTTTGTAATATGTAAAGGGCCCATAGCAATACAAAGTCAGAAATCTTTGCTACGGCCTTGTTAGCAGCAGATACAATTATTGCAATTCAATTAAATGAGTAAAACGGCAAAATGAACCCATGCATATGTGATGACATTTGTTCTCTTTGGTGTATTTTAAGGCATTAGCAAAACAACGTAGAAAAGAAGCTGAGCTGGCCCAGGAAGCGGAATTCCCCTCATCTCCTTTCTCCCGGAAAGACTCGATAAAACCATGTCATAGCCGAACAAGATCGCACAGAATGCTATCTGAGGAGATAGAAGATGACTCAGATCTCCGATCAATCAAGATTGATCCGTTTGATGAGAAAGTAAGTTTTGTAGTCTTTTTGGGTATTAAAGGTGCTTTGTAACAGTATGTATTGTAAAACGTAATAAAATGTAATTGAATTCATTTCTCTTTGCAGCCAGCTCACCCTCTCCTAGCGACTCTCTCGTCTCATCCTCTGAGCACTCGTCGCGGAAGCCAAATCAGCATGTTCACCTTCCGCCCGCGGAACAACTCTGAGGCCGACTTTGCCGATGACGAACACAGCGTCCTTGATGATGGGGGGAGCAGGGCGGGCTCCATGGCGACACCATGGCACAAGCGTCGTACGGGCAGCATCAGGAGTCACTCATCACAGGTGTTGATGCCAGCCCTTGCCCTCAATGGCATACTAAACTTTTCTCTGGACCAGAATGGCATGACCAGCATCAGGCCGCACACACCCACCTCTATGCCTGCGTTCAGCATGGAAAAGGTGAAGGAGGACATGGTCAGTAAAGCTTATGGTTTTACAGAAACTACTCTGAATGTTTGGTATATTTCATTGGTATAAGTCAGAAATTACAAAATGCATGACTTGCAGTTCAGTACGTTCTTGATTCACTAAAAAGAGTGTTCTGATAATTGTTGTTCCTTTCATAGGAAGCATTGTATGTTGCATGCTGTTGATTCAAAAGAACTGGCTCATAAGAGTCAGTCGTTCAGGATTCAGACTACACTGGTTGTTCTGTATGTTTCACGCTGTAGATTCAAAAGATCCACCTAATAAGAGTCATTCGTTCGGGAATCAGACTACAGTGTTCAAGCTGTATGTTTCACGCTGAAGATTTAAAGAAACGGCTATTAAGAGTCATTCATTCGGGAATCAGATTACATTGATCATGCTGGAGATTCAAATTAACTGGCTCATAAGAGTCATTTGTTTGGGAATCAGACTGCATTGGTTGTTCTGTATGTTTCTCGATGTAGATTCAAAAGAAACGGCTCATAAGAGTAATTCGTTCGGGAATCAGACTGCATTGGTCATGCTGGAGATTCAAATTAACTGGCTCATAAGAGTCATTTGTTTGGGAATCAGACTGCACTGATTGTTCTGTATGTTTCACGATGTAGATTCAAAAGAACCGGCTTATAAGAGTCATTCGTTCGGGAATCAGTCTCCATTGGTCACGCTGTGTGTTTCATGCTGTAGATTCAAAAGAACCGGCTCTTAACAGTCATTTGTTAGGTTATCGGTCTACACTAGTTGTTCTGTATGTTTCACATGGTAGAATCAAAAGAACCGTCTCAATGAGTAATTTGTTTGGGAATAAGACTGCATTGGTCATGCTGTTGATTCAAAAGAACTGGCTCAGAAGAGTAATTAGTTCAGGAATCAGACTTCACAGGTCGTGCTGTATGTTTTACGCTGTAGTTTCAAAAGAGCTGGCTCTTAAGAGTCATTATTTGGGGAATCGGACTACACTGGTCATGCTGTATGCTGTAGATACAAAAGCACCGGTTCTTAAGAGTCATTCATTTGGGAATCAGTCTACATTGGTCACACTGTATGTTTCACGCTGTATGGCTCATACGAGTCATTGTTTAGGGAATCTGACTACACTGGCTGTTCTGTATTCTTCACGCTGTAGATTCAAAAGAACCAACTCATACGAGTCATTCATTTTGATATCAGACTACACTGGTTGTGCTGTGTGTTTCATGCTGTGGATTCAAAAGAACCAGCTCATAAGAGTCATTAGTTCAGGAAACAGACCACACACTGGTTATGCTATATGTTTCATGCTCCAACTTCAAAGGAACCAGCTCTTAAGAGTCATCTGTTAGGAAATTGGACTTCATTGGTTGTGCTGTATGTTTCATGCTGCTGATTCAATAGTACTGTTGAGTGGTAGCAGGAAACAATGGCAGAGAATTTTAGCACGGTGTTGCATCCGCATAAGCAGTAGAATGCACGTTCAAGAACCAAAACTCATGAAAATAATTCGATTACCTGTATTTTTTAACAAAATGAAATTTTGTTTAACAGGAGTCAGGGTATCAGCAAGACCAAACCACTGCAGCTCTCAAGCCAACTGCTGATGTGCAGGATGAAGTCCCGTCACCTCGTAGAAAGAGAGGCCTGAGCTCTGTCAGCTTCTTCAGTGATGCCATAGATGGTGAGATTCACTTGGTCTTAGTCTGTCCAGCCATTGCATAATCTTTCTTTCTTAATTTTTAACTCTGTTTCAAAGTACGATGTTAGAAAACAAACTCAAGATTTCATGGTATGTATCATGGCTCTTTGGTTGCTCATGATCTTCATCTCTCTGGTCCCTCTTAGAGCTCGAAGAAGCTCATCAGAAATGTCCTCCATGCTGGTATGAATTTGCCAAGAAGTATCTAATCTGGACATGTTCTCCAGCCTGGTTAAGACTGAAGGCGAGAGTTAAAGTCATGGTGATGGACCCCTTCCTGGACCTGGCCATCACTATTTGCATTGTGCTCAACACATTGTTCATGGCGCTGGAGCACTACCCCATGACTGAGGAATTCAACAGCATGCTTAGTGTTGGAAACCTGGTAAGAACAATTCAATTTATGGACCAATGTATCAAGTATTCTCCCGCTGATCAGCTGATTCAGCACCGGCCATGCTCCATCACAGCCTGGCCACGCCCTCTTCCTCGACACACTCCTCCCCCATCCAATTCAGGCTGTGGCACCAACAGTCTGACCTAACCCCCCCTTGCATGTTCTTCTCCTTGTCACTATATACAATGACGTAACTCACGGTGTAACCACCACAGTAAGATGCATTGTCGTACAAATTAACTAGCTACTCACGTTGGTTGAGCTGTCGTTAATGACGTTACTTAGGGGGTGGAATAAAAACATCCACAAATTTTTAATTGTAATAGCTCATTTACACGTACACAAGAAAGCCGTTCAATATGAGAAAGCTGCTGAAGACACCAAAGCGGCATGCACTTTGTAATGCGACAGATGCATTGCGCTGCAATAGATGGGATTCCCTCTATATAACATGCGTACTCTTCAAAAACATATGAATGCCACTTATGCGTTAACATACAGAAAACGTGTGTGATAAAGAGCTTACTCTTAACAGCCTTCAGACTACATTGAACGGCTATACTAGTGTTTAAATGGTCTGCACTTATATAGCGCCTTTTTATCCTTAGCGGTATTCAAAGCACTTCACATTGGGTCTCATTCGCCCATTCACACACATATTCACACACCAATGACGGCAGAGCTGCCATGCAAGGTGCTAGCCTGCCATTGGGAGCAACTTGGGGTTCAGTGTCTTGCCCAAGGACATTTCGGCATGCGGAGTCATGTGGGCCAGGAATCGAACCACCGACCCGGCAATTAGTGGCCGACACGCTCTACCACCTGAGCCACAGGATTTTCATGCACATCAGTCTCTAGAATTTACTCTCTAGAATGGTGCCAAAAACAAAATACATCCAGTGAGCGGCAGTTCTGTGGATGGAAACGCCTTGTTGATGAGAGAGGTCAACAGAGAATGGCCAGACTGGTTTGAACTGACAAAGTCTACGGTAACTCAGATAACCACTCTGTACAATTGAGAGTGAGAAGATTATCATCTCAGAATGCTGTTCTGAGATGCGAGTTGGCGCTGTTTTGGCAGCACAAGGGGGATTTTAATGTTGTGGCTGATTGGTGTACTTTTGAAATAGTGAATTTTATAATGTTTACGTATTGGCCCTATTCATTTCCATTGTAGGCAGCACCTCACTGTAATCAAGATTTTTTTTTTTTTTAAGGAAAATAAGGGGCAAGTCAAAATTACTTTTAGTGGTTGGTATTCAACATTATGCCACAAATTCTGTCAATTGAACTTAACTTGTATTGAACCCTGAATATTCCTTTAAGATCATTCAAAACATCAATTCAGGCACGTATGTCAAAACCTTTCACTGGTAAAATCTATCAAGTGAAACAAAAATGTCAAAATTAAAGGAAGGAAATAATTCAATATAAATTATGCTCTGATACTTGATAGCTGCTGTAAATGAAAGCTATCAAGACTTGCGCCTACTGTTTTTAGCATCAGGTGTTTTTAATGTAATGTAACATTCTGACGTGTTCTCTAGGTGTTCACTGGAATCTTCACAGCTGAGATGGTGCTGAAGGTCTTCGCTCTGGATCCATACTATTACTTTCAGCAGGGCTGGAATATCTTTGATGGAATTATCGTGTGTTTAAGTCTGATGGAGTTGGGCCTTTCCAATGTAGAGGGTCTATCTGTCCTCCGCTCATTTAGACTGGTAAGTTCACATTCTGCTTCTTGGAAATAGACACTAGACTTATGCCATGCTAAAGTTGTGTTGGAATGATTTCCCTGTTGATTTCTAGAAAGTAAAGTCTCATTTAAACATTTACACATCATCACTAGTTCATATGTACTTCATATAACTAAAAGAAACAAGTCTTCTTTAAAAACAGTGCCTAAATTTAAAAGAAACACATAATTATGAGTTGAGTGCACATGAACACATTGCGTGCATGGTCGCGGGGTGAGATACATCCCCATTCGAGAGAGCATTTGATTGGACAAAAGTCTGTGAAGTCCAACTTGAGTCGTAAATATATTTGGTCTATTTCCCCAAGAAAAGAAAGTTTGTAGATTTTTAACATGTGTATGTGCTAAAACTGAATTTTACCTGGGAAGTGAGGTTTACACCATGCACAGCTACCTACCAGCTGGCTTCCTTTACACTCACTCCCATCCGGGTCACGGCACCACTGTAACCGGTCCTGCTTGAC
Source organism: Moxostoma hubbsi (assembly GCA_032164185.1). Lineage (NCBI taxonomy): Eukaryota > Metazoa > Chordata > Actinopteri > Cypriniformes > Catostomidae > Moxostoma > Moxostoma hubbsi. The sequence goes on along the minus strand of JAVLUX010000009.1, from coordinate 46,231,283 downwards.
TCGCTAAGAACGAGATTCGAACCGGCGTCTCCGGTGTGGGAGGTGGTCGTGCTAACTATGAGGCAAAAGGCTAAAGCCACTAACATTAGTCGCTAGCGCCTCTGGAGGCCAGGGGAGTGAGGTTTACACCATGCACAGCTACCTACCAGCTGGCTTCCTTTACACTCACTCCCATCCGGGTCACGGCACCACTGTAACCGGTCCTGCTTGACTCGCTAAGAACGAGATTCGAACCGGCATCTCCGGTGTGGGAGGTGGTCGTGCTAACTATGAGGCAAAAGGCTAAAGCCACTAACATTAGTCGCTAGCGCTTCTGGAGGCCAGGGGAGTGAGGTTTACACCATGCAAAGCTACCTACCAGCTGGCTTCATTTACACTCACTCCCATCCGGGTCACGGCACCACTGTAACTGGTCCTGCTTGACCCGCTCCGAACGGGATTCGAACCGGCGTCCATTGAATGGGCGTTCTAACCATGAGGCAAAAGGCTACAGCCACTAACATTAGTCGCTAGCACCTCTGGAGGCCAGGGGAGTGAGGTTTACACCATGCAAAGCTACCTACCAGCTGGCTACCGTATGCCAGTGCCAAACACTATTAAAGTTTGATGAAACTACTCAACAGAAGCACACAGCGTGGACAAATCATTAACTCGCACAACCGCTGCATATCATAAGCCACTGATTGCTCAACACAGATCAGTTTGAGTAGCGCTACAGTAGGGGGTCGGGCAAGTAAACGTGTCAGCTTGTCGTTGGTCACTCCATGTGGTTGAGCGGATGACAAAATACTATTTTTTTTTTAGTATTAGCTGCTTTTTGCTTTAAGATCAATAGCCTACTTGGTGTAAGTAAATTGATACGACTTGGATTATCAACCTGGCATAGGCTACGCAGTTGCGTTCCACACACACACAAACGGCAACAAAAATAATTGTAATTATTACAATGTTCACATTGCCATTAAAATAAGCATGTACATATATTAATATGTACAATTCATACTTTATGTTATTATTGGCCAGGCATAAAATGCAACGCTCAATTTTGTACAATATGTAACAGCGGGTCCCTGCATTGTCTTTCAACCCACCAAGAGGTTATTGGCCTGAAAAAGGTTGAACAACCCTGCCTGCCTAATCTGGTGCTCCATTAAAGTTTTATGTCTGTGTTTGGATTGACTGCTATATGAAAACGCAACTGTATAGTACACGCTATTATGCGTGACTTTGCCAGACAGTAATAATGACAAATGCGACATGGTAAACCATCTAAACTTGGTTGACCCCAACCCCCCAACCCAAGGGTCTTTCTATTCATTATCAGATTAAAGCTTTATAGAGCTTTTAACGTCCCTTTACATTGGGAAATTAAACACTGTTGTTCAGAAGTGCTGATTATGTATGTTAAAAATTCAGTCTTCTATTGTTATGGTTTCACCCATTTATGTGGATATTTGGCAGAGCGCTAATCCTTTATCCATTAGTGAGATCAAATACGTTAGTGTTGATATCTCAACCAGTGGCCTACACTTTCTTTTAGTTCTACATCAGTCGCACTGCAAAACAATATTCCCTATAGAACGTGCTCAATTAAGCTAAAATAATACCATTTTGTTGAATTTATCTGCGAAAATATAGAGTTTGATTTGGCTGGTGAACTTTGTGATACCCAGTTTATCTTAATTTCTTATTTCTTGCACTTTTCTTGCCATTCACTTCAACATGAACTGCCTTTCACAACCCATTTTATTTTCGTTATCTGATTTCAACATGAAAAAACATGTTCAATGGCAAAAATGTAGGGTGGGACTTGTTTTTTATCTATCTGCAATTGATAGGGTTGTAAAAAGTAGTCTTTATCTGACAGGTGGTTGGAGGGGAAGTGTTGAAAAGTAAAACGACTTTCTGACATCAGCCAAAAAGAAAAGTTGTTTCAAAGGTGGAGCATGTTATTAAATTGTAATTAAAGACCACAAAGAAAATACTTTTTTTTTCTCTGGAATAACATGCACTGATGAATTTCTCACAATAAGACCAGAAATGTCTATTAAGAATGTAAATATGGTCAATATTGATGTCATTTTGACTTTAATATTTATATTTACATGTTTAACCATCAAGAAGTTTACCTCATTAAGTTATGAAAGTAGTCTTTTGATTTGGAACATATATCCATGATATTATTCTGAAGTAAATCAAATGTGGCTTTGCAAAGATGTCACATGCAATATCCATTTTGCTGTTTGATCTCTGCAAGAAAATCCAGTTTAAGATGGTAGCCTGTTTTACATGGTTTCTAGCTGGTCATTTATGATTTTCTGCATGTTTCCCGAAATTACTCTCATAACTCTAAGATAAGTCAAGTCAAGTGTCAAGTGGTTTTTATTGTCGTTCAACCATATACAGTTAGTACAGTACACAGCGAAACAAGACAACGTTCCTCCAGGACCATGGTGCTACATAAAACAACACAGGACAAACCCAGAACCACATGAGACTACACAGACTAAATAACATACCTATATAAAGTGCACGTGCAAACGTGTGAAAAAAGTAAGGGACAGTACAATAAATTACTAACAATGAACAGGACAATAGACACAGTGAGAGACAGTGAGAGACAGTGCAGCGCCGACCAGTACACAGTAGTGCAAAAGATGACAGTTTCTAAACATGCCAAACGTAAACATAACGTACTATGAGATAGTGTTCTATGCACATAGCAGTTAGTCCAGTTTATTGTCCAGGGATCAAACATTTGAGAGCAGGATTGACAGGAGAGCCGGCTGGCTAGGGTTTATTTTTAGCCTAGCATGGACCCCCGCCCTCTTGCCGCACTTTTACTTCCTCGCACACCGCTTACGACGTCCCCTACCCCGGGCACCGGCATCAGGCGACGCCAAGGACTGGAGGCATGGTCTCCGCAGCAAGCCGAGTTTGCGTAGCAACTCCTGCAGGTCATCATGCAGCTTGGTTGTTGCATGAATCTTATATTTTAACAGCGATGGTAGACACGAACACCGGTTGCTCTAATGTCCATGTGCTGTAAAAGTCGTGCTAAGTAACAAAAATAGCACCATTTTGGATCCGGAGTGGACACTGCATGCTACCGTGACGCCATCTTGGATCATTCCAAGATGTATAGTAGATTATAGTAGTCTATAAAAAGACTACTGACAATTTATATCCAAATTATGTCATATTTCAATGTTATAAACATTGTTTTTAACTGCAGAAATATTGCAAATTATTTAAAGTGTGGTTCTCTCAAGTGCACAATTGAAGAGGGCCGGTACACCCCAGAGTGTTTTCCTTCCACGAAACGAGCAGGGAGTGCTGGTTCTTTTCTCTCTTGAGCGCAGCTAACTTTACAATGGGCACATCAGAGGTGCGCTTGCTTAACACGTACATCCTAGTGTATTTTCTTCTTTGTGAATTATGAATTGAAGCAATTTCATCCTCTGCTCCACTTCGTTATGACACAATGAAGCGGAGCTTCAAGTATCATACAGTACATGGATTCTCATGAACTACTCTGACACTTGCTAAATAACAGGGATTTTATGATGATACTGAAAAGGCTAATACTATAAATAAATATATTTATCTACCACCCCTGGAGTCGCAAGTTCGAAATCAGGGACTGCTGAGTGACTCCAGCCAGGTCTCCTAAGCAACCAAATTGGCCAGGTTGCTAGGGTGGGTAGACCTCCTCGTGGTCGCTATAATGTGGTTCTCACTTTTGGTGGGGTGCGTGGTGAGTTGTGTATGGATGCTGCGGAGTATCCGCGGTAACAAGCCACGTGATAAGATGCGCAGATTGACGGTCTCAGACATGGAGGCAACTGAGATTCGTCCTCCACCACCCGGATTGAGGCGAGTCACTAAGCCACCACGAGGACCTTGAGCGCATTGGGAATTGGGCATTCCAAATTGGGAAGTAAAGGGGAGAATTTATATATATATATATATCTGTTTGATATTGTTCCCAAATTAAGCATTTTCCATTTTATCTTCTCTGAATTCCGGGTTTTAAAGTTTTATAACATTTTAACATAATGTGATTATTACTGATATGTTATTATCATCATTAGTACTACTACTACTACTACTACATTCAATATTACATTTTTTATATATATATATATATATATAAGTAATATATTTCTGTCAAATTTTTTTCCAATTTCACACGTCAAGTTCGATGGAGCTTTTATTTTGGCGTTTGCCAAAAACACGGATGTTTTTGACGTCTTCACTTCTCACCTCCAGAAAAGCAGTTTGCTATATGGGCTAATGTGCTTATTAAACCGCAAAATGCTATGATATAAATATATAGTCTGCATGTGATACATGCTTCAAAGTGACTAAAGTGCCATGCTCTTTGTCATTAATACAAACACAAGTGATGCATGTGAAGCACGCAGCTCATGCAGACCATAAATCGCAGCCTTTTGTGATTTTATCATCACACTATGATATTTCAAGATTTAAATTTGATTAATTTTGCATTTATATATTAATTTTATCCCAAATTTGTCAAATTGGTGACATTCTGCATTTTATAGTTAATTCTGTTGTTATGACTGGATCCCATGATTCATAGGGTCCTATTTATATTAATATATGCCATATTTGTCCAAGCTCTTTTCATATCTAGACTGGACTACTGCAATGCTCTTCTGGCATGAAGAATCAAACCTCTGCAATCAATTCAAGCCTAAGAGAGCACATATTACGCATCTCTTCATCAAACTACACTGGCTGCCATTGGTTGCTCACATCAAGTTCAAGGCATTAATGTTCGCCTACAGAACAGCCACTGGTTCCAGTTTCCACTGTTTATCTACACTCACTACTTTAAGTCTGTGTGCCCTCCAGAAGCTTGTTGGGTGAATGGTGCTTCGTGGTGCCATCTCACAAAGGAAAAAAATAGCTTCCTTTGACTTTCATTTTTAACGTTCCTCACTGGTAGAATGACCTGCCAAACTCCACCCAAGCAGCGGATTCTCTTTCTATTTTAAAGAAACATCTATCTCTTTCGTGTGCACTTGACCCAACTGGAGCAATTACACATGCAAAAGCCTCCTTTGCACATGTAGTTATTTGCACTGTAAATCACCTCAATACGCAAAAAATTTGATAATTTGCACATATGCAAATTAGTACCCGTTATTTGGGATCATAGTAAATCAGGGCCACTGTGCACAAAATGTAGCAGAACAGAAAGATAATAAAGAAGTATACTATATTGCAAATTTACAAAAGTTTTGTCTTCATAATCTTTTATCAGAATTGTATAAATGGCTTCGCCTATGAAACGACTTTCCTTTCTGGCTGATGTCACAGGGTCCTCTTACTTTTCTGGAACGCCCACTTCTGATGATCCAATAAATTCCTGATGAATAAAATCAAGCCCTGCCCTAATATTTTCATAATTTTTCACTCATATGAAACTGTACGTCATTTTATGGAAGTTAAATGGGTTGTGAATGTTTTAAGCTGGTATGAGTAATGAGTGTTTTTTTGTGCAGGACATGTTTGCAAAAGATAGATAATTGATGCATCTTCTGTATTTTCTCTGCAGCTGCGAGTTTTTAAATTAGCAAAATCATGGCCCACCCTCAACACACTGATAAAGATCATCGGAAACTCTGTGGGTGCTTTGGGTAACCTGACGCTGGTGTTGGCCATCATCGTCTTCATTTTCGCTGTGGTGGGCATGCAGCTGTTTGGGAAGAACTATCAGGACTGTGTTTGTAAGATCAGCTATGACTGCACCCTGCCTCGCTGGCACATGAAGGATTTCTTCCACTCGTTCCTCATTGTCTTTCGGGTATTGTGCGGGGAGTGGATCGAGACCATGTGGGACTGTATGGAGGTGGCCGGACAGCCACTTTGCATTCTGGTCTTCATGCTGGTCATGGTTATAGGAAACCTGGTGGTGAGTACAAGAATTAGTACTGTTTTATGCTCAGTTTGTGCTGTGATGTGATTAAAATGACATACTTGAATAGCTAGTAAGTTATTTAATAAATGAAACTGACTATGATGGATTTGCTTTACAAGTCAATCAGACAATCTTATCTTGTCTAAGTGGGCGGTTCTTGGCCGGAATCAGATGCAATGCAGCCCAGACCTTTTACTGTAGTCAAAAGCATGGGCAGACTGGGAAGAGAAATTGGCCCTGGATTTTACATAGAAACTGCCCCAAAAGTTGTTGATTGGGGGATGAAATATCCCAGCTCCATTTCGCGGCCCTCTTCAGCCAGTCACGTCCCGTTCGGCATAACGCGCCAGTCCATTTCAACTTATCTGCCCACCGGGATAAGTACCGTTCTCCATATGGCCAGTCTGCCTCTGGTCAAAAGTTTGGCCACTTGATATGTACTGGCTAATTTACTTAGCTGCCATGGTTCAGAAATGTTCGTAATGGGAAGAGAAACAGTGGTGATTCAACACAAGTCCCTTTACATAGTGTTAATCTGTGGGATTTCCACTACAGAGGTCAGATTATTATTGAAATGACACTGTGATGAGGTCGTGCTGTGCATTGGATTAACACATCTGTCATATGGTCATGTGGTATATGTGTTTGCCCATCTCTCATCAGCTCACTGTCCTTTAAAATGCCCATATTCTAGTTTTTATTATTTTATTTCTTCCACTTTACATAAGAAGTTCACTCATAATGTATGTCCAGGTTTCATACATTTGAACTGTCCACAGAGGGGCACCAAAAACAAGTTGTGTTTTTAGATGTAAATGAAATAATACAGTCAAGATGAATGGATTTTTTATTAACTCTACATCTAACCCAAACTCCAACCCTGAATTTTACTGTCAGTGTTATAAAAATGTCATTTATGACAAAAAATGGGACCTCTGAATCATACTCAGCATTGTTTATGCAAATATGATTACTTCCTGTTTTTTATTGGACCAAAACCTGAGTCTTGAAGATTGCGTAACATGTCACTGGTGTCACTATTTGCTGGTCCAGTGTCAGCAAAGACAGTGTAAAGGCTTGATAATGATCAGGGGGGGAGCAGACATAATGGAGTCTGCTTGGCCCTACTTGGACCTTTGCTTGTTACAGTCTTGAGACATCTGTTGGCTTATTCATTAAATAATGAATAATTGTGTGTCTGATTGGTCCAGATGCTACAATGTGTAGCATTCATGTAACTAATGGCTAAAGTATTTCTAAAAGACTAAAGGCTGTTCAGACCAACACAGTGCAACAAAACCAGATAGCACACGTACATCTCTGAGATTTTTTAGATCTTTTCATCTGGAAAGCATCTCACATCTGCTAAACATCTTAAAGTAATTTGCTGAATGTCTTATTGAAATCCGAGACATACTTATTGACATGTCTTATAGACGTATTGCAGAAGAGCAAACAATGTAAAATAGATGTCTTCCAGATGTAAACATACACATCAAATAGACGTCTGGGTGTTGTATTTATAAGATCAGGCTGGACATGTTTGTTGTCATATAACCAAACACCACAGGTTAACAGTATACAGGCGCAGCTCATCACCTTAGGACAAACTCATCCAAGAATAGGCTAAATAGAATAGGATAGAAGAACAGGGAGCCCTGCAACAGATGCCCCACAGAGCCAACCACGGAACATTGAGTCAGTCTGGGATTACAAGAAGAGACAGAAGCAATTGAGACAGCCTAAATAGATAAAAGAACTGTGGCAAACTCTCCAAGAACCTTGGAACATCCTATATGCCAACAACCAACAAACTGTGTCCAGGTGTACCTAGGAGAATTGATGCTGTTTTGAAGGCAACGGTGGTCACACAAATATTGATTTAGCTTTATTTATGTTCACTCGACTTTGTATGATGTAATTGATAAATGTAAACAATTTATGGCATTATTTTTGAAGACATCCTCACTAACATTTTTCCCCAAGTGCCTAGATCTTTTGCGCAGTACTGAGCCAAACCTTTATGACTAATCACAGGTGTAGCGAATAATATTGATCTTCTCCTAAGATGGCTACATGTCAAGGTCTGGGTAGATTTGATGGTAAACGAACAATCAGCTCTCGTAGTCAATGTGTTGAAGTGTGTTATTTTTAAAGAACTAAGTGACTTTTACAAGGGGCAAATTGTTATGGCCAGATGACTGTGTCAAAGCATTTCTGAAACGGCAAGACTTGTGGAGTACCTACTGACAGTGGTCTGAGGAGGGACAATCCACAAATTGTCTACAGGGTGTTGTGTACCCAAGGCTCCTCGATGAGAGAGGGCAACAAAGGCTATGCCATCTAGTTTGAACTGACAGATGGACTACAGTGGCACAAGTCACAGAAAATTTGAATGATGGTTACAGGAGTAATGTGTCACAACACACTTTGCATTGCTCTCTGCTGTGTATAACTAGACCCTAGACCTTATTCACGCTAGTGCCATTTTTGATTTTTTTAAAAATTGGAATGACAACAAGGCTGTGAGGAATAAACTTACAATCTTTTCAGTGGCACAAACTTTATAACGCTGTAAAAAGCTCCTAGACCACATTTGATATGGTTGTGCTTGAAAAGATGTTTTTTCAATGATTTGTCTGTGGAACAATCTAAAAACACTTTAAACTGCAGTACAACCCATTGAAGTGATTGTATGTCTGTCCCTCACAGCCTTATTGTCATTCCAGTCAAAAATCAAAGATGCTGCTGCTGTGAATAAGGACCGCAGACCGGTCAGAGTGCCCATAATGAACCCTGTCCACCGTCAAAAACGCCTACAACCACCTGGTCCGATGAGTCCCATTTTCTTCAACATCACGCGGACGGCTGTGTATGTGTGTGCCGTTTACCTGGAGAAGTGATGGCACCAGGATGCACTGTGGGAAGACGACAATCTGGTGGAGGGAGTGTGATGCTCTGGGCAGTGTTCTGCTGGAAACCGATTATGTCCGTTCATGTGGACATCAATTTTATATGTGCAACCTACCTAAACATTGTTGCCGGCCAGGTACACTCCTTCATGGCAATGGGATTCCCTGATGGCTGTGGCCTCTTTCAGCAGGCTAATGTGCCCTGCCACACTGCACACATTGTTCAAGAATGGTTTGAGGAACATGATGAGGAGTTCAAGGTGTTGCCCTAGCCTCCAAATTCAGCAGATCTAAATCTGATTGAGCATCTGTGGGATGTGCTGGAACAACAAGTCTGATCCACGGCATCTACACCTTGCAACTTACAGGACTTGAAGGATCTGCTGCAAATGTCTTGATGCCAGATACCACAGGACACCTTCAGGAGTCTTGCAGAGTCCATGTCTCGGTGGGTCAGCTCTGTTTTGGCACCACGCAGAGGACCAACAGCATATTAGGCAGGTGGCCATTTTGTTCTGGCTCATCTGTGTATATAAATTGCATTATATTTGGGTTGCCAATCAATTAAAAATGTATTTATTACATAATCAGAATCAGAATGAGCTTTATTGCCAAATGTTCTCACGTACACACGGCACGTGAAGGACCAACAGCATATTAGACCAACAGCATATTAGGCATTTGGTTCAAATGTTTTGGCTCATATTTGGTATATTGGAACTGTCAAAGTTAACGCGATAATGCATGCAATGAATGAAAATGAGTCATTGCACTGACACACACACACACACACACATGACAAAACATACATACAACAGACGTTTCAGCGGTCAAATGATTGGGAAAGGACATCTTAACGCTATTTATTGCACAAAACAAGCGCAGATGGGACTTGTGACAGAAATCAAGTACTTTGCAGCATCTGTAAGGTGCAATTTAATTACCACAGAAGCACATCAAGTCTTATCTATCACAGAATGAGAGGTTGTTTGAAAGCGATTTTCAAGTGGACATTAAAGCAGCGCTTGACGATAGCTTTGACGCCCTGATGCGAATTGTGAACGTGGCTTCACGATTACTATAACAAAACTGATAACCACAGTGAGTGGAGAGCTATACAACTTTTAATGTAACTACAGTGCATCCGGAAAGTATTCACAGCGCTTCACTTTTTCCACATATGTTACAGCCTTATTCCAAAATGGATTAAATTCATTAGTTTCCTAAAAATTCTACAAACAATATCCCATAATGACAACGTGAAAGAAGTTTGTTTGAATCTTTGCAAATTAATTTGTGACACGGTGGAGGGTCATGACTCAACACGCCCGGTCCCGTATTAGGCTAATCAAGCCACCGAGAGGGATAAAGGCCGACTGCAGAGGGCGGTGCGGGAGAGAGAGATCGTTCACGGACATGTCCGTCGTCCTATGTGTTTGTCTTTTTGGCGGAGGATGCCCCTACCAGCTGCTGAAATGCGGAGGGATTGGAGACTGCCGTCCGCGAGCGGGGAGGGGATCGCGACCGACTGCCTGGAGCGGGAGAACCGCTGCCAGGGGCAGGGGAGTCCCCTTCGGCTCCCCGAGAACGCGGCGGGGCGTTCCGTCCACCAGGGGCTGGAGGACTGCCTCGGATCCGCCTGGAGAGGTGCAGCTGTCGTCCATTAGAGGGTGGAGGAGTGGCCGAGGAACAAACTATGACATATCGGAGAACCGGCGAGTACGTTTTTTTATTTTTATCTCTCTCTCCTCTCTCTCTCACTGCCGCTCTCCGTTGGCCTTTTTCAATTGTTGTAAGGGGTCCCCAGCCTGAAAGAACGAGGGAGGAATGTGGCACGGTGGAGGGCGGGGCCGGGTTGTGACTCAACATGCCCGGTCCCGTATTAGGCTAATCAAGCCACGAGAGGGATAAAGGCCAACTGCAGAGGGCGGTGCGGGAGAGAGAGATCGTTCACGGACATGTCCGTCGTCCTATGTGTTTGTCTTTTGAGTTTCACATTAAACCTTTAGTTTGTATGTTAAGTTTCTCGCCTCTTCCTTGCCCGTGAGGGCGAACTTCTTTACAGAATTAAAAATAAAAAATAAAAAATCACATGTACATAAGTATTCACAGCCTTTGCCATGACACTCAAAATTGAGCTCAGGTGCATCCTGTTTCCACTGATCATCCTTGAGATGTTTCTACAACTTGATTGGAGTCCACCTGTGGTAAATTCAGTTGATTGGAGATGATTTGGAAAGACACACACCTGTCTATATAAGGTCCCACAGTTAACAGTGCATGTCAGAGCACAAACCAAGCCCTGAAGTCCAAGGAATTGTCTGTAGGCCTCCGAGACAGGATTGTATCGAGGCACAGACACAATCCAGGACTCTTCCTAGAGCTTGCCGCCCTGCCAAACTGAGCGATCGGGGGAGAAGTGCCTTAGTCAGGGAGGTGACCAAGAACCCGATGGTCACTCTGGCAGAGCTCCAGTGTTTCTCTGTGGAGAGAAGAGAACCTTCCAGAAGAACAACCATCTCTGCAGCACTCCACCAATCAGGCCTGTATGGTAGAGTGTCCAGACGGAAGCCACTCCTCAGTAAAAGGCACATGACAACCCGCCTGGAGTTTGCCAAAAGGCACCTGAAGGACTCTCAGACCATGAGAAACAAAATTCTCTGGTCTATTGAAACAAAGATTGAACTCTTTGGCCTGAATGGCATGCGTCATGTCTGGAGGACACCAGGCACCGCTCATCACCTGGCCAATACCATCCCAACAGTGAAACATGGTGGTGGCAGCATCATGCTGTGGGGATGTTTTTCAGTGGCAGGAACTGGGAGACTAGTCAGGATCAAGGGAAAGATGAATGCAGCAATGTACAGAGACATCCTTGATGAAAACCTGCTCCAAAGCGCTCTGGACCTCAGACTGGGGCAAAGGTTCATCTTCCAACAGGACAATGACCCTAAGAACACAACCAAGATAACAAAGGAGTGGCTACGGGACAACTCTGTGAATGTCCTTGAGTGGCCCAGCCAGAGCCCAGACTTGAACCCGATTGAACATCTCTCGAGAGATCTGAAAATGACCCATCCAACCTGATGGAGCTTGAGAGGTCCTGCAAAGAAGAATGGGAGAAACTGCCCAAAAATAGGTGTGCCAATCTTGTAGAATCATACTCAAAAAGACTTGAGGCTGTAATTGGTGCCAAAGGTGCTTCAACAAAGTATTGAGCAAAGGCTGTGAATACTTAATGTACATGTGATTTTTTTCGTTTTTTATTTTTAATACATTTGCAAAGATTTCAAACAAACTTCTTTCACATTGTCATTATGGGGTATTGTTTGTAGAAATTTGAGGAAAATAATGAATTTAATCCATTTTGGAATAAGGCTGTAACAACAAAATGTGGAAAAAGCGAAGCGCTGTGAATACTTTCCAGACACACTTTATATTGCAAAAAGTATTTTTCTTTTTTTCCAGTGACAATATCTAAACATTTTTAAAATGTGATTTGTTTACTTGACAAAATGCAAACTGGCATAAGATTGTAATCTTGTTTTTAGAGAAATCTAACCAAATTTAGTGATCTTTAGACATAAAACAAGAAAATAAATCTGCCAATGGGGTAAAGCAGACTGTCTGCCTGACATGTGCAACGAGATCTGTTCATCTCTCTCTCTCTCTCTCTCTCTCTCTCTCTCTTTTGCACAAGTCAGTTTCTGCACAAGGATTATCTTTGCTGTTTAGTGTAATTAAAGGTCAGAGTGCACGTCACTAATCGGGTTTCTATGACGACCCACAAAGTGGCTCTTACAATAGAGTAGACCACAAGAGAATAGCCTGTTGTGAACATGTGATGTTGTTTTTGTTGCTGTTGACATGACCGTGATAGAACAAGGGTTTAGCTCACAAAGACTCATGTTACCAGAAATCCTCACTGCTGTGGCAACAGTTGTTCATATACAGTGCATCTGGAAAGTATTCACAGCACTTCACTTTCTCCATATTTTCATATTTTACAGCCTTATTCCAAAATGGATTAAATTCATTATTTTCCTCAAAATTCTACAAACAATACCCCATAATGACAACGTGAAAGAAGTTTGTTTTAAATCTTATCAAGTTTATTAATAATTAAAAATGATAAAATCACATGTACATAAGTATTCACAGCCTTTATCATGACACTCAAAATTGAGCTCAGGTGCATCCTGTTTCCACTGATCATCCTTGAGATGTTTCTACAACTTGATTGGAGTCCACCTGTGGTAAATTCAGTTGACAGGACATGATTTGGAAAGGAACACACCTGTCTATATAAGGTCCCACAGTTAACGGTGCATGTCAGAGCACAAACCAAGCCCTGAAGTCCAAGGAATTGTCTGTAGGCCTCCGAGACAGGATTGTATCGAGGCACAGATCTGGGGAAGGGTACAGACAAATGTCTGCAGCATTGAAGGTCCCAATGAGCACAGTGGCCTCCATCATCTGTAAATGGAAGAAGTTTGGATCATCCAGGACTCTTCCTAGAGCTGCCGCCCGGCTAAACTGAGCAATCGGGGGAGAAGGGCCTTAGTCAGGGAGGTGACCAAGAACCCGATGGTCACTCTGACAGAGCTCCAGCATTTCTCTGTGGAGAGAGGAGAACCTTCCAGAAGAACAACCATCTCTGCAGCACTCCACCAATCAGGCCTGTATGGTAGAGTGGCCAAACGGAAGCCACTCCTCAGTAAAAGGTACATGACAGCACACCTGGAGTTTGCCAAAAGGCACCTGAAGGACTCTCAGACCATGAGAAACAAAATTCTCTGGTCTATTGAAACAAAGATTGAACTCTTTGGCCTGAATGGCAAGTGTCATGTCTGGAGAAAACCAGGCACCGCTCATCACCTGGCCAATACCATCTCTACAGTGAAGCATGGCGGTGGCAGCATCATGCTGTGGGGATGTTTTTCAGCGGCAGGAACTGGGAGACTAGTCAGGATTGAGGGAAAGATGAATGCAGCAATGTACAGAGACATCCTTGATGAAAACCTGCTCCAGAGCGCTCTGGACCTCAGACTGGGGTGAAGGTTCATCTTCCAACAGGACGGCCCTAAAACACAACCAAGATAACAAAGGAGTGGCTACGGGACAACTCTGTGAATGTCCTTGAGTGGCCCAGCCAGAGCCCAGACTTGAACCCGATTGAACATCTCTGCAGAGATCAGAAAATAACCCATCCAACCTGATGGAGCTTGAGAGGTCCTGCAAAGAAGAATGGGAGAAACTGCCCAAAAATAGGTGTGCCAATCTTGCAGCATCATACACAAAAAGACTTGAGGCTGTAATTGGTGCCAAAGGAGCTTCAACAAAGTATTGAGCAAAGCCTGTGAATACTTATGTACATGTGATTTATTTGTATTTTTTTTTTTTTTTTTTTTTTTTTTTTTTTTTATAAATTTGCAAAGATTTCAAACAAACTTCTTTCACATTGTCATTATGGGATATTGTTTGTAGAATTTTGAGGAAAATAATGAATTTAATCCATTTTGGAATAAGGCTGTAACAACAAAATGTGGAAAAAGTGAAGCACTGTGAATACTTTCCAGATGCACTGTAACTGATGACAAGATTTGTACATAAACAACTGTTTGCTGATGTGCTGCTTACAGTCTCTTAATCTGATATACATATGTTCTCCTGTTTCAATAAATACTGATGTCTGTTGTGTTTCCAAAGCAATGTAAATAGCAATTACTAAGGAGATACTTGCTCCTGTTCTTATTGGGTCTGACAAATGACAAAAAAGTATCTGAGATTCTTGGCTTTATGGTATGATTAACAATATAGCCTATTCCCAACCCTAAAATATTACACCCCCGTTAGCAATATTATTTCCTTGCAAACAAGTCAATACTGAATTTGCTTAAAGCTATTATTTAATAAATAAAAAATACACTGGAGGCTAAAAGTTTGGAATAATGTACTAATTTTGCTGTTTTGGAAAGAAACTTGTACTTTAATTCACCAAAGTGGCATTCAACTGATCACAAAGTATAGTCCGGACATTACTGATGTGAAAAACATCACCATCACTATTATCTAGTCAGGCCCCATTTCCAGCAGCATCACTCCAACACCTTATCCTTGAGTAATCATGCTAAATTGCTAATTTGGTTCTAGAAAATCACTTGCCATTATATCAAACACAGTTTAAAGATATTTGTTTCTTTAAATTAAGCTTAACATGGTCTTTGTGTTTGTTTTTGAGCCGGGACATGCGCAGACATTTTGAGGGGCAGGGGCTCTAAAACGTTTAGAGGGGGTTGGGTGCACATCAATTTCTTTTGTGCTATAGTGATTTTTATTTTTATTTTTTTTACCTTTTGTTTCTTTTAAAGCTTAAATAAATGTATACAAATATTATGCTTAATAGCCTAATTAGACATAAATCTCAGTTAAATTATTTTGTATCCATAACTATTTTCCAAAATATGCTAAAGACGAAAATATAAATGTTGGAATAACTTGCACTATACAGAAAAAAACACCTTGGGTTTAGGTTACATTCACCAGTTCAAAGAAGGATAAGAAATGCATTGTGATGAACAGAAAAATGCACAACTGTAACATTCTTTTTATTAATAGACTACAGGGTGATTTGTTCTATTATTAAAAAAATTAAAATTATATATATATAATACTGTTGTTATGAATTATTGAACCAGAAAGAATAAAGGAGTATAATGCCTAACTTAACAAAACAAAAACAAAGACAGTAAGTATACTGCTGATTATGCCTTATAATTCATTATTATATTCTGTAATCAATACATCAAAGTTTCAGTATAATGTTGATGCATTTGTACACCCCTGCATACTTTTATAAAGCTTAAAAAAGTTATTTCATTTGGGTGTGCAAGCTTTCATTTTGGGTGGCATTTGCACACACTGGAACATTGCTCTGTCGGAGGGGCACCTCAGCAAAAGGGCAAGGGCTCATGCGCCTAGAGCCACCCACTCTGCACATGCCTGTTTTTGAGTTGCCACAGTATGCAATAGACTGGCATATCTTAAGGTAAATATTTGGTCAAAAATGGCAAAAAAGAAACAGCTTTCTCTAGAAACTCATCAGTCAATCATTGTTTTGAGGAATGAAGGTGATACAATGCTTGAAATTGCCCAAAAAACGGCACATTTCATACAAAGGTGTAACTACAGTCTTCAAAGGCAAAGCACAACTGTCTCTAACAAGGACAGAAAGAGATGTGGAAGACCAGATGTGCAACTAAACAAGAGGATAAGTACATCAGAGTCTCTAGTTTGAGAAATAGACGCCTCACATGTCCTCCGCTGACAGCTTCATTGAATTCTACCCGCTCAACACCAGTTTCATGTACAACAGTAAAGAGAAGACTCAGGAGGACTTATGGGAGGAATTGCAAAGAAAAAGACACTTTTGAAACAGAAAAACTTAAAGAAAATGTTTGAGTGGACAGAGAAACACAGTGAAGGAGTTTATGATGTTCTGAAATTGTTGTTGTTGTTTTTATTATTATTATAATTGTAAAAGTAATTTTTAATTTTATTAATGTCCTGACTATACATTGTGATCAGTTGAAAGCCACTTTGGTGAATTAAAGTACCAATTTCTTTCCATAAGAGAAAAATCTGTACATTATTCCAAACTTTTGGCCGCCAGTGTATTTTTAGAAAAATCTGTACGTTCATACATTTTAAATTAATGAAAATGAACTATGATTAATTACTGTTACCCGTGGACCTTATTTTGGAGTGTATGCCATTTTTTATTTGACACAAAAACTTGGCTGTGATGGATAGTAGTTACCTTGGTCATTAAGTCAATAAAACACTGAAAATATGTCTTGAAAATTAGACATGACCTAGGATATTAAAGTGATAGTGCACCCAAAAATGAAAAATT
The DNA here is from genome assembly GCA_032164185.1 of Moxostoma hubbsi. Taxonomy (NCBI): domain Eukaryota; kingdom Metazoa; phylum Chordata; class Actinopteri; order Cypriniformes; family Catostomidae; genus Moxostoma; species Moxostoma hubbsi. The sequence goes on along the minus strand of JAVLUX010000009.1, from coordinate 46,214,506 downwards.
CTCTCATTTACTCACCATAATGCCATCCCAGATGTTTAAGACTTCCTTTTGTCCTGAACACAACAATTTTTAGAAGAATATTTCAGCTCTGTAGGTCTTCAAAATGCAAGTGAATGGGTACCACAAATATTAAGCTCCAAAAAGCACATAAAGGCAGCATAAAAGCAACCCATTCGACTCTAGTAGTAAACACCATATCTTTAGAAGCAATATGATAGGTGTGGGTGAGAAACAGATTAATAGTCTTTTTTTTACTATATATTCTCCTCCCTGCCCAGAAGGTGGCAATATGCACAAAGCATGTGAACTGCCAAAAACAAAGTAGAAGAATGTGAAAGTGTAGATTGATAGTAAAAAAGGACTTAAATATTCATGTGTTTCTCACCCACACCTATAAAATTGCATCAGAAGATATAGATTTAACCACTGGAGTCATATGGATTACTTTTATGCTGCCTTTTGGAGCTAAAAACATTGGTACACATTCACTTGCATAGTGAGGACCTACAGAGCTGAAATATTCTTCTTTGTTTATGTTCAGCAGAAGAAAGTCATACACATCTGGGATGGCATGAGGGTGAGTAAAAATAAATACTTTTACCTCCATTTAACACATTTTTCTATGTTTAAATCCCTTCTGCATAACTCCACAGATTGTCTGTTAAAATCAGCGCAAAATAATGAAAATGACACACTCACTGAATCAGTTGGTTCTTGACTCAATCACTATACTGCAAATCATTATTTCCCTCATGTCAAATTCAAAATGAACTGAAAACTCTCTAGACCATTAAAGGAATAGTTCGCTCAAAAATAAAATTTCTATCATTTTTCCTCATCCTCATTTTATTTCAAACCTGTATGACTTTCTTTATTCTGTGGAATTTATAATGAGGTGTTCGACAGAATCACTCACCATTCACTTTCATTTCATTCATCTTTTTTCCATACAATAAAAGTGAATGGTGACTGAGCTGTCAGTTTGATTTCAATCAGCTCAAACTCACGGAAGCTTCTCTTTGTTTATCTGTAGGTGCTGAATCTGTTTCTGGCCCTGTTGCTGAGCTCCTTCTGCTCTGATAATCTGTCAGCGCCTGATGAAGATGGAGAAATGAACAACCTTCAGATCGCTCTCGCAAGAATCCACTTCGGTTTCACGTGGCTGCTCAACGGCATCAAAGACCTTTGCAGTGGGAACCTGGTGCGGTGTAGACAGAAAGCCAAGGAGGGGCAGGGGACCCTGAAAATGAACCACACAGAGTGCAATGGCGGTCTGCGAAGGTTCACGCAGTACGGAGAGAAGATCATCATAGCGGAAGAAGAGGACAGTTACATGACCAATCCAAACCTCACTATCTGTGTGCCCATCGCGCCAGGAGAGTCCGATGTGGAGTTCCCAGAGGAAGAGGATGAAGACACGGAGTCATCTGAGGACGAAAATCAGAAACAGGTGAGAGGTTTTGAGTGGTGAGCAATTGAGAAGAATCATTCTTTTGAGTCAGTTCTTTTCAATGGATCAGTTGAACTGGTTCACAAATTGGTCTGAATGATTCATTAGCAAATTGGTCTGAATTGGAGTAATTAAAATATATATATTTTAGCATTTGTCACAAATGACTGGAAAGTGCAAGAAGGCTCACTGGGGGAAATGTGTACTTGCGCAGCCCCGAGGGCCAGCTGTGTGCCAGTGCATCTGCCCCGAGGGGAGCCTCTGTTTGGGCATACCAGAGCGGGGAGTGGGAGGTCTCTCGGGAGGCAAACAGGCCTACCTGGGCCTTGCCGAATCGTTCCCAAATCAGCTGGACCGACTGGGGGTGAAGCCTCCACTCTCCACCGGGCAAGCGTTGTCGTGACAGCGCATCCACTACCACATTGAGGTTGCCAGGGACTTGAGTCACTGCTTGCTCCAAAGGAGGAGACGACGGGCGAGTCATGACATGTGGAGGGAGTGTACACCGCCTTGGCGATTTATTTACGCTACCACGGTTTCTGTCTGGCCTGATTAGGACATGTTTGTCTTGAACTAACGGGAGAAACTTCCGCAGGGCAAAGAAAACAGTCAACAACTCTAGGCAATTGATGTGCCAGCGCAGCGGGGCCCCTTTCCAACGGCCCGTGGCTGCGGTCCCGTTACACACGGCGCCCCAACCCAATATGGAGGTGTCGGTCGTGACCAGGACGCGTTGGGACACCAGCTGCAAGGGTATTCCTCCCCGTAGAAAGCAGAGGACTGTCCAGGGTTTGAATGTTTGGCGGCAGGCGGGGGTGACAATCACACGCCGCGTGCCGTGGCGCCATGCTCGTCTCGGGACTCGAGTCTGAAGCCAGTACCGACGCGGTCTCGTATGCATCAACCCCAGCAGCGCGACCACCGCGGAGGACGCCAGGTGGAGCGCAACAGCCCTGTCCACCTGGGGAATCGCGGTGTACCTGTGGGCCGCTCCGCCGACGAGGGTAGTGAGAGCGGATGAGCGTGTGGCTTGGTGACGAGTGGAGAGCGGTGCCCTCCACAAAGAAGTCAGCTCATCAGCTCGTCCGAGGGGGTGTACCCGGCAGAGCTGCACCCGTTGCCGTCCCCAGATCGTCCCCTCAATCCCGTGGGAAGAAGGAGCAATGAAAGCGAGCCGCAACCGCAACGTTGCCATGGACATGCTCTCGCAGTGAGAACATGAACCATCCACAAACGCTGCCACGGTGTGATCGCAGCCCAGACACACGAGACAACACCTGTGACCGTCTGAAGCAGAGAGCACTCTACCGCATCCAAGAACTACACAGGGGTGGAAAGGCATCTTTAAAAAAACGCGTCTTGAAAAGGACGTTCAACGCCGCTGTGTATTGCTCTTTTAGAGGAAAATACTCTTTTACTAGAAAATCACTCTTTTAATAACTCTTTTGAGTTTTCTGCGCTGTCGAAGCGCCCAGGGGAAACTGCACTGCAGTGCAGAGAAGGAGAAAGCCACTGAAGTGCGCTGTAGCTCCAACAGCAGAGAAGCGTCAGAGGAAGAGGAACAGGTGTGTGACTCGCAGCTCACTGCATACACGACCATCGGCTCCGAAGAAAATTTCTGAATGAACTCGACGTATTTCCCCGCTTTTATACCCGTATATCCGGGGGTGGGGTATGCAAATACTGTCTGCCAACTTCTCATTGGCCTTTTTTCATAGATCAGAGGCATATTCGGCGCTCAAGAGAGACCCTTAGTGTCGCTTCTTCGACACAACGTCGAAGTGAGCGACAGATGGGGAACTATAAATGTCAAATACTAAGCCTTACGAACATCAGGACCAATTAGATATACATTTTTAAATCCTTCATATAGCCCACATTAAGGTTTAGTTGTTTATCCCTATTGTGAGTTTGCTCTGCAAAATGAAAGAGTGGTGTCAAAAGACAGTGAGATGATATGTTGACACGTGTGAGTGAGGGAGCGGGGACGGAGGGTGACGGAGGCCGAGGACATGCATTGGGAGGAGGGTGGGCGGGGGCATGCGAAATCATAAGATGATAATCTGCAAAGCAGACAAGGTGAACTCACTGGACGGCTATATTTGTAATAAGAGAAACGTCCAGAGGAGAGGAAAGAAGGAATGAGAAAATGAAATGGTGAGTGAATTTAGTGCAACATTGAGAAGCCTTAGCCATCATGACTTCAGGTTAAAACATTTCAAATCTTAAAGGGATTGATTTCATTTTCTCCCAAAAATTCTGTCATTATTTGCTCACCCTTATGTCATTCCAAACCTGTATGACTTGTCTTACTTCTGCAAAACACAAAAGAAGATGCTTTAAAGAGTGGATAGTGACTCACTTTAAAACTTGTCATGATGCAAGAACCAATGGGGTTTGATGTTGTTGATATGTCGCATAAAAATGAAAATTCAGTCATTGTTTACTCATCCCTTTATTGTTGTTGTTGTTTCATAACACAAAGGAAGAAATTGTGACTAAATACATGACATAACTGAGCCTTTAATGATTTGATTTGATAATAAATGACAACTTACATTTTGCGTTGCTCTGCTCATCTCATCATACAAAGTGACTGTAGGTCTTCAGAAGACTTGGAATATAAAGCACGAGTCACATGGACTACTTTTATGACACATTAGGGTACTTTTTAAGGTTTAAAGTGAGTCACTATCCAATGCTACTGAATGGAAGTCAACAGTCTTGACATTCTTTAAGATATTTACTTTTGTGCTCCACGGAAGAAAGTCTTATGGTTTTGGAACGATGGGTGAGTAAATATGAACTATATGAATTATTATTTGAACTGCCTTGTGGCTTCTGTAATGGACATGATCCATACAGAGAGAGTACAAAGTGTGAGAAAGTTTGATATTAAGCTCTTATACAAATATTTGGTATTCACTAAATTTGCTCTATATTGAATGTGAAAAAGCTTGAAATTCATTTGACACATTAAACCTCTCTCAAACCCCCTTTTGACGTCTGAGGAATTCAAATTTAAGAGTAATCCTGCTTTACACAAACGCACACACATTGCTTGCCTCAGATGTGGGATTAAATAAACAGCACTATTGGATTGTGCTGGCACCTTTGGGCCAGTAATCTCTGTAATTCATTTTAAATATGCTGCCATTACACACAGGGAAAATCTCATCAAAACTGTATTAAGAAGGCATTTGCTATCTGTCTATGAAGAGAAAGAACAAGGGAGAATGAGAGGCAGATTTAAAACAGATCTGTCTCTTTCTCTCTATCTCATATTATACTTGGGGTCAGAAGTCTTGACTTGTGCACTCTTGGATTAGATATACAGTAGTATATGCTAATATCATGCCATATGTTTCTTGGGATGCGTGCGTTCTATTAGCTTTCTGCTTCTTTCGTGCCAAAACCAGAGGATTTGAATAAATCTGAATTTCCTGGCTTATATGTGCAAAGCTGTGTATGATCTATAATAATATTGTGCAATTAAGATAAATACAATTAATGAATTAAAAGATATGATATCAGATTATACTATATTAGCAGGCCTACTTGGAATATGGGCCTGCAGAACTCTGTAGAAAGCTTTTCAGAGAATTTGTATGCCGTGCTTCACTTCCTTTTTGTTTATTAAATATTTTGGCTATTTTGTTCATGTTTCCAGCTGCAAAGTATTCTTCAGATTCTCCCCCAGAATCAGTGCCAAAACTCTGCAACTCAATGCAAGCTTTGCTGTTTTGTTTACCAGGAAGTGATGAGCTGCTCTGAAGGAAGTACCGTAGATCTGAGGAAGCCTGGAGAAGATGAGGAGGAATATTCTGAGATGGCAGAGGATGCCATGGACCCAGAAGAGTGTTTCCCTGAGTGTAAGCAAATAACGAAGTAAAAAGCAGTCAAAAGAAGTCAAATATTGTACTGTGATGGTGATGTTAATACATGCAACTTTGATAAATACTATGATACTGAGTGATTACCTTATTCACATAATATGCACTGTAAATGCAACGTACAAAGTGTTTTCCCAATAAACAGGGGAGGTACTTTGGTTGGTTCCCTTTGATTGGGGGGGGGGGGGGGGGGGGGGTTCGGAATCATGGAGGGCAATGCTGTTTCCCCAAATAATGTTTCAGCCTGCCAAACTTAGTCGTCTGAACTGTTTATTGATTGGTGTTCATTGATTGAGGTTTGTGTGTGAAGTGTTGACCTCAATGTGAATTCAATTTCAACAAATAGATATTGTATTCTCAAGACAATATCATAGTCTCTAGTGTGTAGGAGCAAAAAACTCTCAACATGTTGCCAAAAGTCTTACAAAATCAAACGTGCTGAACAAACATTCTGTAGTTGCCTTGACAAGAGGCAACTACAGAACCATGGCTACACAACCATTTGAGTTGGACAGCTGTATTTAAGTTGAGTTTACTCAAAGTGCTTGTAATAATTTGCCTATTTTTTTAAACGTTGGCTCAACTATTTTTAGAGTTGCATATTCATATTTCTCCAAGATACCATGCTATTATCAATGTCATGCAATGTTTTTCACAACTTCCTACTTCCTGATGTTGGGATGCTTCAACAGAGGCTAAAGCAAAGACGCTGGTCTTCACAGGTGCAACATCTCACATCTTCCATTATCTAATTAATCTGGATGAGACGCGGTTCTCCCATCCAGCGGCAGCAAAAGAATGGAGCTGAACAGATGCGTTTTTTAAAGTTGTGCTTGCAGCGCTCTTAAAACACAGTGCACATTGCCGGAAATGCATCAAAATGGTCAAAGACGTCCATCTAGTGCATGTTTGCATAGACCATGATTAAAAATAGCGTGAATGGGTGCAAAAATGTGTCCATTATTTGTTTATACCCAAAACAGCAAGACACAGAATGGGGGCCCATCTGTCTTGTTCTATCCTCTTCACTTTTTTGATTGAGCGCTAGTGGGAGGGCCAAGGTTGCGATGATGTAAATTTAGGTTTTTTATGTATTGCTGTAGAGGCAGTTATGTGCTGTTGTATTCATCTGTGTAAGATCACATATAAGAGAAAATCCAAATGAGCTGATATAGCAGCTTGGTTTAAATAAATGCTCTTTTACTATTGAGGAGGAGGTTTTGAGTTCTGAACCTTACAGTATGTTTTTGTAATACAATTAACTCTGACATGTCAAAAGATGAAGGAACATTTTATTCCTCAGGTCATGACCTCTTTAAGACAAGTTGCCTTACGGTATCATTTGAAATATCATGGTATATGAATATGGTAATGAAATAGTAATCTCCTCTCTGTTTTTCTGTAGTTTGCATGCAACACTGTAAGTGCTGTAACATTAATACTACACGAGGTGTGGGACAGATGTGGTGGAGATTGAGGAAGACCTGCTATCAGATTGTGGAGCACAGCTGGTTTGAGACCTTCATCATCTTTATGATTCTCCTCAGCAGTGGAGCTCTGGTGAGGAACCATACTCGCAACTACTAAAGCCCTGTTTAACCATTATTCTACTATTTACATCAAAGCTGCTCACAAATGTCATTCACAACACTTTTACTCATAACTCTCTAACCACTGTCTTAAAAACTGCCTTCTCCTTGTGGATGAAAAATCTAGCCATTGTTGAAAACTTGAAGTCCATGATCTTTCAAATGTCCTCCCAGTGTCACACGCTCCCAACTCTCTTACTATCAAACTTGAGTTTGGTCGATTTTTTGACTCCATTTTGATTGAAGCCTAGGATAAATATTTACCCTCTCATACATTTCCTGGTCTAATTCTATATACTGGCATGTACCTTCTTATCACAGGCATTTGAAGACATCTACATAGAACAGCGAAAGGTGGTGAAGATGGTGTTGGAATACGCTGACAAGGTTTTCAGCTACATCTTTGTTCTGGAGATGTTTCTGAAGTGGATCGCATATGGCTTTAAGAAATACTTCACAAACTACTGGTGCTGGCTGGACTTCCTCATCGTTGATGTGAGTAGAGGAGTTTTCTCTCCCAATCCTGGATTGGGGTTGAAATGTTGCGGTTTATTGCGTGTGAATCTGTTAGTACATGATTTAGTCATTTCTTTCAGGCCCAGAAGAGGTAGTAAACATTATATTGCCATTCATCTTCCTCATGTGCATCCAGTTTGCTTCCTACTAAGCGCCTCAAACAAAACTCTAAATATCAACCTAGTCTCATAGATTGAACCTTAATACAACTGCATATTTGCAAACTGAGTTTTACATGCCGCATTCTATGTTTAGCTGCAGTTTTCTGGTGAAATTAACCCAAAAGGGACTACAAGAACTGTGCATTTTATTCACTTTCACAAAAATCACGACTACATAGGCTGATTATGACTTTATAAACACTTTTTTCACTCTTTAACACCCTGCTATGTTATGATATTGAAACACTTTTACTCTAACGCAGCATTAGAAAAGCTATACATTTTAACGCTTGCATTGCAGTCCAACCTACATTTACACACTTCTTCCAATGTGATTAGCTTCTGTGGTAGCTCACCTGACAGAGTGTTGGACTTTGGTCTCGGAGGACCGAGGCTGAAGCCCAGACAAGCACGGAAGCTAACACGTGAGCCGAAAGTGTCATAAAAGCGATACGAAAGGACACAGTTACTGTATAAAATGTGCTTTTCATGTCGCATTTGCTTTTACGACACTATCGGTTAGGTTTTGGTGTTGGTTTAGTGTAAGGATGTCTGTTCTGTTCACATCTCATTTGCTTTTAGGACACAACTGGCAAGGTTATGGTTAAAGTTTTAGGTTAGGGAGGTACATTTTACTCATTAAAACTTCCATTTAATATAATCTTGAAAACCTTGTCTGATTATGACACCATTTCACTCAATTTAAGTGCCCCCCCACTGGAGACTTCACTGGGAAACTGCAGTGAAATGAAGGACGGAATTTCGTTTTGCAAAAATATTGCCACTCTCACGTAAATTTCAGAGACCAGGCTGCTGAATACCCATCAAAGATTTGATGCCACTAACCTGACAAACGTTGACAAATCCAGTGATTAGCTCTTCCTCGAATGTACTTGGATGAACCTGATATCTGGAACGCAATCTCCAATGTTAGCATCCGGAAGTGTTAGCATCCTTCAGACACAAGGCCACTAACAAACAATGCAAAACACACATTTGCAAAGATCCTCACAACCATACAAGAACATAGTGAATAAACAAACCACACAAAAAATCTAGACAATTCAAAGAGCCAAATAGCTCAAATAAACACCTGTAAATGCTGTCAATCAGCACGTTTACAGGCAAAGTTATAATCGATCTACAGCGGGTTTTTGCATTGACGAGCTACAGTCTTTATTCATCTGACCAAGTATAGATGACACCACGGCCATCACAAGCAAAGGGTGGAACCAATGGCAATCTTGGGTGCGCGGGGCTTCTCGGCATCAGACGGGTGGCGGGGGGGGGGGGGGCTGGGGGGGGGGGGGGGGGGCTGGGGGGGGGGGTTGTGTGTGGTTGAGGTGAAGAATGGTCCTGGTTTGCGTTGCTGTCACCTTCGGTAGTGATCACGTTCTGGGATCCCCTGTGGTTGCAAGGTGGAGGTTAGAAGCACCACCCTAAAGATGGCCCTGCATGACACAATGCGTAGTTAAATATTTGAAGGAAGAACGTCAATATAGGAAGTGCCGGCAATGCATGTTGCGTGTATTCCAGAGCATGCGAGCAACGCAGAGGCCTGCTGTCTGATTTACGTAAATACATGCTGGACTATGCCAAACTGCAAGTCCAACGTTGCGAAAATCAGACTGTTTGATAGACTGTTTTAGTATGACTGAAATCGAACTTTTAAAGTGCATGTACACGTACCGAGTGTCTCACTTGATGTCACCTGCTCCTCTGACCCCACACAGATCTCCACACACACCTTTAATGATAGGGTAAGTTCATAGGTCAAAGGTCAGAGGTGAGTACAGGCTCAAATCTGTATGTCAGTTGCAGTTCTCCTCTCGTTCACTCAGAGATATAAATGCCACCGTCTTACAATGACTCTGAAACAATTTGAATATGTTTATTTCACAAGTATTTTAGCCTTTAACATGTTTGATAAGGCCACAGGACCTTGGCTTTTATATCAAAATATGCTCATTGTATCAAATAATTATCTAGAGAAGATCAATCACTTTTAGGACTATCATTTAAATCATACCAGCATTTTAAACACATTAATGCAGTAAAATTATTTTTACAACCAGTTTCGTTAGAATGGAAGAAATGGCCTGTTAAGTAAATTTAAGCTGAAATCTACATTCTAGACTCTGGCCTCTTAACGTTTGTTACTTCCTTTTTTGTGAGTGTAACTTTTATTTTGATCATTCACTTTCTTCTGAAGTTTTGTTTTAGAGCCAATTGCACAGAAATATCCTTATATATATATATAATATATCTTCTTTAGATACATTGCAGAAACAAGAACATTCTTAGAAAAAAGTTGTTTATGAAGAATGGACGATTCTTGGGACTTTTGCATTTTATATACTGTATATTTTATATATTTAATGTGAACTATGAAACAATATCCCAATTGGACATTCAAAATACTGTTTGGACTTAAAATAGTCTACAAATTTGATAAAGAGAATCTGATCAAAAATCAAATTCTTTATAAAACTTCACTCTATTTTATATATATATGCATATAGATTATACATATATTTAAGTATGTGGATATGTACAGTGATTGGCATGTACATATGTGCATACTTGTCAATGTTTTGTCGTCATTTCACCTCATTGGAAATCTTCCTGTATAGCCACAGCCCTCCATAACAGGCCATTTAACAGCAGTAAATCCACTCTGTTCTACTTTTGTCTGTTCATTTTGAATGTAGAATAGAGTGAAAACCTATTTGTGAAAACAAATATTTTAACCATTTGTATGTCCCAATAAGCATCTTTCTGTAGAATGTCCCAAAACATATAAATATTGGCTTTACAATTGTATTTTTTGGCAAATATTTTGATTGTTTCCTAGTTTTATTTTGGTTATTTGTTTCTATATTACAGGAAGTTCAATTTTTAAATAACTCATTTATAGCTCATTACATTTTTAACTTAAAAAAGGTTACAAAATTACCAATTCTCATGCAAATATTACTATTATTATAATATTTATATGATATGATGTCATGTCATATTTTAATATTCCAATGAGAATATGACAATATTTAGTTCAAAACCCACTCACAGAGGTCTGCATGTGTCTCTTCCTATCGCAGGTGTCTTTGATTAGTTTGGTGGCTAACTCTCTGGGCTACTCGGACTTTGGGGCCATTAAATCTCTGAGGACGCTAAGAGCTCTGAGGCCCCTGAGGGCTCTGTCTAGATTTGAAGGAATGCGGGTAAAATGCTTTCATCTCTTGTCACCTCAACTATATCTCTAAATGCAACATAATAAAACAGAAGCCTTCAACTGGTTTTACAGGAATATATTACATATTTATATATTTGGACTGTCGAGCAGATGAGCAGGGATTAATCCGATATATATGTTTTTCTTCTTAACTGTATGGACTCATAACCATGTACGGATAAGCTTACCTTCCGAAACTCTAATTTAGCTTTCTCAATGAAACAGCATTGAGCTAGAATGAAAAATATGCCAATACTGTATTTTACAATGACTTTATTTTGTATTTAGCATACATTTTGAGTTTGGTCTGATTACAGTTCTGTTTCAATGTATTGCCATGTTGTTAAACTTACACTCACTGAGAACTTTCTAAGGAACACTATGGTCCTAATAAAGTGCCAGACGTGGTTTTCTGCGGTTGTAGTCCATCCGCATCAAGGTTCGAAGTGCTTTGCATTCTGAGATGCTCTTCTGCTCACTACAATTGTACAGAGTGGTTATCTGAGTTACTGTAGCCTTTCTGTCAGCTCGAACCAGTCTGGCCATTCTCCATTGACCTTTCTCATCAACAAGGCATTTCCATTCGCAGAACTGCTGCTCACTGGATGCTTTTTGAGTAAATTCTAGAGTCTGTTGTGTGTGAAAATCACAGGAAATTACAGAAGTTACAGAAATACTCAAACCAGCCCATCATGCCTTGATCGAAATCACCGAGATCAAATTTTTCCCCAATTCTGATGGTTGATATGAACATTAACTGAAGCTCTTGACCCGTATCTGGATGATTTTATGCATTGAACTGCTGCCACACGATTTGCTGATTAGATAATAATAGGTGTACAGGTGGTCCTAATAAAGTGCTCAGTGAGTGTACATTGCTAGCGCTGTGGTCTGTTGCATGCAGACACACAGGAATAATTGCTGGTATAACATCCGAATTCCTGTTGTACAGGTGGTAGTGAATGCTCTCATTGGGGCCATCCCGTCCATTATGAATGTCCTGCTGGTTTGCCTGATCTTCTGGCTCATATTTAGCATAATGGGCGTTAATCTTTTCGCTGGTAAATTCGGGAAATGCGTCAACAGGACAGGGTACATCCACAATGCATCGCTGGTCAACAACAAGACTGAATGTCAAGCCATGAATGACACACAGTTCTACTGGACCAAAGTCAAAGTAAACTTCGACAATGTTGGACTTGGCTACCTCTCACTTCTGCAAGTGGTAAGTGTCTGATTAGTGTGCCTTTATGGTGTCATCTTAAAAGGGAAATGTCATCCCAAAATTTAAATGTAATAATTATGTTATTTTAAACTTGTGAACATTTTTTTCATTTCCATGCTATTCTTTTCCATACAACAAACGTAGATGGTGACCCCCAATGGTCAAGCTCCAAAAAGGTCAAAATAGTTCCATAAAAGTAGTCTATGTGACTTATGCACTATATTTCAAATCTATTAAAGCCATTTGATAGCATAGTGTGAAAAACTGACTAAAATGTAAGTCCTTCAGCCCTAGCTGACAAATCTCATGGACTTTTCCCCATTTAAACCCGGTGCGTTCACGATATACGCGAGAACCAATTAAGTTTGTGTACAGTCTCTTTTCCTTTTTCTCATTCTATAGTGTCAAGTCCGCTTTACTACAAGTTGTAAGAAAATGTTTTTTTTGCATGTATCTTGATTTGAGCAGCTGAAAAATGTTCAGGGAATAACAGCTTCAATTTTGGTCTATTCCAAGACTTGAATATAGCGCACGTGTTGTTTAGATTAATTTTACTGTACTTTTTTGTGTCCTTTTCAGAGTGCGACAGTGCAACAGGTTAAATAAAAGATTATACATATTTGGAACAATGCTAGTTGTAAATGAGGACCTTTCTTGGCCATCAAGAAAGTTGATTATGCTGTAGAATCATCCCTCATATTGGCTTCATTTTGAGGTAGTCAAGCAACCAGAGTTCTTCAGTGTTCTAGCAACTTCTCGCTGGGCCTTAACCTATCATTTACCTCAAGGAACAGTCTCTCAATCATTGTAGGCTATAATTATTGTAACCATGCCAATGACATCCCAAAATGGCCTCGGTTAATAACATTCATGCTGACTCTTGGTGAGTCACAACTCCTTGTGAAACTTGTGAGGTAAATGGATAATTAAAGTTTTGCTATGTTCGGCATGGGAAGAAATATACTCACATAGAAGCAGAGCACAATGTACTTGAATAAACTGGTTTGAAGCTTCAATTCAGTACTGCATGCATTAAGAAAATAATAACATTTGAATATTCTTTCCAGGCAACTTTCAAAGGTTGGATGGAAATCATGCACGCCGCCGTCGATTCTCGTGGAGTAAGCATGTTCTTTTCACTACCCAAAATCAATTAATGGTATATAAATTCCCAAACACATGAGGCCAAAAAGGAATCCTAGTTTTAGACTACAAGCTTTTTTTACACATCAGAATTATTTGTTCTTCAAATAAATAAATAATAAATAAAATAATAATAGTTTTAGTTTAGTTTTAGTTATCATCAACAAAGCTGCATATGGATCCAGATCCCTTCTGAGTTTTTGTTCCTTGCATGTTAGGTTGAAGAGCAGCCCATCAAAGAGATAAACCTCTACATGTACCTCTACTTTGTCATCTTCATCATCTTTGGATCATTCTTTACCTTGAATTTGTTCATCGGTGTCATCATCGACAACTTCAATCAACAGAAAAGAATGATTGGTGTTTATTAATGACATCTTTGCCAAAAAAAATATCGATTTTATCTACATTTTATGTAAATAACAGGTTTTTTTCCTCTATACTAAGGTGGACACGATATATTCATGACAGAAGAGCAGAAAAAGTACTACAACGCGATGAAGAAACTTGGATCGAAAAAGCCACAGAAGCCAATCCCAAGACCACTGGTAATGTGTTAATATTGTATTTTCATAACAAAAATGTGGAAGTTGAGTTGAGTGATTCTTTTTCATATGATTAAAACAATCAAATCAGATTATTTGAAGTCATCTCTGAAGTCACCAAAAAGTACTATGGTACTACCCAGGCACAATGATGGTATTAGATGGTACTTTTATACATGTACATTGGACATGAACCTATATGTAATGTTCATGTCCAATGGTCATGTGTTTTAAGTGATTTCATGAAAATGTTAAGCCGAATTCATCAACATAAACACATTTCTGTCTAGAACATTCTACAAGGATTCTTCTTTGACTTGGTGTCCAAGCAAGCCTTTGACATCACAATCATGATGCTCATCATCCTCAACATGATAACCATGATGGTGGAGACAGACGAGCAATCTGCTCGCATGGAGTCCATCCTCAACAACATCAACCTGGCCTTCATCGTGATCTTCACCACTGAATGCCTCATCAAGATCTTTGCCCTCCGCTGCTATTTCTTCACGATTAGCTGGAACATATTTGACTTTGTAGTCGTCATTCTGTCCATCATTGGTAAGCAAACAAATTTCGACCAGCAATGCATGTTCACAGGCCATTGGTGGCTCTGCAGTTAAGGCTCTGGGTTACTGACGAATGGTCGGGGGTTCAAGCCCCAGCAACACTGTTGGGCTCTTGAGCAAGGCCCTTGACCCTATCTGCTCTAGGGGTGCTGTTTCATGGCTGACCCAGAGCTCTGACCCCAGCTTAGTTGGGATATGCGAAAACGACTTAATTTCATTGGCTCTGCACAATGACGATAAAGTTGAATCTTAATCTTAATTTCTCAGTTCTTCAATAGTCTTTCAAGATTTTGCAATAAACCTAAATTCTGCAGAAACGTACAAATGGATAAATGACCTGTTCAAGTATGCCACCATGAGGTTGTATTAACTGCATTGATAATTCATCTTTGTTCCGGTCTTTCCTCACAGGAATTGTCCTGGCTGACATAATAGAAAAATACTTTGTGTCCCCAACTCTGTTTCGAGTGATCCGGTTGGCAAGAATAGGAAGAGTTCTCAGACTAATACGAGCAGCCAAAGGAATAAGGACGTTACTTTTTGCCTTAATGATGTCGCTACCGGCGTTGTTCAACATCGGCCTTCTACTCTTCCTGGTCATGTTCATCTACGCCATTTTTGGCATGGCAAACTTTGCCTATGTGAAAAAGCAGGGTGGAATCGACGATATGTTCAACTTCGAAACTTTTGGGAACAGCATGATCTGTCTTTTCCAGATCACCACATCGGCCGGTTGGGATAACCTACTGGATCCCATTCTGAACAATTCTCCTGAAGAATGCAACGCAAATTACGTCAACACAGGAACCAATACTAAGGGCAACTGTGGCAATCCCTCTGTAGGTATCACCTTCTTCGTCAGCTACATCATCATTTCCTTCTTGATCGTGGTCAACATGTACATCGCTATCATTCTCGAGAACTTCAGCGTGGCCACCGAGGAGAGCACGGAACCACTCAGCGAAGACGACTTTGAGATGTTCTACGAGGTTTGGGAGAAGTTCGACGTCGAGGCCACACACTTCATCGAATACTCCAAGCTCTCCAGTTTTGCGGACAGCCTTTCAGAACCTCTGCGGATCGCCAAACCCAACAAAATCAAGCTCATCCACATGGACCTACCCATGGTGAATGGAGACAGGATCCACTGCTTGGACATCCTGTTCGCCTTCACAAAGCGGGTTCTCGGTGAGACTGGGGAAATGGATGCTCTCAAGCAGCAAATGGAGGAGAAGTTCATGATGGCAAACCCCTCCAAGATATCATATGAGCCCATCACCACAACACTACGGCGAAAGCAAGAGGAACTGTCAGCGACCATGATCCAGCGCGCCTACAGGGGGCACCTGGTTAAACGGCAAATGAAGCAGGCTTCGTATCTGTACAGGCAGATACATCAGGACACAGCTGTGAATGAGGATGACGCTCCAGAGCGGGAAGGACTTATAGCCTCTACGATCAAAGAGTACTATGGTCCCAAAAGGGGGGAACATGTAGGCTCTCTGTACTTTGCATCCTCTCCCCCATCTTATGAGACTGTCACTAGGTCGCCTGGTGAACATTTCCAGGTGTTAATAACTGCCTGTGGTGACTCTGCATCCTGTGAGCTTCATACCTCGGAGGAGACGTATGACGAGACTTTTCTTTAGAACCTTTTTTTAAGACCGGTCTTTTTAGTAGACATTTTATGCTTTTTTTAAACCACATTTTGACGTGGAAATGAATAAGTACTTACAGGAATGTTCCAGGTTCAATACGAGTTAAGCTCATTTGACAGAATGTGTGGCATAATGTTGATTTCCCAAAAATTACTTAAAAAAAGGAAAAGAATTGCAGTTACAGTAAGTGAATGGGACCAGTCCAAGTCAATGATAAAACATGATACATGTTTACATGATTACATGATTTTTATTTGATAAAATTGCTTTTTTAACCTGACTGGTGTAAAGTTCTATCCAATATTACAACTTTGTTGTCATACCGTCATAACATGGTAAACCATGTAATCTGGTAAACCGCCTTAATGCCAGAAAATCCCAATTTTTTTTCACACTAAAATTATGTTATAATGCTATTATTAGTATAAAATTACAATGTTTACATCTTTTGACTATACTTTTGAAACAGTGTGCATTTTAACATTTATGGACTGACCACATTCACTTCCACTGTAAGTGCAATACTGCAACCTCAATTTTTTTATAAATTTTATTTTCTTTTTAAATAAAGGGGGAACGAGTCTAAATCATTTGTAGTGATAATCAACATTATGCCACAAATGCTGTCAATTGAGGTTTACTTTAATGGAACCTGGAACGTTTATTTAATCAGGAAGAATTCTACCGCAATGCAAACAAGATTTAACTTTTTTTAATGTAATTTGCTTTGTCGGAATATGCAACAATCTGGAGTAACTCCTGGGCGTATATTGAAATACATCACGCATCCTTCACAGACATGTTATTTTGTAATAAATCTACTGTCGAGATGAAAATATCAGGGTAATAAATAGAGGCATGTAGAGAATTTACTGTATCTCAAACGACGTGTTGCACTTATCACAGTGATAATAGAACTATTATATATTGCACAGCTGTTATTTTGATTGTTTCCTGTTAAGCTTAACAGACCACATATTTTTCCCAGGATTACAATATCTAAGCAGAGTTTTCCGTTGCTCAGGATTAAGTGACGAATGTTATCACTTTTTTATACTTGATGAGAGTGACTGGATGCTTGGTCTAGAGTAACTGGTATAAGTAAAAGACCCCTAAATGTGCTTTGAATGGTGTAATGAGGAATTTTCTTTAAAAGTGAGTGATTTAAAATTTTATCAGAAATGGGTGTGTGAGCACTTTTCCTCCAGTATAAAGTGACATTTAAATCAGGTAATATTACATTGAGTTTTTATGTTTTATTCATGGGCTTTTCAATATAACATTCTCAGTTCACGACACGTGGAAATTAGAAACACTTATTACACTCAGTTTAATAGTTAATGGAACGTGCCAGGTTTGCACAAGTTAAGCTCAGTCGACAGCATTTGATGCATTATTACCACGAAAAGTGACGTGGACTTGTCCTTTGTTTTCAAACATTGCTGTTACAGTTAGGCACTTACAATGGAAGTGAATGGGGCCAGTCCGTAAACATTAAAATACAAACTGTTTCAAAAGTATAGCCACAAAATGTAAACATTATACACGTTAACATGATTTTAGTCTCATAAAATCAATTACTTTCATATCTGTGTGAAGTTATAACCAATATTGCAACTTTGTTGTCATGGCGACATAATGTTGGTAAAACCTGTAATTTGGTATAATGTCAATCCGACATTTTATCGCACTATAATCATGTTAAAACATCTAATGTTGATGTCTTCTGGCTATACCGTTGAAATGGTGTGTATTTTACTGTTTATGGACTGGCCCCATTCACTCTCATTGTAAGTGCCTTACTCTAACTGCGATTTTTGCTTTTTTTAATTAACAAGGGACGAGTTGAAATATTTTTTTTTTTTTTTTTTGTGGTAATCAACATTATGCCACAAATGCTCTCAGTTGAGCTTGGAACATTCATTGGACCATGTTTGGGTCATTGTGATATCTCACAAGCAGTGTCCGAAATACTGGTAGCCACCAAGCCATGTGACTGATATTTGCTAATAGAATAAACATACTTATCACTGTTTATTTATATATATATATATATATATATATATATATATATATATATATATATATATATAATTAAATGACAAGAATATAAATGAATGTGCATCAAATGAATTTACAAGTTATTAACTATATTTATATTTACCAATAAAATGTTAAAATGACAGAAACAAGCAGGAAGGAAAGCAAAGAAGTATCAACATATATGAATTACTGTGTTCAACAAGACTACTCCTTTTTATATGAAACAAAGCTATCCTTTCCACAACATGTTCACTGTGTTGTATTTCATGGGGCATGTATGAAACACATTATGATTTTCTATTGAGAGTAAATTCAAATGGCACATCAAGCCATTTAGTTAGCAGAGATTTTGAGTTTGTAACTGTATGCATAGTGTTCTTGGTTCTCGGGTTAGGGAGCCAATTTGGCTATGTCCCCGGGGAGCTTGCCCTTTCTCTGGTCCATGATGAGGGTGTTCAAATCCCCGACAGACCAGCTGGACCTCAAGGATAATCCCAGCATAAAATAATCACTTGTTTTAATTACACACAAATGCGCTCATACTTTAGCTCTCTCATTTGTGGACACAGTCAAAAGCTTTAGGAATAGTTCAAAAATGAAAATGATGTCATTATATATGCACCCTCATGTTGTTCCAAACCAGTACGAGTTTCTTTCATCCTTGGAACACAAAAGGAGATGTCCACTGTCCGTTTCCTCATAAATCGCAGAAGAATTTAAACACATTAATCGGAGGTGCCTTTAACAATGCGAGCTAAAGCAGATCGGGGCGATTCCAATTGAAAGTGATCATCCCTATGCCCTACTCACTACGTGAGTGGAAGCAGCAGAGATGAGACAAGAATTGCATTGTGAAGCACTGCAGTTTTACCAGGGTAATACCATAGCACTGAATGGTGATTATATGCATAATTAATGACATTTTCACGATGTCCCAAGATACTTAGATAGATGTCATAAAACATGGTATTACCATGGTACTTTTTGTAAGAAAGATAACAGAATAGTCTATTGTTTGTGATGAAGTCATGAAAACATTAGTATATGTAGGCCGTTATAATAAACTAATAATGCATAGAAAAAGAAAATGAGTTAAGTACAGATAAGTCCTACTCATTCAAAAAATGTCAGTGTCCATTTTTTATCCTTGCACCCCTGCCACTGCTGAGGTCTGAGCACACCACTGTCTGGATCACTTTAATGAATGTGCCTGTGTAAATGATCTGATGTTTAAACATCTGAACATGTGGCTGGGATTAAGCGTGACTAAAGGAAACCCATTATTAAAGATTAAAATGCACTATAACTAATTACATAAATGAACACGCACATGCTCCTGTCATTTGAAAAACAAAATAAAAAAACAGTATAACAGAAATTGCTCCAGTAACAATCTTTTGTACACTATATTTTGAGTAAATGTGATTAGTACTGGAGCAGTGACATGGCTACACTGATGAAGTTCATCTTGTGATCACTTCCTGGATTTAAGGATGTGAACATTCTTAATCTGGATGCACCTGTTTGCGTTCCTGTTACCATGGCCACCGTGACCCTGTGCTAAGGATGGAAAAGCTCAGATTGATTGGTCTTGCCATCTGATTAAGTTCTCAAAATAGACTAAAAACGAATAATAGGAACATTAAACAAAGTGCAAGATTTTTAAGAAATAGGTATTATTAATAAGTTTTGCATAATTAAGTTCACAAGATCTATACTGGCCTACACTTTTTTTTTTATTATTATTTTATATAATTTAATTTGAAAAGGTTACTGCTGAACATTCAAGAAATTCAGATTAGTGGTCAACAAATAAGAGTTTTTTCAATGACCGATTATTAAACTATCCTAATCCTAAATATGTGGTTGCGAAATACAGTTATTTACAAATTGGTATGCTGTTAATATAACTTTTAAGAAATGTGTTAGAAAAAAAGTTATATATGATGCCACTCCCTCAAATATGATGTCAGAATGATCGTTTGTATGATCCATCATAAAACAGGATGCAGGATCAAACAGAACATATATATTAATAACTCTGTGCAATAACCGAAACAACAAAGCGTGTTTAAACCCCTGAGTTCCTTCAAAGCCATTAGACTCATTTCAGAAAAAAAGATAATAGTCATAAAGTGTGGAAGAGAGAGAAAAAAGTATGCATGTGTATGTGACAGAGAGAGAGAGAGAGATAGAGAGAGAGAGAGAGAGAGAGAATATCAAATGTCATCATGGACTCATACTGGCTCTAAAAAGCTCTCAAATGCATGAAATCTCTATGCACATATGTGACTTCTGACCTCATACAAATCCAAACATCCTAAAGTACATCATTACCTTCAAAGCGCTCACTGTGACAGTCAAAAGTGGTTGGATGCCACCAAACAGACATGCAACATTTGTATATTTATTGCCATATTAATGTAATTCCTTTAATGGACTTTTTGGAATATATGCATCATTTAGCTCTATGTCTTAAGAACTGATGAAGAATATTTGAACAATACAATAAAAAGAATGAATAATGTTTTTCTGTGATGACATAATTTCATCTTCCATTACAGTGATAAAAGCAAAGGGGTAATGCATAGCACCTCCTTCCGAGAAAAACAAAAAACAAAACGAAAAATGCAATTAACGCTGTCCATCTGCTGGTGCAGTGATGGCTTAGAAAGGCTTTGAGAAATCCTTCCACTAAACTGAAATAGGGACTTTTCCTGAAACAGGCTTCGAAAGGGAAAAAAATCTGTTCTTTTTTTAATATTTAACATTTTTCTTCAATGTAGCCTATTTAAATCCACTGATTGATAAACCTGAAGATACACTGATGAGCCAAAACATTATGACCACCTGCCTAATATGCTGTTGGTCATCCGTGTACCGCCAACAGAGCCAACCCGCCAGTGCATGGACTTTACAAGACCCAGATGGCGTCCTGTGGTATCTGGCATCAAGACATTAGCAGCAGTCCCTTCAAGTCCTGTAAGTTGCGAGGTGGAGCCGCCATGGATCAGACCTGTTGGTCCTCCAACACATCCCAAAGATGCTCAATCGGATTGAGATTTGAGACAAATTGAGACCTTGAACTCTTCATCATATTCCTCAAATGATTCCCGAAAAATGTGTGCAGTGTGACAGGGTGCATTATAGTGCTGAAAGAGTCCACTGCCATCAGGGAATCCCATTGCCATGATGGGGTGTACCTGGGCTGCAACAGTGTTTAGGTAGGTGTCACATGTCAAATTGATGTCCACATGAATGGCAGGACCCAGGGTACCCTGGCAGAATATTCCCCAGAGTATCACACTCTCTCCACCGGCTTGTTGTCTTCCCACAGTGCATCCTGATGCCATCACTTCCCCAGGTAAATGGCGCACAGGTACATGGCCATCCATGCGATGAAAAAGGTCTAGATCCGACACCTTCTTCCACTGCTCAAAGGTCTAGTTCCAACACTTGCATGCTCATTGAAGGCACTTTCGATGGTGGTAGGGGTCACCATGGGTACTCTGACTGGTCTGCGGCTAGGCAGCACCAAATGCAGCAGTGTGTGATGCATTGTGTTGTGACACATTCCTCCCTTAATCATTGTTAAAAATTTCTACGACTTGTGCTACAGTAGACCTTCTGTCTGTTTAGGCCAAATAGGATAGCCTTCGTTGCCCTTGTGCAACAGCATTCAGCCATCATCAGTTGTCCAGACACGTGCGCGTGTTTGAACTTTTCTGGTGATAGTTTAGTTACACTGCTTTGCTAAACGTGGATCGCACCGTTAAGGTGAGCATTTGATTGAGTCTTTTTCAATCAAATGTATTTATATAAATTGCTTAGTTGTGTGGAGTGCGGTCAAATCTACCAAAAAATCACCACCGTTGTTGTCAGCACACAGGCACATCATAGTAGGCATCAAAAGCGAAATCGATTATGAAAACTGAACGTCCAACGTAATGTGCTGAAAAGTTATTCACTATTCTTGAAGTGTCAAACGAGCTTGTCTCATCAGTTCAGGGTCGGTAGAGCTTATAAAACCGTGATATGTAAAGCTGAACCTACAAATGTTCTGATTATATTTGTCTCTATACAGCTGTGATGGCTAGCAAACCTCAATCACGAACAGCATCAACGATAAAGTTTTTCCTTCTTTTGCCAATGATTATCTGCACAAAATTCTGGCTGCTGCACTGGCCACTGTGTGCAAATTCACAATATTTGCTGGACTAATTATCTTCACTAAATATCAGAATCAGAATCAGATGATACTTTATAGAGAAAATGGAAGAATATACATATTATCTCTTTTTTATTATTGAATTTAAATGCATTCTCAAGTAAACATGTCATTTCTATATGATCATTGTTTTCATATGTGGGTTGATATTGTGAGAGGGCTTTAACAGATCTAAATGTTTCTCTGTTTTCATAATTAGCTAAAAAATTATTATTTTTTTAAATATATTTTTAAGTTGATAAAAAATCCTTGTTAGTTATGAGTATAAGTCATGTTTATTGTTCAGCCAGATCTTATCAAGGAATTTACTGCCAGATCTTTAAAAATAATTCAATATACAGTATATACCCTGTGACTATTTTAATATGAATAAATGCACTGTATTAAAGGTGTTTCATTTTTTAAGTAACATGTTTTGTTTAAAGAACATCAACTCAATGTTGTAGTTTTGAAAGTGTGACATTTAGAGAGACAGAAACATGAAATGGGGGCTATTCCCTTTAAAGAAAATAGCCAATAGCATTTAGTTTATAACATTGGCTTCTTGCCAATTCTAGTCAAAAATACGTGGTATCATTTTATTGGAGTGCAACATCATCCATTTTTTTTAGCTGCTCTTCCAGAAGAGAAAGACTGAAAAATGTATAATTCTCTCATCACTTACACACCCTTATGTCATGACTTTCTTCTGCGCAACACAAATTGATTATTTAATGGCAATTATGATGTATGTTTGTCCATATAATGCAAGAGAATGGTGGCCACATTTTCAAGTTCCAAAAGGGACAATAAGGCAGCATAAATGTAATCCATAAAACTCCAGTGGTTTAATCCATGTCTTCTGAAGTGATACAATCGGTTTTGGGTGAGAACAGACCAAAATATAACTACTTTTTTTATCATGCTTTCCAACTCGATTACACTTCCTAGCGCTGTCAAGCATTAGGAAGTGTAATCGAGCTTGAAATCATGATTGTGCCTGTAGACTTCAATGTTAAAATGAACATTGAAAAAGGAGTTACACTTTGTTCTATTCTCACCCAAAACTGACAGGATTGCTTCAGAAGACATGGATTAAACAACTGGAGTCTTATGGATTACATTTATGCTTCTTTTGTATGCTTTTTGGAGTGTACTTTTGTTTGTTGTCACCATTCACTTGCATTGTATGGACAAACAGGCATCATATGCCTATTAAAATACATTTGATTGTGTTCTGAATAAAGAAAGTCGAGATTGAGACGTCATAATGGCGAATAAATTATGAGACACTAATCCTTTCAATGCATAGCATACATCTGCTAAAAGAAAATGTTGTCATTTTCGGGGAGTACACTAGCATATAGATGTCGTCACAGCTAATAAACATGGTCTACACCAATTTTAATTTAATGGGGTAGTAATTAAGTTCACACAGTTGTTTTTGATCAACTAAAACACCTGTATCCATGGAGATCGCAATAACAGAGCCATGAACACGTCACAATTTGGAAGCAGGTTGTTTTGTGACACTGGTTAACTCTGAAGGTTCTTGTCACGTGAACTTCCTAATGTGTTTCCATCTTTACAGAGGAGAATTTGGATATACGTGGATATTAAACAGTTGTGGGCTGTCCTTATGAACTTTCATCTAACCTTGCGATCATCTTCTGTCACTTCGTGTCCCTGAATATTGCCATATACTGCCCCCTTGTGTTCTATAGATTCACAACAACTAAATAGCACAAGATAAAATGTCATTCAAATATTTGAAAATCCAGTTCAAGTGTAATGTAACAGATGTGGCAAAGAATGCACACTTTCTCATAAGAGGTTCAATAATTCAATAGCCTAGATAAAGTGTATAATTTGTTTCCTCCTGCAAATTGAACGAGGAAGTCCCTACATAATATAAAGATGAATCATTCTTACCTCTCTTGTATCATCATGGTGTGGGTCACTTATGAGAGACAAAAACAAGCTTCAGAGAATGATGATATTCTCTAAATCACAATGTTTTTATGCATTAAAGCAGGCAGGGGCGTTGCAACCATTAGAGGGGGACATTTCCCTCCTACTTTTATACATTCCCTAGAATAGCACCTATTTACCATCATCTGCCTTTCAGAAATGATTAAGAACTACTGAATGTATTAAATATGAATTGCATGGATAATAATTAACATTTGGACTTTATAAAGGACACAAACATTTTAAGTGATAAACATGGGTAATGTTTAATTCAACAAAATACTGAACATGGCAGCAGAATTTGAAAAGATCTCTACAGGGGCAACACAACATTCACCTCCACCATTTCCTTACAAATCCAGAACACATCGGGATCTTCAAGATGGCTAAGGACCATAGGAAATCTACTTTGGTAGTCCTGATATCACCACTTCTGGGTTTATGCAAAACGTACAGAAATATAGTACGTTTTAAGGGTAAAAGATGCTACAAGAACTACATCCGTCAGCAGATTGTGTGAACTTTTATACATTATAAGACGAGTCATTCATCACACATTAAACACCTGATAGAATACAAAGTTTGGCTTAAAATAAATTTGCTCAACTTGCACTGCAATTAGATTTCAAATCCCTGATTTGATAATAGAAAAAGTCAACTTAAAACATTTCCTATGGTGGAGGCAAGGAAAGATACATATTCCACACAAACAAACAATAATACAACCGAGGAAGTTTTGCATGTCTTCAGAGAACTGAAATATTCTGCATTTACTTTGAGTTAAAGGGATAATTCGCCAAAATATCAGAATTGCCATTCTCTCCCCTTATCTCAAGTCATTTTAATCCCCATGACGTTCTTTCCTCCATGGCAGGATGTTAGCATCAGTCATCAATCAGTTTTATTGCATCTTTTTTTTCTCTCCATACAATGAAAGTGAATAGTGACTGAAGCCAACATTCTGCATAATAACTCCTGTGTTCCACAGAGGAACAAAAGTCATATGGGTTTTGAACAACCTGAGGGTAAGAGATGACAGAAATTTCATTTTTGGGTGATCCCCCTTTAATACAAAGAGTCATTTTAACTGTGAATGTTTATTTTAAAGAAAAAAAACATATATATATATATATATATATATATATATATATATATATATATATATATATATATGCACAGAGCACTTGGCAATAAAATTTAGCACCCTCTGTTAAAAACAAACAATTAAAAAAAAGACAAGATAATCTCTTTAACCACAAAAAAAAGCTGTATAATAAATTATATTGCTACCACAAACAAAATAAAAGACATATATATATATATATATATATATATAAAAAAAAACAATATCTGAGGTATATCTAATCACTGAGCTTATAAAGGTTAAGATTCAGTGATTTTATTAGTATTGATTAACTGTGAATAATACCCAAAAGCTGCCCGTTTCAGAACAATGCAAAGTACACAATACTGTGATTCCAAGAGATGACAGAATTACATTCAGTCTTTTGCAATGGCGAAATTATTGCATTAGACAGACATGGTCTAAGATTTTATCCACCGTTAAGATTGCTAGTATATGAATCTCAAAAGAACTCGTCAATAAATAATCAGGGTCATATTTTACCCAAAATAAAATAAAAGTCTCTGCATTTTAAAACTAATATAATATATATATATATGCAATGTGATGCTATTTTCATGACAATTCTGAATCTGAAATACACAAAACAATCTTTCCCTTTACTGTAATGCAAAAAAAAAAAAAAAAAAAAAAAAAAAAAATAATTGTTTTATACCATTGTAATGATACATATTGTTGCAGTGAATTGAATTAAAAAATATTATGTAAAGAAAAATAAAGTTTTTTTTTTTCCCACATTAAAGCAATGAGAATGTAGCAGGAGTGTCATGAAAATAATGTCACAATGCATATTCAGCACTTCAAATAGGCTTAACTTTAAACTTTTTTTTTTTTTTTTTGATTTTGGGGTGAAATATTATTCAGACATTTGTTCATGAGATTTACGCAACTGTTGATAGCTATTGCTGTAAAGAGTGAGTGGTCGCACAATCACATTCACACACATACGTTTACCTGAGTAGTGTAGTGGATAAACAATCACACACACTTTCCTGATAGATTTACTTATACATTTGCTGTGATCAAAATAAGAGCTAGTCAGAGTCGAGACGTGAATCAAACCTTCACCTGTATGCAGTGAGAACGTGCTTCAAACAGCTGCAGAGCTAATCATTTATTTCAACTGCAGCTTTTGTCAACATTACACTAAAACACACCAGCAATCGAAAACATAAGCTGCAGATGCTCTCTGTGGAAGGTCACTATACGTCGCCACCAGTGACGACCCTCAAGTCTCTGCTGATGGCACTTTGTGTGACTTAAGATACTTTAAGATAATAGTATGTTAACAAGAGGTGAATGCTACATTAAAATCGATTCCGACAACTCCAAAAGGCAACACTATGCCAAATACAATGATAACAGTCCTGCTGCCTTCAGCTTTCAGTGTACCAGACATCTGCCATCACAAACAGAAACATGAATTACTTCCCACAAAACATTTGAGATATTAGAAAGGAAGGGTATGCTAAATCAGCAATAAGACTAAGCTAAATAAAAATCACTGAGTAAAAAGAGGAACTTTTGTGCTCTCTGAAGGTTGGTTTCATGTAACAGTCATCATATTTCCCGTTGTTCTGCAATGACATACATTCTTGATCAAATCCAAGCTGCCAAGTAGTATCAGGATAGTGTTGTGGTAGGGTTGGGATAGGATTAGGGTAGAGTCAAGGTAAGGATAGGGTAGGGTCAGTGTTTTAGTCATGGTAGGACAAGAATTGTGTCAGGTACAAACATGGTAGGACTGGGATAGGTTCAAGTAAAGCATTGGCAGGGTTGGGATAGGATCATATACAGTCATGGTAGGGTTGGCATAGGGTTAGGTACAATCATGATAGGCTTGGGATAGGATCAGGTAGTCTTGGAATTGGGTCAGTAGGTTTTATATATATATTAAGGTCCAGTTATGGTAGGGTTGGGATAGAATTAGGTACAGTCATGGTAGGGTTGGGATATGATCAAGTACAGTCATGGTAGACTAGGGATTGGGTCAGGTAGTCATGGTAGGGCTGGGATACGATAAGGTACATTTATGGTAGGGTTGGAATAGGATCCAGTAGTCATGTTATGGTTGGGACAAGGTCAGGTTGGTCAATGTAGGGTGAGGACAAGGTCATGGTAAAGTCAGGCAATATTTTGGATTGAGGTATTCATGGAGTGGATACAAAACAACATAAAATGACAAAGTGATGAGGTAATGTGCTCATCTCACAGCAGTCTGCAGCGATACCCTGGATGCCCTCTGAGAGATCAGTCTTCTCACTTTTGAGGTTTTGTGCCTTCCTCTCGGAAGAATACAGTAGATGAAATGTGCTGGTTAAACCGATCCAACGACATTGACAAAATTGACAAACACAAAAATTAAATACATGAAGATCAGAAGATCAAATTAGCAGCAAAGTTCACATTACTGGAGAGGTTCTGGTATGTCCGCACTGCAGCAATGAACTTCCATCATCCTTTTGCAGTCCCTGAAGTTTGCTCCTGGTTCAGAGATTAGTATTCAGGTACTGGACTCTTTGGGTGGTAGGTCCGTATCACTGTCAGATGTTACCATAGAGACCAAGCACTCTGAGGTAGAAGTGATGACAGTGTTGGTTGCCTTGGCGATGGTTGAGATGCGTTCTTCCACGCAGCCTGCTGACAGTCGTGCCTCTGCGTCGTGGTCCCAGCACTCCTCAATGGTCTCACACAACTGACCCAAACCCTGATGATACCAGGGAGGGATAGAGATTAAATAATGAATTAACAAAATAATGTCTCAGATTATACAAACATCTTTACAATTGATATTCACCCCAAACTGCATTCATGCATATATTCCAGAGTATAATATTCACATCAAGACAAAAATATAGTTTTTATATTTCACAATTTTTGCCACTTTTGTAGACAGGGACAGTCAAAGAATGGGATCAGAAATGTCACAAGACTGATTCGAACTTGATTCAACCGCGTGAAGCAGGTTCTCTAACCACTAAGCCACAAATGTTGAAAACTACTTTCTCACCAGATGTTTGATCCAACAGTCTTTAAAGATGGGCCTCATCTTCTTGTGGACCACCACATCCTGTAGATCTTCCAGCGATGGATGCTGACCCACCTCTTCCTCAAACGGCAACTGGTATTCACCCACAGGACCTGAGTGAGACACAGCAACAGCATTAGTTCAAGTTAGTATAATAAACAAAAACAGCAGGAAGGTTCTACTACACCATTACAAGAACAACGAAAACAATGCATGTCTTGGACAAGGAAGTTCAAGATTGAGTTAAAAAGCATGATCAGTATCAGGTCTGGAAAACAATCTAAAACAAACTGCGCTGGGGAATGTTTTGTTTTTAAAAAGTAACATGTTGTATTGTTGATGTATAATTAGGGATGCCGCAAATATACGGTTTTACGATTAACCGCAAATAAAAATGTTATGGTTAATTTAACCGTAAGAATTTAGAATCCACAGTTAAAAACAGTGAAATGTTTTATTTACACATGGCAAAAATGTTATATACGTAAAATGTATAAATATATAATATAGCGAACTCAGCTCTCATGCTGATCTGACGGCGGGGTGTGTCCTCGCACAAGGAACACTTATGGAACGACATCTTTAAAAAGACACACACACACACACACACACACACACACACACACACACACCATTAAAACTACCTGCCCAATATTGTGTAGGTCACCCTCATGCTGCCAAAACAGCACCAACACGCGTCTCAGAATAGCAACGATGTGTTGTGCATTCTGAGATGCTAATCTTCTCACCACAATTGTACAGAGTGATTATCTGAGTTACCGTAGTCTTTGTCAGTTCCAACCAGTCTGGTCATTCTTTGTTGACTTCTTTCATCAAGTAATTTCTGTCCACAGAACTGTCGCTCACGGGATGTTTTTGGCACCATTCGGAGTAAATTATAGAGACTGTTGTGCATGAAAATCCCAGGAGATCAGCAGTTACAGAAATACTCAAACCAGCCCATCTGGCACCAACAATCATCCATGCGATTATGTAATCAGCTAATCTTGTGGCAGCAGTGCATAAAATCATGTAGATACGGGTCAGGAGCTTCAGTTAATGTTCCCATCAACCATCAGAATGGATAAAAAAAAAAGTGATCTCAGTGCTT
Source organism: Moxostoma hubbsi (assembly GCA_032164185.1). Lineage (NCBI taxonomy): Eukaryota > Metazoa > Chordata > Actinopteri > Cypriniformes > Catostomidae > Moxostoma > Moxostoma hubbsi. The sequence continues at coordinate 46,185,021 of JAVLUX010000009.1, read as the reverse complement.
TGGACCATGGCATGGTCAAAAAAAATGGTTAACCACAATTGTTTTCTCAGATGATATACAACCATCAGAACCACAGCATCCCCACTTCTAATTATGGTTAGGGAAATGAATGCAGTAGTTGAGTTACTCTTTCTCAGTGTGAGTTGGTCATGGAGAAGTTTTTTTGTTATGGAAAAAAAGTCTCTTACCCCAACAAAGTTGGCATGAAATGTATGGACATTTTTTTTAATTATAGGAGCAACTGACCCTTTGCTAAGCTCCTCCCCATTGGTTACAGTCGCTCACTCTGACAAGCTCTGCAGAACTCCCAATAGGAATGAATGGGAGATTGCCATAAACGGCGCGTTTTTGGTAAAATATTTGCATAAGCGGAATGGATACTATTATTATGTGGGCTGGAATAAAGAGCATGTGCTCATTGTAAAGCATATTTGTGTGACTTTTTTTGTAAAAGAAATTGTTAAATTACGTAATTTGATTGAAAACTGCAAACTGTGAATCAGAATTGAGGCAAATGATTATTGCAGTCACTTGAAAAGAGAAAAGTGTCATTTGATGGCAATTACAAACCACATAACATTAGTGTAAGTAAAAAAGAAAAAAAAACGGCTTATAACGTCTCATCACACACTCATTTTTGATGCTGTGAACTTACTCACATTACTTTCACATTTACTAAGACTTGAATCAATACCTAAATGTTTAAATTAATGTTAAGTCATTTAATTTACCTTGGAGCAAATGTAGGTGTCCTCGCTGATGTTATACATGATGTTATAAATGGGAATGAAGTATGTCACACTTTAATCCATAGCATCCTCTTCTCAATATTTATTGCATTTTTTATTGATTTTTTTAAAGAAAGAAAAAACACTGCGTGTATCCTCTCTAGGTATCCCGTGTTATCAGTAAGTAATGAATTTCTGTAAAATGTACAAAACTTAATGGTGTGCACACACTATCAGAGGTCTTTTGGGGTTGGCTAAGTCAGGTAAGTTTGTGTAGACTCACCATCAGAGGCGGTGCAGCGAGACATCAGCTCCCATAGCACCAGTCCTAAAGCATACATGTCAATACGCAGGAAGGCATCCCTCTGGAAATTAATGGCTCCCTCTAGCACCTCTGGGGCCATGTAACGCCGAGTTCCAACCTGTAGTAGGACGGACACAGAAAACACAAATACAGTGACAAATTCACAGTCATCCCAATTGAGCATGTGAGCAAAACATTTTGATAACAGGACAGTACCCAAGGTATTCCATAGAAAATGTCTGAGCCCAAGACTTGGCTTAATCGGTATGAACTTTGACGGTTCACTTACCTGACCATGAGTATCTCCTGGCGGTTTCCCTGGCTCAAATCGGACAGCCAGCCCAAAATCCGCAATCACGGCAGTCAAATCCATCTTGAGCAAAACGTTCTTACTCTTAAAATCTCTGCAAAGCATAAATCTCACAATCAACCAATGGATACAGCAATGGCAGTACAGCCAAACCGTTCAGAGGTTGTGCAACATGTCTAAATAAATGACTAAATGGCAGTATCCTTTGATAAAAGGAACATCTGGGTATTTTACTCTGTTAACAGTGCAGATATAATGAAGACAAGTATAACCAGAAAACCCTTAGTGACAATACACCTACAATTATTAAGAGTTTTTGTAATTTAAGAGGTTTCTTCCAACTGGACTCATGCTCCTCTTTAATCTACTGTATAATTATCTTGTAATAGTGGTAATCAGAATTGCTTTGGTTTGTGCACCTGTGAGCAATGGCAGGTTTCGGTCCCTCAGCTCTGTAAGGAAGATCTTCATGAAGATACGCCAGACCATGGGACATACTTGCAGCAATATGGCACAACTGAGGCCAACTCAATGGGTTCCCCTTGAGGTAATCTGTTAAAGAACCCTGCAATGCATAACATTTTGGGTTTTAAATAAAATCCGGATCATAAATACAGTTATTATCTCAAACAATGCAGATAAATCTGTAGAATAATTGTGGGGACTTCTCTTCACATTCATCATAACGAGGTTCTCACACTTTTTGACCAAAAATGTCCATGACTTTACCAACGGTTTATGAATACTGATTAAGGCTGAGACTGCACTCAAAAGAGCAAATTCTAACCAATGAAATATATATAAGGGGGTGAGCAGAAGTAGATCTGTGAAACACCTAAAAATGTTTTGCTCTTCTTCTTGGGACATTTATAGAAATATTGCCCACAGGGTTCACAAAACATGAACACACATACAAACAAACACACACTAACCCTTTCATGGAATTCTGTGACCAGCCACAACTCCATCTGTAGGTTGGTGCCTCGTTTTTCTGCTGAGATGTAGAGTAAAATGTTCTCATGTCTAAAACCCTCTGAGAGGAAAATGTCCCTCTCATTCTGCCATGACTGCTTGTCCTATTAAAACACAATTTTAGAATGAATAACACTACAAACTAATGCAGTCATATGATTTGACTTATTTATTTATATAATGAAAAACAAGTCTTAATGGTGCGAGTGTGAAACATTTACCTGAATTGGAAATATTTTCACAGCCACATATTCACTTTGTAACTGGGCCTTCCACACACAGCCAAAGCGCCCCCTTGCTTTCAGCTCCAGCAGCTGCAGTGGTTTCAGTCCAACCAGAGGAGATGGTGGAGGAAGACCAGCATCCTAATCAAAGAAATTGATGTTTGTCACAAAATGTAATGAAACACCTGCATTAAAGCATTAGAAGCATTATAGGTGTGCTTTTGTTATGCTGAAAAGCTGTTTTATTTAATTAAGTTTTTTTTGGTAGTATATAAACAGACCAATTAGCCGGGAGAGGGGGAGGAGCCGGCTTTTCCACTGCACGGTACAAGTCGACTCTGCTCGCTTTTTGGGGGTTTTCCACTGGTGGATAGTACCTGGTACTTTTTTAGTACCACCTCGGTCAAGGTTTGAAGCGAGCTGAGCCGATACAAAATGTGATGTCAAAACCCTGCAGAACACTGATTGTCAGAGAGAATCGTCACTACACGCGTCACCGGATTTGCGACACGGGACCTCAACCCGCTAGTTTTAAAGTTAGCTACAATGATAGCAGTATTATTTCTTCACGCGACTTCGAATTGTAAAAAGAAATGGCTGTGCGCAAAACCACGGTGTGGTCAATAAACAAGGTGCAGACATCCTCTCGTTAGCGACGAACGAAACGATGTGAAACAAAAAGTCTTTCAGGAAGTGTCTTAGCTGTTGGCTGCACACGGCTAACACAGGACCTACCAACAGAGTAGGGAAAAGTTAAAAATAAACTTGTGACTACAGAACTATCAAGGAAAAGTGGAAGTTGTTCAACCAAATGGACGCTATCTAGACCGGCGAGCAATGGAAGAGTGCGCGCCCTGGACTCCATGATGGAGGATGGTACGTTTTGTTACGTTAACTCTATACTCTGCTTGAAAGCTTCACTTTATTTAGTTGACCAGCTACTGGAAGCTTCTAAAACACCCAGGCCAATTTAACTGTACACTTGTGTAAAATCACCATGCAACAACTGCTTCATGCAGCACAATGAGCTAGTAGCTAACAGCTAGCGGCCGTGTTATTGTTTTGTGTCGCGTTAAAATGATGTCATGGCAGTAGAGGCGCCGCAACTATGACGATCAGCCTATAATCCTTCCCATGTTGAGGAGGCACTAAACAGCAGCGGAAAAGCAAATTCAGAAAGGTTAAGCTAGTAGAGTCGTAACGTGCTGTGGAAAAGTGCCAATAGAGTGCTTGCACAGAATACATTATTTGAGACTTTTAATGTCCAAATGAACAACATACAGTACATCATTCATTAGCTATTTGTAAATAATCACTCAACATCTGTAAAAAAACACAAGCATAACTAAAAAAAAACAGCACTCAAGTTAAACTTTCTTTTTTTTAAACTGTAGTCTAGTTGTTACCAGACATTCTTAGATATACAGTATATAGTGTTATGTCATATGTACACATGAAAGTTCAAATCCTGACCCAACTCATCCAATTATATCTTGTCATATGTCTACTATCCTCTCATTAAAAAGTGTAAAAAAAAAAAACCAACATATTAAGCACATAGAGCTTAGTCATCAAACCTGGCCAATTTCCACATGTCTGTAGGGTGGTTTTCGCTGGTGGTACGTCCAGCAGGCGAGCACCAGGACGAGTGAAAGAATGGCTAATGGCAGAAGAGAATAAACCAGCACGCCCAAAAGAGATGGCCCTAGTTCCGGGGGCTGGATCTTTACTACAGGTAAACATAACACAAACATGGGCTCAACAACAACAATAGCAGATAAAGAATTTCTACAGTTCTAAAAATCAGAATCAGGAAGTGATAAAGATGACAAATTGGATAGTTCAGACTCGTATGAGGACATTGTAAAACAGCTGAAACAGGCACACCCGTGACTGCAAGGGATGGGGACAGAGCACCATTTCTTTGTTCAGATCTGGTTCCATTTAAAAAAAATAAATAATGGGAAACACCTGATTTTTAGGACATTTGGTCCTATTAACTGTTCCTGAACATGCAATTTTAAACCCAATTGGACGGAACACACAACGTGACCAATGTAGTCTGATTAACGAACGTATGAATCGCTGATTTTTGTAGTCAATTATGGAAAATGGAATACTTTCCTAGTTATGCTATTGGCAGATTGCAGTCATTACTGAATACCAAGTAGCCTGTATGTGCACATATTTAATGAGTTCTCTTTCAAGTTCCTTTTGGTGCAATAAACAAACAATCTTAAGTAGTTTCTTTTTCTTGCTTAAAACACATAAGGGGAATTATTTAAAGGTGCACTCAGTCATTATTGCCTCATGAATAAAGTTTAGAAGTTAAAGACAAGAATTGTAATTTTGCAATATATGTAGGAAATCATGAGCACTCACATTAAAATGTGAGTAAAAGACTCCAGTAATATCAGTAAAAGACTCCAGTCATATCAGTAACCTTATATAAGCTGTTTTATTCTACATGCAGAGGGTCTGCACATGGTCCTTTTGTAATTTTTTGAGCTTGACATTAACGAACATGACGAACACGCAGTATTGGATTTGGATCGGGCTCGTCAGACCGATACCTGATCCGTTTAAAAACGTCAGTGTCAGAGCCGATACCGATCCACTTATAGGAGAATCCCTACTTCTGATTGGCTGATCATGCAAAGTGTTCGTTTACACAGTCTAGTGCGGTCACAGAGACCGATGAGATATCTCATATGAGTGTAATCTTTTAAGGAGAAGAAACATTTACTGCATCCATTACTAATAAATTAATGCATAAAAATAAATAAAGATCGGTTACATCATTTTTTGTGCACGTTATCCTCTTTAAAATGGCAATAATTATGACTACTCGCAAGCAAATATAAAACTACCACATTTCATATTACAGATAAACTTTAAAAAAGTAAATACATGAATACCAGCATGATAGGGGCCCCACAGCTGTGTAGTAACATATGGAGGGTGGGATTTACCTGCAGGTGTGAAAGCCTCGGGCAGGTGTGTAAATCTCTCATTGCAATAGTTTCCTTCACAGCAACAGAAAAATACCTGCGGAGTCTCCTCTGTGGCCACACACTCCTGTCTGCACATTCACACACAGAAAAAGAAAACAGGCAAAAGTAGGAATCTACAATTATTGTTTATTTTTTTTAAAGCACTGATTGATTTTAAGACTTTCCAATCCTCGCTGAGTCAAATCTAGCAGTGCTGCACCACGGTAAAACATGGTCTTTTGGCATCTCAGCCTGAATCAGTTACCTACCTGTCGTAACAGTTGAAGTCGTCAAGCCAGCAGCCTTTTTTCACCAGGCGGATTGTTCCACTGGCGTTCAACCACGATGCGTAACAGTGCAGCCTCTTGTCTTTCTCCCCCTCACATCGCTCAAAACCGCTCTGATTGGTCTTCTCTGTTTGCCAGTTATCATTGTAGTAGACACACTCTCTAGTCGCCACCTCCCCCTGACTGGGTTCTGACAGAGTGACATTAAAACATGAAAATATGCATTATATATATTTACATAAAAATATATGCATTATAAATATTGAAATGAAAACATGTGCATTATTTACGTTTTAAACATATTTAATGCATATTTCTCTGCATTATACAAGTACAGTCAGCAAGCTAGAATAAAAAACCCTGACCCCCGTGTGGGGTCTTGTATCATCTTGAATGGATTTATCGGTGCAATAATGACTGGCCTACTGTACACTGTCCAGCTTATTAAAGATTATTTTCATGATGATCAGCACATTGGAAATATTTTACAGTAGCTCTAAAAGGTATTAGCAGACACATTATTGCAACACTTAATGTATGAATATCATTGCATTAGATAACGAAACATCAAACCAAGTGGCATCTTCAAATAAATGATACTAGAGATTCTCTCAAAACTAACTACACTTTTCAAAAGTTATTATTGCAATTACTTGTTCTGGACAACCAATACCAATTGATTCTCAATACCAATTTCCATATCACATAAAATGGGTAATATGAACTTGAAAACACTCATTTAACCTATTTTTAAAAAAAATTATAAATGTAAATAAATTAGCCCTGCGATGGACAGGCGACCTGTCCAGGGTGTACCCCGCCTTTCGCCCAATGTTAGCTGGGATAGGCTCCAACAAAGTATTGTTGCCAGCTGAAACATTAATCAATGCAATAATGATCCAATCTTAGGCTTGAGTATCAGCAACTTTTTCTTTTTTTTTGGCCAGGCAGTGTACATTTCTTATACATTATTATTCATTAATCATTATTTTTATTCTAACTGTTAATATAAAATTTCACTATACCGTTGTAATATATTTCTGTCGCAATTTGTTCAATGTCACTTGTTTATGTAAATCAAGATTTATTTTGTGAGGAGGTGAAGACGTTAAAATGAGGAGCGCATTATCCAGCTGTTGTGAATCCTGCTACACAGGAACACTTCATGCAGATGTGCGCCAAAATAAAAGCTTAAACACTTTGGTTTAAATGGACTGACTAGCAATGCACCATGCAAGTTTTGATTTTATTACAGAAATTGATTATTGTGGTATAATAACGATAAATCAATATAACATTATAATACAATAATACAATATTCAAGTTGAATGGTTTCCAATGCTGAAAAGACCCCATCAAAGGTACAATGTGAATATGAACACAGTGTTTTCTCTCTCTCATTCTCTCTCTCTCATTTTATTTATTTGTGAAAAAGGTCAGAGTTTGATTCTTTTTAAGAGGACTCAAATGTAAACCCTCAAATAGTGGCCTAAGTCTAAGGAACATGGGCATTATTACAACATTTTTGTCCAATGAAATCACTTCCTAGTTTTTTTTTTCCAGTCCAATATTTTTAAAAATAACCGCAATATGACTTTGTCCGAATCGTGCAACATTTGTCTATCAATCAAAAAAAGAATAGGATCTTTAAGCACTTTAAAAACCACTCAGCAAAAAAAACTTGTGTTTAACTACCCATCAAACCACAGTACAATAGCATACCAAACATTCAACCACAGACCACATGTTTCAGGGGAAGTATTGATTTAAGACCAGTGAACTGAGCTATGTGGTCTTTAGAAAACCACCAAATCAGATCCAGATGCTGGATCAGCTGTCTGCAGGCAGGTCTCTGTGTTAACAAATGCTGTAACGCACTGCATCACTGCACATATTCGCGCAAAGAATTGGGTCAAGCATCACAAGATGTTGACATAGTGCAAGATGCACACAACACCATGGAGTTCAGGTCAGATTTAACATTAAACAAAACTGTCGATTATGACATAATAGAAACTAATGTTTTACAGGCTACACTACCAATGGAAGTTTCTCTCATTGCACACTTTCAAAAAATAAACAACCCTGTCTCTTTAAATTCGACATATAGCTGCAGGCTGCCCATCCCCCTGCAAATGTTATTCACTAAACCCCCAGGATCAAGAGAGAAGGTAAAAAGGGGGATAGCTTTTATTTTATTTTATTTATTACCATCAGGGTGAATGTTGAGTTTACATTTATCACATTGGTAATGGATGAATGCTTAAACATGGTGAGGATTTACTGATTTACAGGGACATGTTTGATTCTATGGCTCCTTTGTCGCTGAGATACTAGGCATCACATGACCAGCATGATATTAGATCAGCAACCATCTACCCAAAACCCATAGCACTCTGCTTTCACGTTCACACACTGAATTTAAGAGAAGGGGCTCTACATGTATTTGTAAGGACCCCTGTAGGCTCTTTTGCATTAAAGCCCACATATTTCACATTACTTCATCCCGCTAACACCCCTCTTAAAATACACACACACACACACTGATCTAGAGGGTGAATCAAAGACCCTTTCTTTTGAGGGGGTTTCCTCCTTGTAGGACCCGTAAGGGACTCCATTACAAATCAGCTTTCAGGATAAAAAGATACTGATCCTCACTGTTCCCTGATCAGCAAAACACATGAAGAATAGTTGAACAAAGCCACCAGTTTTGTCTAATGGTCAAACAATCAGAATTAACTAACAGAGAATTTTAGTCAGTCAATTGTGGCATGAATAACTACATTTATATGGGGCACAAACAAACTGATGAATGTGTTTTGATATTTAATACGCAAGTCAGAAATTGATCAGCTACAAAACTTTAATTCAATTTTGTTTTTATATGGCTTTATTTTTCCCATTTGTTCTATCTGATATCATACAAACACGATTGTCCTTTTTATTTAATAATAAATTTATAAAACTAAAATTAATAAATCTAATTTTATTTTTTACAATAAACATACAACCTGTGATTAAACACAATAAAAAGATTAGTCAATCACCACAAATAGCCAATGTAGGACTAAACAAATGGACACTACAAAAGGCAAACTCATAGCCAGTTATCCCCTAAAAAACTATCATTTGTTCTTTATTTATTTGAATATAATTAAGATTTTGAGCAATCCAATGATCTAAATGCCTTATAAACCGACAATGACAAAAAATAAATAAACGAAAGGGTCATTGTAACAGTTGCTGTAAACAAGCTGCTGTTTACTTCGTTCAGTGTACCCATGGTGTCTTTAAACATGTTACAAACGAGAAAGAAAACCCCAATCTACTTTTAAATAATCTTTCTTCAGTTAAATCAACCCTAAATTGACAAACAAATCACAATATCCGGGTGTTTTGAAAAGGTGAACAAATACGTGAACCCAAACACTGGAATGGCTACATTGGTTGTGTTTGAAAACCTAACGAGCTGCCTTCATAGACACGGTCATTTTAAGCATTCTATGATCGCTGGAACCTTCGAATTCGAACGTTCGGCGAATTACGAGACACCACGTTCCGAAAGTTCGGCATTCGACACATTTTGGAACCATGAGTTCGAAAGTTCGAATTTGGAGAGCCTAAAACGCCGTCTTAAAGGAACGTTCACACTGAACGCAAAAAAGACATGAGGAATGCAAGAGAACGCAACTTCGTTTTAAAAGTTGACGGTTTTAGAAAATGACCTAAAAACGCGACCCTCCTGCGCGAGACGTCCAAGACGGCCAAACACGTCAGTCTAATGTGTTTTTGCATTTGAAAACAACTGAAAAACAAAGCTGGTGAACGTAAATACGATTTCGGTGTGAACGCCCCCTAAGTAGGCAACTTGCTAGATTTTGCAACACGGCCACTGAAACATTGTAGCACTCGAAGTGCTTGTTTGAATACAATGTCGCAAAGTCCTATTGAACAACTAATACAACCAAACATAGACTAGCCTACTATGATACTACCGTTTTGACTTGAGATGAACCAAATATTTTAAAACCCTTACCTGTGCACCAACTTCCCCAGATAAGTGCAAAAGTCAGCCAGGGAACAAACATATTCCTTCCTTTACGGATCCCGGCGATAGATATAGTCCTTTAGGCTTTGAAAGCATTTAAAAACGAAATGAAACGTTCGCGCAAAGGTGACGCGGGGCCTGCGCGCAATTCCTCACCGCTACAATATTACCACAACCTCCCCTTTACAATAACATGGATATATTCTTTAGAAACAAGATCCTCTGAATAAAAGTCCCTGATGCCTCGAACATCCAACATTTCATTCTGACCGGGCATATTTGGGTTGCATTGAGGAGCTCTTGGGTATGGTGAACGCTTGGAGAAGGAATAACCCCACTTGTGTTTTTCTCTCAGGAACAGCACGCTGCTGGGGCAGTCGGAGAGGGGCAGGAAGGGACTGACATGCGAAAAGCTGTATAGCGTCCAAAATGGCTTCTGAGAGCCGAACAACAGCGGTGCCAGCCGGGAAACCCGGATGTTCATCTGGGCCACTGTGGACTGAATTAATGATGTAGCTACACTCAGTCATGGGACTCTAAAGCAATAACATTGATAAAATAAAAATAAAAATGCTCCCAAAAACAGATATTGTGTTTAACTTTATCATATTTGTCTTATTGTCTTTTTAAACTCATCTTTTCACAGTACCTTTCCCCCTACATCTTTAAATTGTTATTTTTATTTATTTATTTATTAGATTAGCACGGATATGGCTGTTTTGTATGTTGTCATATTTTCATTCTATTGTAATTCTATCCTTGACTGTGAGAAGGTGCTTATTATATAAAACATTATTATTATTATTATTAATTGCACAATTTTAATTGTACTATTTGTTACCTGTACAGTTAAAAATTCATTAAAATTAAACATTAATTACCAGATACTGAAGATCAAAATAATGACGTTTGTCATGTTTTATCATTTCACTCAACTATCTGTTAACTATACCTAAACTCAACTACAAGCAATAAAACTTTATTGTCCCATGAATTTGAACAGCAGATAATTCAAATTTTACCATGATATCAGATATCTTAAGTGTACAGCTTAATTGAAAGCAATAAAATTAAATAAAAATACTCCCATAAGCTTGAACAACATATATTGTTCAGTTCTGCAATCTTTCTGTTTAACCATTTTAAAATGTACATTAAAATTAAATATTAAACTAAATAAAACATAATGCTTCATCATTTAACTGTGTTACCATAATTCTACTAAAAGCAGTAAAACCAAAATGGAATTATTCTATTCACCCAATTATATTTCTAAAACGCAGTTAAAATTAATATTATAAACTATTTATTTTTACTTTTTTTAAAAAACTGTATTTACAGAAACATTGTGGACTTTGAAGAAAATGATTGACGTGTCCTGCATCATCACTGGACTCAAATTTCCAACATATAATGCAAGTGAGCAATAAAATAAAGCAACAAAATAACATGAAAAACAATTGTGCTATAAGCTTGAACAATATACATTGTGTACAATTGTTCTTTTTTTTATTTTTTAAATTGAGCTATTTAAAACTGTACTATTTCAAGATAACAACATATCACCTGATACTCAACTGCATTATTTTAAGACCTGGGTGGACTTTTGAAATTTTCATATCTTTTGTGCACGAACCTTAGCTAATCTTGGTCCTGTCATCCCTTTTCTTCTCTATACAGCCAATCGATTGCATTAAAAAACACAAAGAGTGAGAGAAAGAGTGCTGGTTGACCCCAAAGGTCATGGCTTTGTCCGTTCCGTTCCCTCCTGCTAACAAAAATTCAGAGGGTCACATTCCTCCCCCAGACCCCCGGATACTTAGCTGTCACGAACAAACCCAGGATATTCCCCTCTATCAGACTTTCCAATACAAAGACTCGCTCTGTTTTCCAACCGAGTAGCTAACAGGGCTATCTTTTAACTAGCTGCTCAGACTCTGAGAAGACAGTGTAAAGTGAAAGATAGACCAAAAAGTTTCTCTTTATTTCAAATCGTTTGCTGTATGTTGCAGAAAATGACTTAATTCACTTCACAACAGGTGTCAAAATCTCTATTCAGTGGCAAATTCATGATAGTTCAGCATATTACAGCTGAACTGCAATTAAATTAGCAACACAGTGTGAACAAATATTCTATCTCAGGATAATCGGGATAAATATGAACATAGTTATACTTCTATCATTCGGCTTAAGCCCCGTCCTACGTTTCAGTGCTCGCATACTTGCTTGAACCGTCAGATTGTGCCGGAAGCGATGATGGCAGGGGAGCGGAGCTTATACTCGCCCAGGACGGGACCTAAACCAGTGGTGATGGGGTGGAGGAGGGTGAAAACAATGGAAGTATGCCAACAATGAGAGACAGCCTAGAGGTCTTATAATGTGGAGGCTGTATTGTGATTGGATGGCATGCCTGATGAATCCCGAGATCTTCCCATGAGAATTACGCTTTGATAAACGTTAGCATGAAAATGTTATTCATACAAAGTTAGTGGAACGTTCTTTAAACGTTTCTACATTGTTAAAAAAAAATCCACAATTTTCAAACATTTTCCAGAACTTTCCTAATTCAGTCATCCACAATGAAGCACAGTGATGGTCTTACTTTAAAACTGAGCAAAGGTTTTGTGTGTTGTATTTGAGCCAATGAAGCAACAACAAAAGGGTTCTCGAGTTCACTTGAGGTTTTTTCATATTTCATTGTAGGTTCTTCAGATTGGTGTATTGGTTCTAGGTCTTATCTGTTAGGAATAGTTCATTGAAAAATGAAAACACTTGTCATTATTTACTCACCCTAATGCTGCTCCGAACCTGTATGATTTTCTATCATTCGTGGAACACAAAAGGTGAATACCTAAATAGTCTTTACAACTGTTATTTGCGATTCATTGAAACTGAATAGTGACTATGGTTTGTCACGCTCCAACAAGGAGAAAAAACTGAAACCTAAGTGATATGAATCGTTATGACTCATGCACTATATTCCAAGTCTTATGAAGCCATATGATCACTTTGTGCTGAACAGAATGAAATTCAAGTCATTATTCAGTCTCAAATCAAATAAACCCTTACTAAATCTCTGAAATAAAAAATGATGACTCTGTCGAAAATATCAAACCTCACTGGTTCTCACTGCATCTCTTGACCTAGGAGCATGATGTCACTGAACCAGTGAGATTTATTTTATTGACGTACGGTAGCCACCATATTTGATTTCAGCTCTAAAATAATAAACCACGAGAGCAGCAACTCTTTCACAATTCACTTTTATTTCAGCTCGTTGCCTCAAGACAAACACAAAGTAAAACAGACAAAATTTGAGATAAAATATTTCAGTGCTAATGACATTTTCTTTTTAAACAACCGATTTATCATTGAAACTCTGTTGAGATTAAAAGCAAAACTCTTTGATTTACAAATCAAAGCTCAGCTGTTCCAGATGGTCAATAAACTAGAACGTCTTATAGAGCTGTTGTGTTGATTCTTAGAGCCAGGCTGCTGGGTTTAAAGGTTTAGAAATAGTTGACCACCCTACGGATAGACTGAATGTTGGGATTCTCGGCTTGCCACTCCATAAATGAGCAGTAGTTTCCTCTCTCCACAATGTACATGCGGCCACGGTAGTTCGGCTCCTCGTACATCACCCAACTAAACCAAGAGGGAAATAGAGACACTTTAATTTTTATTGTACACAACAGTCATTTAGTTTTACATTGTACAGTGCAAATGATTTGGCAAAACATATATATAGTTATTTATCATTCCAATAACGCAACAAAATTGAAATGGATTTGAGTTAAGAGAGAAAGAGTTAGTTACATACACCCATTCTAAGCATTAGTTGGCTACATTGTCCATTGTCTACAGTCGCCCTCAACTGGTCTTGCTTCAGGATGCAGATTTTACATTGGACATCAAATAATGACCCAACTCGATACTTAACAATATTGTGTTATTTGTACTGCTGTCCGCAATCAGAACAGACCTGTGACCCATTTTGGGGTCACGACCCGCTAGTTACCCACTGAGCTAAAACACTTTCAGCTTTTGTTTCAGTAATAAAGCTTTTTCGAGATTTGTTTGATGTTTGTCTTTATGGAACTTACGCTCCATCTCCATAGACTTTAACGGAGCTGAGACAGTTCTTGCTGAATCCCGTGGTCTGAAGGAAGGGACAGTCTTCACACAGTTCAACACACTGACCAGTGAAGTTCTGACCCTCAAACAGTTCCATCCTGTAGTGCTCCCCATGCTGAGAAAGACAGAACGAAAAAATGAAGTTGCTCAGAATAGCATAGCACTACTCATGCAATGTTCAAGCCAACTCCTACCCCTGTGTTCAAGCCAAATCTACGCCCTTGGTAGAATGCATTATACTTTGTACAGGACCTGCATGCATGGAATACACGTATTATCTTGCCAAAATGTGCAGTACACAGGCAAAAATCCTTAAAAAAGTCATTAACCTACTTAATTGAATTTGAGAACGTTTTTACAAGCAATTTAATGTCTTACATTCATATTAAGTCAGTTGGATTAGTTGGAATAGGTCGAATCAATGTACTATAGTAGTAACTCAACTTTACTCAACTTCATAAAGGTTTTATACATTTTCTTACATTAGTGCAATTAATTTATCTTAGTAATCATTCATGTATGCCAGGTGAGCGTTTGCTCTCATTGTTGGCATACTTCCATTGTTTTCACCCTCCTCCACCCCATCACCACTGGTTTAGGTCCCGTCCTGGGCGAGGAGAAGCTCCGCTCCCCTGCCATCATCGCTTCCGGCAGAATCTGACGGTTCAAGCATGTATGCAAGCACTGAAACGTAGGACGGGGCTTAAGCCAAATGATAGAAGTATAATTATGTTCGTATTTATCCCGATTATCCTGAGATGCAAATTTAATTGCAGTTCAGCTGTAATATGCTGACCTATCATGAATTTGCCACTGAATAGAGATTTTGACACCTGTTGTGAAGTGAATTAAGTCATTTTCTGCAAAATACAGCAAATGTTGTACAACATAGCTGTTGTATGGCCCTAGAAAGCATGGAATATAGTGCACTTGCTATTTGAGCTACTGTTATGATGTCTTTAACTGAATCTTTAATAGCGCTTTATAGATATACCATTATAAACTGTTATTCTATAGAATAGAGCTGCTTAAGATATACATTTTTATGTTCCAAGAAAAACCCAGCATATGGGGTTTGAACAACATAAGGGTGAGTAAATGAGTGTGTAAAAGTGCGTTTTCCATTTTTAGGCGAACTACTCCTTTAACTGGTGGCTCATTTTTGAGCGCAGACCTTACAAGAATGCAACATCAATGCTACATTAACACCACAAAAATGATTCATGTAGTCCCAACTCACAATGGGTTAAGTAAAATTCAGTTTTACAAATTTAGAACACAAAAAAATCAAGTTGTGACAAAATGTTCATTTTAATTAAGTAAACCGAACAAGCAGCAATTTCATTTTCAGAGTATTAAACACCCAATGCAACATACTTGACATGACCGGAGGAATGAACCAGAAGTCAGTTTTAACAATATTTGATAATTGTAAAATTTCTCTTGAAACAGTTCTTATATATTGAATTACCAATAACTAGTAGGTAAAACCATCTTATTTTATTAATACATTTGTGCATGTCTCTTTTACTATAATTACATTGTGTTAGCCTTTCTCATATTGATATTTTGATATTAAGGCAAAACAAAAAAGGAGCTACAGAACTACATTGAAGCTAATAAAGATAGAAAATTATTTAAAAATATAACTAACAAATAGGCCTAGTATTTCATTTCCATTATATATCTATAATAATTTTACAGAATTTATTTGGCACAAAAATAATTATGGCCTCAATTAAGGTTACACAACATAAAATAGAACAAATGCATACTGATAAACAATTTCAATTACCGAAATAATTTACTTCAAAGCTAACAGGGATCATTCTCAGAACTTTGGCTAATGTTCTTTAAAAGTTCTCTCAAAGTTGTGAACAAATATTCTATCCGAAAGACTCAGGATAATTGGGATAAATACGAACATAGTTATACTTCTACATTTGGCTTAAGCCCCGTCCTGCGTTTCAGTGCTCGGATACTTGCTTTAACCGTCAGATTCTGCCGGAAGCGATGATGGCAGGGGAACGGAGCTTATCCACGCCCAGGACGGGACCTAAACCGGTGGTGATGGGGTGGAGGAGGGTGAAAACAATGGAAGTATGCCAACAATGAGAGACAGCCTAGAGGTCTTGTAATGTGGTGGCTGTATTGTGATTGGATGGCATGCCTGATGAATCCCGAGATCTTCCCATGAGAATTACGCTTTGATAAACGTTAGCATGAAAATGTTATTCATACAAAGTTAGTGGAACGTTCTTTAAACGTTGCTACATTGTTTAAAAAAAAATCCAAAATATTCAAACATTTTCCAGAACATTCCTATAACCAAAAAAAAACTTTAAACTTTAAAAAAACTGGGCGTTTAGAACATTCCCAGAACTTTCAAATAACGTTTTTCCTCAACCTAATGGAAATGTTAGGAAAACATTTTTAAAATATAAATTGTTATCTGGGTGCAGTTATTTTTATGCAGGAGCTCAAATTAATCAGTGAATTGTATGTTTTAATTGGTTTGCTTGTATGAACTGTCCTAAAGAACCAATTAACTGGATTGCCCATGAGAGAGGCGTGTTTCATCACTGCCAGGTTATTCTCAGCTGCAGCGTACCAATACAATATGACATAAAACGTCTCGGTTACGTATGTAACCTCCGTTCCCTGATGGAGGGAACGAGACGTCGTGTCGAAGAAGCGACACTAGGGGTCTCTCTTGAGCGCCGAAAGATACCTCTGATCTATGAAAAAAGGCCAATGAGAGTTGGCGAACAGTATTTGCATACTCCGCCTCCGGATACGGATATAAAGGCGAGAGAAATACGCTCGTTCATTCAGGATTTTTCTGAGGAGCCGGGAGTGTTCCGGGCATCTCAGCGGCTCGGCTCAGCGACGTGGCCGGGAAGACACGACGTCTCGTTCCCTCCATCAGGGAACGGAGGTTACATACGTAACCGAGACGTTCCCCGTCTGTCGCTCACTTCGACGTCGTGTCGAAGAAGCGACACTAGGGGTCCACTTCAAAACTCGCCATGCGCTGAGCCGTGTACGTGTACTGCTGACACAGAAGCGGGCAGGTATTTTGCACGTGCACAAGCGACCAACTGTGTTCAGGCTGCACGTACTCTTCCCCAATGCCCCGAAAAAGCGTCAGCATCCTTTTGGTTACCCTAGGGGGGAACAAGGTGACGCTCCCAACTAGGGAACGGGCCAAGCCTGGCTGGGCCTCTTTTCTCTCTATGTTTTCTCAGCATAGAGCAAGAGCAGCCGGGGCCCTTACCGCATCGAGGGAAGGGGGTCTTATTCCGAAGTCCTATTCTTTTAGGGGGAAAAGACCCTGCGGAGGCCACACCCGCCCAACAGGGGAGGTAAAGGTGGCAAAAATACATCACATGGCCACTTGGGGCATGTGGGAGGAAATGGCGCGGTGGTAGATCCAACCTCAAGGAGGGGGGAGTTGCTACAACACGGCGACCGGAGGGCAGCAAAGGGCTGCCTAAGGGAGACGCGGGTCAGCTCGTAAGGTGACCGTACCGCGGAAATACACACAGGAGGAGTCCCGTAGGAGGCCTGATCTGTGGAGCACTTATTCCAGTAGGGGTAGCCGGAGGTACCCGTAGTGGACTGGACCAGCACGTTCCTCCGATGAACTGCTGCGGGTCCGAAGTGCTAGGGAGGAATCAACCAGGGACCTGGGTCCTCTGGGACAAAAGCGCACTGTTTTGCCTCGGCAGAGGGAAACGGCGCTGGTACAAGCGGATCACCCGGTCAGATCGTCGACGTGTACCGAGTTCTACGGGCTCGGACCTGAGAGAACACGGGACGAAACTGACTCAACCCTGAGATTGTAAAATCTCGTGAAGGTGTTAGGTGCTGCCCAGCCCGCAGCTCTGCAAATGTCTGCTAGGGAGGTGCCCCTTGCCAGTGCCCACGAGGATGCCACGCTCCTAGTGGAGTGGGCCCGCACCCGTAAGGGGGGCGGCACGGCCTGGGTGTGGTAGGCCAACTGAATGGCCTCCACCACCCAGTGAGACAACCTCTGTTTGGAGACAGCATTCCCTTTCTGCTGTCCTCCAAAGCAGACAAAGAGCTGCTCAGAGCGCCTGAAGCTCTGGGTGCGTTCCAGGTAGGCACGCAAAGCACGTACTGGACACAATAGTGAGAGGGCTGGGTCTGCCTCCTCCCGGGGCAGCGCTTGTAGGTTCACTACCTGATCTCTAAAGGCCGTGGTAGGAACCTTGGGCACATAGCCCGGTCGAGGTCTTAGGATCACGTGAGTGTCTGCCGGACCGAACTCCAGGCAAGTGTCGTTAGTAGAGAACGCTTGCAGGTCCCCGACCCTCTTGATGGAGGCGAGCACGATCAGCAGGGCCGTCTTTAGAGAGAGGGCCCTGAGTCCGGCTGATTCTAGCGGCTCGAAAGGGGATCTCTGAAGACCGGCGAGGACCACCGAGAGATCCCAGGAGGGGAACAGGTTTGGCCGGGAGGGATTTAACCTCCGGGCACCTCTTAGGAACCTGACGATTAAGTCGTGCTTGCCCAGAGACTTGCCGTCTACTGGGTCGTGGTGAGCTGCGATAGCAGCGACATACACCTTTAAGGTGGACGGGGACAGCCTCCCCTCCAACTTCTCCTGTAGAAACAGGAGCACTGACCTAACTGCGCACCTCTGTGGGTCTTCTGCCCGGGAAGAACACCAATTGACGAACAGACGCCACTTTAGGGCGTAGAGTTGCCTGGTAGAAGGGGCTCTGGCTTGGTTGATCGTGGCTACGACCGTGGGTGGTAGGCCAGCTAGATCTTCCGCGTCCCGTCCAGGGACCAGACATGGAGATTCCAGAGGTCTGGGTGCGGATGCCAGAGCGTGCCCCGTCCCTGAGAAAGAAGGTCCTTCCTCAGAGGAATTCGCCAGGGAGGGGCTGTCGCGAGGAGTACGAGGTCCGAGAACCAGGCCCGGGTGGGCCAGTAGGGAGCCACGAGAGTGACTTGCTCCTCGTCCTCCCTGACCTTGCACAGCACCTGTGCAAGAAGGCTCACTGGGGGAAATGCGTACTTGCGCAGCCCCACTGGCCAGCTGTGTGCCAATGCATCTGCCCCGAGGGGAGCCTCTGAACGGGCGTACCAGAGGGGGCAGTGGGAGGTCTCTCGGGAGGCAAACAGGTCTACCTGGGCCTTGCCGAACCGTTCCCAAATCAGCTGAACCGAGTGGGGGTGAAGCCTCCACTCTCCGCCAGGCAAGCGTTGTCGTGACAGCGCGTCCGCTACCACATTGAGGTTGCCGGGGATGTGAGTGGCACGCAGCGACTTGAGTCGGTGCTGGCTCCAAAGGAGGAGACGACGGGCGAGTTGTGACATGTGACGGGAGCGTACGCCGCCTTGGCGATTTATGTACGCGACCGCAGTGGTGCTGTCCGACCTGACTAGGACATGTTCGTCCCGAATTAACGGGAGAAACTTCCGCAGGGCAAAGAGGACGGTCAACAACTCGAGGCAGTTGATGTGCCAACGCAGCTGGGCCCCTTTCCAACGGCCTGAGGCTGCGTGCCCGTTGCAAACGGCGCCCCAACCCAATCTGGAGGCGTCGGTTGTGACCAAGACGCGTCTGGACACCTGCTGTAGGGGTACTCCAGCCCGTAAGAAACAGAGGTCTGTCCAGGGGTTGAATGTTTGTCGGCAGGCGGGGGTGATTGTTACCCGGTGCGTGCCGCGGCGCCATGCTCGTCTCGGGACTCGGGTCCGAAGCCAGTGTTGGAGTGGTCTCATATGCATCAAGCCCAGCGGCGCGACCGCCGCGGCGGATGCCATATGCCCCAGGAGCCTCTGGAAAAGTTTTAAGGGGACCGCTGTGCCCGGCCTGAGGGCGGCGAGGCAGTTCAACACTGACTGAGCACGCTCCTTTGTGAGACGTGCGGACATTGAGACCGAGTCTAACTCCATCCCGAGAAAAGAGATGCTCTGAACTGGAGTGAGCTTGCTCTTTTCCCAGTTGACCTGAAGCCCCAAACGGCTGAGGTGCCTGAGCACCTGGTCTCTGTGAGCGCATAGTAACTCTCGCGAGTGGGCTAGGATGAGCCAGTCGTCGAGGTAGTTGAGTATGCAGATGCCGGCTTCTCGGAGCGGGGCAAGAGCTGCCTCTACGACTTTCGTGAAGACGCGAGGGGACAGAGACAGGCCGAAGGGGAGGACTTTGTACTGATACGCCTGGCCCTCGAACGCAAACCGTAGGTAGGGGCGGTGTCGGGGCAGGATAGAGACGTGGAAGTACGCGTCCTTCAGGTCTACCGCTGCGAACCAATCTAGATGCCGGACGCAGGTTAAAATATGCTTCTGCGTGAGCATTTTGAACGGGAGTTTGTGCAACGCTCGGTTGAGAACTCGCAGGTCCAAGATTGGTCGTAAGCCGCCGCTTTTCTTGGGTACGATGAAGTAGGGGCTGTAGAAACCCTTCTTCATCTCGGTTGGAGGGACAGGCTCTATCGCGTCTTTGGCCAGAAGAGTCGCGATTTCCGCGCGCAGGGAGTGGGCGTGTTCGCCGTGTACTGCGGAGAAGCGGATGCCCATGAAGGGGGGCGGGGGCCTGGCAAACTGAATTGCGTAACCGAGTCGGATGGTCCGTGCCAGCCAGCGAGATGGGTTGGGAAGTGAAAGCCACGCGTCCAACCTCTGCGCTAGGGGCATTAAAGGGACGATTAATTTTGACGTACCCGGCGGGGCTTCGCAGCGGGGCGGAGCAGGTAGGGCAGCGTTGGGCGGCGACGGGGCGACCCGCGGCTGAGGTGCTGAGAAAAGACTCAAAGCACTTACCTTGCTCCGCACACCCGGCAGGGGGCGGGTTAGCGACTGAGGAGGAGGTCCTGGGTAGGCGTCCTCTGGACTCGTCGGAACCGGCCGGCCGGGGGACAGTCGTGGGGCTGAAGACGGGTGGTCCGTGTCCAGGAGGCCAGGACTGTCGGGATCTAAGGGCAAAGTGCCGTGAGAACGGCATTTGCGGGCCAGGTGACCCAGAGACACAGGGAATAGCTCTTTTACTGAGAATGTGGGTACCGCAACCCCATCTAAGGGGGGGCGGCAAATTAAATTGTTTAAAAACAAAAGATTCTCCTCCCGGCCCTCCACCGGGGGACGGAGTGGTCTTACCACCTCCGGAGCTAACGTCTGCGTCGCTGGGTCGTCCGTCTCAGGACCGCCTGGGAGCCTTCCGGGTCCTCGAGGGAGTCCGGGAGACGGGGGGCGTCTGCTTCTTGTGGTGTGCTCGACGCAGGGGCTGAGAGCTGGGCCCGGGTTGAGGCGGAGCAGATTTCTTAGCCGCAGGAGGACGCCCTCGGCGAGCAGACGGGGCAGTGGCTCTGGCGGCAGGTTTGCGGCGAGGCAGGATGTGTGAGATGGCCTCCGTCTGTCTTTTCACCGTGGAGAACTGCTGGGCAAAGTCCTCGACGGTGTCGCCGAAGAGGCCAAGCTGGGAGACAGGGGCGTCGAGGAAGCGAACTTTGTCGGCCTCACGCATCTCGACCAGGTTGAGCCACAGATGACGTTCCTGGACCACTAGGGTGGCCATCGCCTGCCCGAGTGCCTGCGCGGTGACCTTCGTGGCCCTGAGGGCGAGGTCGGTCGCTGAGTGCAGTTCCTGCAACACGTCGGGATCAGGGCTACCCTCGTGCAGATCTCTGAGCGCCTTGGCCTGGTGGACTTGCAGGAGAGCCATGGCGTGCAAGGCGGAGGCGGCCTGTCCCGCGGCGCTGTAGGCTTTGTTGTTGAGGGAGGATGAAGTCCTACAGGCCTTGGAAGGGGGTACAGGGCGCCCGCGCCAGGTGGTAGGGTCACCGGGACAGAGATGGAGCGCAACTGCCCTATCCACCTGGGGAATCGCCGTGTACCCGTGGGCCTCTCCGCCGTCGAGGGTAGCGAGAGCGGACGAGCAGGGCTTTTGACGGACGGAGAGCGGGGCTCTCCATGACGACGTCAGCTCGTCATGCACTTCCGGGAAAAACGGGACCGGGGGGGGGGGCGTGGCTGTGAGCGGCGCCCAAACCCCAGGAACCAGTCATCCAACCGTGACGGGTGTGGGGAGGATGGAGGTCTCCAGTCCAACCCCACCCCGACGGCGGCCCGGGCAAGCATGTCGGACATCTGCGCATCCGCCTCAACCTGGGCCTGCTGGCCCGAAGGCGGCAGTCCAGGGGAGGAGTCAGCGTCAGACGCCACGCTCTCCGATGGAGCGGCGAGCTCATCGGCTTCAGGCTCAAGAGGATAGGCAGACCGGCCCGGAGGCGAGTCGCCGTTACCTCGAGACTGGACGGAGGTAAACGAGCGTGTCGGGGGGCGGGTGGTCCGAGGGGACGTGCCCGGCGGAAGCGCACCCGCTGCCCTCCCCAAATCGCCTCCAGCGCCAACCGCATCGTCCTCAATCCCGTGGGAAGAAGGAGCGATACGGGGGGCGGCTGGAGTGGCGTGCTTTCTATTGAAAGCAAGCCGCGACCGCAACGTTACCATGGTCATGTTCTCGCAGTGAGAACATGAGCCATCCACAAACGCAGCCTCGGTGTGATCGGCGCCCAGACACACGAGACAGCGCCTGTGGCCGTCAGAAGCGGAGAGCACTCTACCGCATCCAGGAACTACACAGGGGTTGAATGGCATCTTTAAAAAGACGCGCCCTGAAAAGGGCGTTCAACACCGCTATGTATTGCTCTTTTAGAGAAATAAACTCTTTGTGAGAAATATAACTCTTTATATAGTGGAACTCTTTCAAACTCTGCGCTGTCGAAGCGCCCAGGGGCAAACTGCACGCCGGCAGAGAAGAGAAAAACAGCCGCTGTAGTGCGCCGTAAATCCAACAGCAGCAGAGCGTCAGAGGATCAGAAGCAGGATCAGCAGTGTTATACGCAGCAGTCAGCATAAACACGACCTTCGGCTCCGAAGAAAATTACTGAATGAACGAGCGTATTTCTCTCGCCTTTATATCCGTATCCGGAGGCGGAGTATGCAAATACTGTTCGCCAACTCTCATTGGCCTTTTTTCATAGATCAGAGGTATCTTTCGGCGCTCAAGAGAGACCCCTAGTGTCGCTTCTTCGACACGA
Organism: Moxostoma hubbsi; assembly: GCA_032164185.1. Classification (NCBI taxonomy): domain Eukaryota; kingdom Metazoa; phylum Chordata; class Actinopteri; order Cypriniformes; family Catostomidae; genus Moxostoma; species Moxostoma hubbsi. The sequence continues at coordinate 46,161,944 of JAVLUX010000009.1, read as the reverse complement.
CGTCGAAGTGAGCGACAGACGGGGAACAATGTAGTGTTTTGTCATGTCTCACCATTACTTGTTGAATAAGTATCACTGCACACTGCATACTTTTTCCCGTACTTTTTTGACAAAAATCATATGCAGGAGACAGTATTTTGCAGTATGCTAGTGCATATTCATCCTTACCATTTTGATTGGCTTGCAGGAGCCCATGTGATCATTGTGGCCGTTCCAGCATTGGAAGTCCGGATACTCTCCTTTCTCCAGAATGTACTGCTGTCCTTTGAAGTCTGGATGGTCAAAGCACAACCAAGCCCCGCTTTCCACACGGATGGAGTTTGCTCTGTTCATGAATCCATGATCCTGGAAGTTATCACAGTCTCGAAACACCTCTAGCTTCCTGCCTGTGAAACACTTCCCCTCGTAGAACACTATCTGGAGAAGAGCGAGGGATGTCACATTTACTAATGGATAACCCAAAAATGTTAAATAATGTTACCATGCAAGGTTGGGAGGGTTACTTTTGAAATGTATTCCACTACAGATTACAGATTACATGCTGTAAAATATTCATATTCCATTAGATTACTCAAGGTCAGTAAAGTAATCTAAATACTTTGGATTACTTCTTCAGCACTGGTATATTTTTTTTCACTTGTTTTGACTATAAAAACTCTGCCAGACAAAATACACATGTTAAAAATACATTCTCTGAAAAACCTAAATATCTTATGCAGTGTTGTTTCTAAAACAAGATTAATCAAATTTATCTTTTTTTAAGGATTTTTAGATATTTTTACTTGAAAACAATACAAAAATTATGATCAAGAATTGCCCTAATATCAAAGATCTTACTAGAAAAAAATAAATTATGATCCAACATGAATTTTCTTCCCCGCGACCCGACTTCGGATAAGCGGTTGAAGATGGATGGATGGATGAATGGATGAATTTTCTTGATAAAAAAATATGATTGTGTCTGGTAACACGTGCATGTAAAATGGCTAGAAATAGCATTTTAGCTTAGCATAAAGCTAACAATTTACACAAGGTTTATTTCTATTTCTTCTGCTCCAAACTTACTTCAAACGTACTTCTCTGTCTGCTCGTATGAATGTTACACATCATGAGAAAGTGTTTCACCGCTGTTCAAATGCACTTTGGATTGCATCATTTATATGTATAAATGTTTTCCATCTGAAAGGACTAAATATGAAATGAAACAAATTACAATAAAAAGCTAATTAATATCTTCAGAAATCAAAATTATTTTTGAATGTAACTTTATTCTAATTACCAATCATTTAAATTGTAACTGTAGTGGAATACAGTTACTTATATTATGTATTTTAAATTCGAATCCCGTTAAAAGTATTCCGTTACTCCCCAACCCTGCTTCCGTGGAACACAAAAGGAGATGTTTGGCAATATGTTAGTCTCAGTCCCCATTCTCTTTCATTGCATCTTTGGTCCTTACTGTGAAAGTGAATGGAGGCCCCATCTTTCATTTTCCAGAGAGGAAATAGAGTCAGACAGGCTTGGAACAACATAAGGGTGAGTAAATGATGACATAATTATAATTTTTGGTTGAATTGTCCTTTTAAGGAAATACTCGTGTATGTATTGACATATTGAGGCAATTACTTGTGGTGTAACAGACTCTGTGAATATGACTCCATGAGTTCACAGTTTGAGATTCATAAATCAGTATCACACTGTGAACTCTTTCCATCGTGCAATGTTTCTTACACTAAACTGGCATTAGACCAGCAGAGCATATGGAGCAAATGCAAATTAGAATTGCTTGTTACAGTACAGATCGAGCAACTGCATTAATAACCTTCCGATTTAGGTAAATTATGGATGGTTCTTTTTGAATGGCAATAATAATGAATCTCATTAAATCAGTTACTTTCACAGAAATTACAGAAACAGAAGCAATTTCTTCCCCAATAAAAACAGCCAAATATTGGACATTATCTAGATTTTATTGCTAATAATAATAATAAAAAAAGCTATTTTCTTGACTAATGTGATTTACCTAATCTGAATGAATATGTATCTCTTTAATCAGCAAGTGCACACAAGACATACAATGGCAGTTTATGGTGACCACCTTTTCAAGCTTCAAAAGAACACAAAAGTATAATTCAGAAGTCTAAGAAATTGTTCCATGTGACTCATGATTATTATGAAAGCATATGATAAGGTTTGGTGAGAAACAAACTAAAATCTAACGTGATATTTATCGAAAATATTCACTGACGGTTGATCTCCTGTGCGCGTTCATGATAGGGCACGACAGTTCACAAAACAACCTCGCAAACTTGTTTTGTTTATCTAAAAACGGATCCTCCACAACGATAGCGACAACAGAAAACACAACACAGCTGCACACAAACCAGAGAACACCACTTACTAATCATGTCTGAAGAGATTGTAGCCAAAGAATCGATGCATTTCTATGCCCAGCCTTATTTTTTTTAACAGAGTATTTGGAAATCAAACAAAAACATAGAGGAGGCAACAGGCAGCCACAGTCACAACGTGTCATAAACTGACAGCTAAAGACACACGTTAAAAGGTATATTTTCTATGGTTATCAGAGTTTTTTGTCCTAACCAGCAGTGACGAGCGACGGTCCATTCTATCGTTTGCTTGTTTTCTATTTTTGGCATTGTGCAGATAATTCTGTCCTCTGTGAACTGGCACCGGTACAAAAACAAAACAAAACAAAACAAAAAATTGGCTGGGCATAGAAATGCATTCATTCTTCAGCTACAAACTGTTCAGACATGTTTAATAAGTGGTGTTCTCTGTTTTGTGTGCAGCTGCGTTGTGTTCTGTTGTCACTATCACTGTGGAGGACCTGTTTTTAGATAAAAGAAACAAGTTTTGCTTGAACGCCCCAATGTCATATGGGCGCTAAGTGAACTGTTGCTCTTGTGCCCTATCATAAACTTGCTTAGGAGATCAACAGTCAGTGAACATTTTAACTAAATAATACATTTGATTTCAGTTTGTTTCACAACAAACCTGATTGTATGCTTTCATAACAATCATGAGTCTCATGGAATAATTTATTGAACTTTTGAATTGTCTATTTGTGTCATTTTATATACCATTGTATATATATCACATCATATACGTCACTTTTTTCACAATTTCTCCCTTTGTGTTAAGAACAAGAAAGAAAGTCATATAGGGTTATAACAACACAGAGGTGAGTAAACAATGACTGAATTTTTATTTTTGGGTGAACTATCCCTTTAATTGGTTCATTAATACAAATTCTGAAGATTGTTATATTGTCCTCTTAAAAATTAAATTAACATTAATTCATATTTTATGTTATATTATGTTTAATCAGGACTATAATACAGTAACTATATCAGGTGTTACAAATAAAAAAATACCTCATTACGAGGGCATTTTTTGTTCCCAAATTTACAATTTTGGATCCATTATGAGCCATCCAAAATTTCTGACCCTGATTTGGGTACAGATATAATGTACAGTGGACCCAAACGTATTTGGACAATTTTGGACACTCAGGTCACACATAAAATGTATAAATTTCACTGAATTAGACAACAAAATAATGATATTCATACATTTATTAGTGTGATTTAAGTGTTCAAATACTTTTTTGGGACCACTATGTCCATGTCAATATAATGTCATGTACTAAACAAATGGACACATTTTGCTGGTGTGCAAGCGTACACAAAACAGTTGTGCAAATTAACATTGAATATCCATTGAAAATATATATGCATGACTATATTTTGTGTATAACTAAAACTGCAGTTTATGTAAATTTATGTATGTGCATAAATTGTTGCTTTGATGGAAATATACCCAAAAACCTACTCCAAATATAACTACAGTACCCACCTTCCCTGAATACTGTAACATCGTTCCCTGCTTGGTTCCAGTGCAACCATCCACAAGAGTTAGAAAGACAGCAAGCAGAGGAAAATATCTCGCCTGTCGGGTATTTATGGCCTATACGTTATAAAGGGTTATTGCGAGGTTTTGCCCACAAAATCCCCACAATAGTGAGCTTAGCATTTTTTGCATAATGGACAGTTTCTCTTACACTGGGCTCTGCTGATATTGGACTTCAGTTGGGTGAGATACACAATAACAGAATGCATTGTGTTAAAGCTCAGATTTACGGTCCGGAGCCAAACTCACTGTTTGGGTATGAGTACTGCTGCTGGCAGAGAGTCAAAACAAGGCAGGCCCACACAGCTCTGGCTGCAAGAATATAAACATGGAAACAATAAACTACACTCTTAAAGCTGTCACTGGGGTGGTAGTTGTTTTGGTCGGTCGGTCGGTCGGTCGGGTGGTCGGTCCATCCATGTCTGTCTGTCTGTCTGTCTGTCTGTCCATCCATCCATCTCTGTCTGTATGTCTGTCTGTATGTCTGTCTGTATGTCCGTCCATCCATCTATCTCTGTTTGTCCGTCCGTCCGTCTGTCTGTCTGTCTGTCTGTCTGTCTGTCTATCTATCTATCTATCTATCTATCTATCTATCTCTGTCTGTCTGTCTGTCTGTCTGTCTGTCTGTCTCTCTATCTCTCTCTCTCTCTCTCTCTCTGTCTGTCTGTCTCTCTATCTATCTCTATCTCTGTCTGTCTGTCTCTCTATCTGTCTATCTCTATCTCTGTCTGTCTGTCTATCTGTCTGTCTGTCTGTCTGTCTATCTATCTCTATCTGTCTGTCTGTCTGTCTGTCTGTCTATCTCTATCTGTCTGTCTGTCTGTCTATGTGACTGAAGCTAGTGTAAAATTCTGCCTAAAATCTAATTTTGTCATTCACATAAGAAAGAAAGTCATAGGGATTTGGAATAACACAAGGGCAGGGGTTAAATTGGGATTTTGGAAGTCGGGAAATCCTAATATCAGGTGGAGAATCTGGTTCCAAAACTCCCCTATTGAAAAAAACCCTTTTGTAGTTTAATACAAATACATTGTATAATTGAATAAAAAACACATTATTTACAAATTATATCAAATTATACTATAGTTTCACAGTTTTTCTCTTTCTTGAATCAAAGGTGCCGGAACACCATATCGGTCCAATTTAACCTTTGCATAAGGGTGAGCCATGATGACCGAATGTTTATTTTTGTGTGTACTATCTCTTTAACTGGTTTACAGTAAATCAATCACCTGATCAATGCAGCTTCCTTAACTAGTTCAGCCTGGGCTTTCAAAATCCATGATACCATGGTGTGCCACAAGGAAGCAATAGACCTTCCAACTATTGGTTAAAACTGTACAATAAGGTTCCATTTGTTAACATTAACATAATTTTACAGCATTTATTAATCTTGGTTTATGTGAACTTAAAGGAATAGTTCACCCAAAACTGAAAATTCTTTCATCATTTACTCACTCTCATGCCATCCTAGATATGAATGACTCTCTTTCTTCACCAGAACACAAACAAAAATTGTTAAAATAATATAATTCAGCTTTGTTGGTCCTTTCAATGCATGTGAATGCTGGTCAGAAATCTGAAGTTCCAAAAAGCAGATAAAACCAGCATAAAAGCAACTCATAAGACCCCAGAGGTCAAACACATACCTTCAAAAATGATATGATAGGTGTGGGTAAGAAACAAAACAATATACTCCTTTTTTTTTACTATAAATCTCCACTTTCACTTTCATTTTTTTAACTTTCAAGGTGAACTATCCCTTTAAATTACTATTAACCAAGATTAAAAAATGCTGTAAAAGTATTGTTCATTGTTAGTTCATGTTAACTATGTTATTAACTTGTATTTTGGGCTTGGTTGGAGTCATAAGGCCAGAGTATACTTTGTTTTTCTGCAATCTGGATTAGATTGTACTTGGATGACCGCTTTGCCTTTCAAAGTATACTCTTTTGACCGTGAGCGAATACAAACGAGTTTGATGCATGCACATTACAACTGCTTTGTAAATGTCTTTTAGTACAGTCAGTGGCAGGTGCATATGCCCACGATGTGCATTAACGAGTACTGTCCATATGTGGAAAAATCTGGGCGCTCGCATACAGACTGTGCTGAAGTAGAAAATTGACATCACACATACTGTGCAGTCAGCAACATGGACAACCAAAGTATACTTTGGCCTTTTTGCAAAATTCAGTATGGCATGCGTACATACTACTCTGACTCATGTCCTAGTCTTACTCATGAGACCCCCAGAAACTTCTGACACCTCCGTCTCAGTCCGATGAAGAGTCAACCACTTGCCCACCCTAAAGTTCAAAATACTCCACCAAAGATTGCAACTCAGTACTGCTAGTTCTGCAATATCTTTATATGGCAGAAATAGTAACAGTAGCATAGTATGCATGAACTCAGTGAGGGAAAGGTTGTGTAATGGCCACAGGAAACTTACACATTCTACTTCCTGAACCGCATCTAAGGAGGCCAGCAGCTGAAAATGGCAGAAATCTCTACATCAAAACACTCCAATACACAAATGTACACAGATAAAGTTGGGAAGTACTGTTTAATGTTGCTGTGTCATGACCAATGACAGACTTTGGTCTGTTTGCAAAGAGAGAGAGAGAGAGAGAGAGAGAGAGAGATAAGAAACCTGTAGGATAAAGGTGAGGTTTCATATAGACATAAAGAGCAGCACAGTTTCACTCATCAGACCACAGAACAGCAGTACAACGGTGAGTTACAACGACAAATATACAATTCTTTCTGGAAAGGTTCACATTTTATTTTTTGACTTTTTTTTACACATTACGTTAAGGCTTGCACATTATCTACATGTCAATCAGATATATGTACTTCATATGAGATAAGTTAAGATAAGATAGCACTTTATTGATCTGCTGGGAGATTTTCATAATCTTACGATATAGTTTTGTATTGTTTACTGATAAAAATGATTAAACATCAAACTTTAAAAGCAAAATTGCATATAAGATTATTTAATTAGATGAAAGTGTAAATCAAATTGCTTTTAGTGAATTTTATGCTTACAGTAAGACGAGAGAAATCTATAAGCTAATGGTTTAAAATAAATACATTAAATTCAACATGCATTCTCTGCAAACAAGTCTATTATCTCAATTTTGCCTCTGAAGTAAATTATATATATATATGTATATATGCAGTGTACAATTTGCAGACTAGAATAAATATTAAGTGCTTCTTTGGAGAAAAAAAAAAGTTATTTTCTTTTTACTTAAATGTGAAATAAGTGTCCAATTAATTCAATAGTTGTGATGTTTGTTTCATTTCACAGAATGATGAAGGTCCTCATATTGGCTGTTGTTCTTGTGCTGGTTGTGACAGGCAGTGAGTTTGCGTAATGATTTCCTGTCATAAAATGGACTTCAGATCGTCTATGACGCAACCAACTCTGCTTGGCAAACAGATCTGTGCTGAAAATAAAAAGCAGAATAAACAAAGAAACATTTCAGAAAGTTTATGATGACTAATATTATTCTGAGTAAAAATAACGACGCATTTAAAGGGATAGCTCACCCCAAAATGTACTCACCATACCATCCCAGATGTGTATGACTTCTTTTCTTCTGCTGAATAAAAACACTGATTTTTATAATACAATGCATGTGAATGGGTACCAAAATTTTGAAGCTCCAAAAAACACATAAAGGCAGCATAAAAGTAACCCATACAACTCCAGTGGTTAAATCCATGTCTTCAGAAGTGATATGATAGGTGTTCTATATATTCTCCTCTCTGCCCAGAAGGTGGCTATATGCACAAAGAATGTGAATCACCAATAACTTAAAAAGAAGAATGTGAAAGTGAAAGAGATTGAAATGAGTTTGATAGAGATAGTTAAAAAGGACTTCAAAATTGATCTTTTTCTCATCCACACCTATCACATCGCTTATGAAGACATAGATTTAACCACTGGAGTTGTATGGGTTACTTTTATGCTGCCTTTATGTGCTTTTGGAGCTTCAAAGTGTTGGTACCCATTGACTTGCATTGTATTGACCTATAGAGATGAGATATTCTTCTAAAAATCTTAGTTTGTGTTCAGCTGAAGACAGAAAGTTATACACAACTGGGATGCATGAGGGTGAGTAATGATGAGAGAATTTTCCTTTTTTGGGTGAACTATTTCTTTAATAACATAATAAATAAGGTTGTCAAAAAATTGAGAATGTAACATAGGCCCCTGTGTGTTTAAGGTATGGCACTGGATTGCCATTACTGCGTCCCAGCTAAAGCAGGAGGAGCCTGTGAGGTCACCGCAGTTACCTGCCCACCGGAGAAAGGCGCGTGTGCTGCTGCCAAGTTCAGAAGACATCCATGTGAGTGCGACGCCCAGAGTCCATACAATGTATCATAAGTACTTTCAAGTACTTGTGGACTTTAAACTACAAATGGGTAGTTGATAAACAGGACTTTTTTCCAAGATCAAAATGTTAGCTTCAAAAGAATGAAATATGACTAATTTCCAGAACTAGATCCCAGAAGTTTCACCATACAAGCACATAAATTCATAGGTTCATAGATTGAAAAATGGTTTGATACATTTTCTGTTTTTTTTTTTTTTAAACAGACGGACATTACCAAAAGTGCATGGCCATGTCGGACTGTGAGATGGTGAAACAGAACGCTTACATCAACATCAAGTGCTGCCAGAAAGACTTCTGCAACACCTTTGATTGAGCTGTCAAACAATGCCCTCTATCTGAATCATGTTACACATTAATTAAACAATTCTGTTTCGTTATAGATATAGTATTCCCCATTTACATTTTATTTGTGTTAAATTTCCCTAAATAAACAATGCATGCAAGCATTTTTAATGATGAAGTGATTTAATTGCCTTGGAAAATTTTCAATACAGTTATCATAATGTTAAATACATTCTCATTGATGACACAAAAAATGGTTCTTCAGATCAAGTCAAGTCATTTTTATTTGTATATTTGTAGAACACACATCATTTCAAAGCAGCTTTATAAAAAAAAATCATGTTAGTTCATAATTTATTTTTTCTAGTAAGATCTTTGATATTAGGGCAAAAATCGTATTCATGATAATAATTTTTTGATTGTTTTCCTGTAAAAAAATATTTAAAAAAATTATTTGGGTTTTTCAGAGAATGTATTTTTAACATGTGTATTTTGTCTGGCAGAGATTTTAAAGTCAAAACAAGTGAAAAATCTACCAGTGCTGAAGAAGTAATCCAAAGTATTTAGATTACTTTACTGACCTTGAGTAATCTAACGGAATACATTACAAATTACATTTTACAGCATGTATTCTGTAATCTGTAGTGGAATACATTTCAAAAGTAACCCTCCCAAACCTGACAGTTGATTGCATAATTCCAATCCAGGGCCATTATTTCTGATTATTTCTATTTTTATCAGTAAAGAAATTCATTAAGTCATTACTATTGTGCTGCTGTGGAATATCTGGTTCAGTTGATGCTTCATTACTAAGCAGTTTACCCACAGTACTGAATACACACCTATTATTGTTGTCATTATTTTTCATTGAGTTTGCTATAACATGCTGACCTGGCAGTTTTGAATGCCAGTCTGTAGCTACAGACAGTATCCTTCCATGCACCGCGAAACACCTCTAATTTTGTATTCATCCACTTGGGCTCCATTTTCCGAGCTGCTCTCTTGAAAACATCAGTGTGATCATTGTACCATGGTGCAGGGCATTTTTCTTTAATTATCATTAATAGAAGCAGGGCGACAACATCAAGAGTGCTAGAGAAGACTGTATTTACATTTTCTGTTATTACATCAAGTTCTTCTAGACTTTTTGGCTTACTGAGTATGTGAGACAATTCTGGAAGATTATCATTGAAGCTACCTTTAATGGTCAAAAGAACAATTCTACCTGAAAGAAGAAGTTGAGAATCGCAATTAATGCTAATCCCAAAGTGTCATTTTCGTTATCTATGTGAATGTTGAAATCACCAACAATTAAAGCTCTATCTAAAGTAACGACAAGATCTGAAGATGTCAAAAGTTTACAGATAATTTGTATTTATATCTGGTGTCATATTAAGCATTATTTGTTCAAAAGACTACGTGTCTTTGACTTGATACATTTCTTCCATTTGACATAATATATTTATGTCAAATTGATGATTTATGTTGTAAGGTTATACTAGTTAGCTAACTTCTAGCTTGCAATAGCATACATTAGCATGATTAATGCTAAGTAGTAATTGTTCCTAGAGTAATGCAACATATAGCATGTTGTCCAAAACCTAAGCAAAACCTCCACGTGTAGCCGATCCTACTCGCCCCCGCTCCGAACGGGACTCGAACCGACGTCTCCGGCGTGGGAGGCGGGTGCGCTAACGAGGAGGCTAAAGGCTACAGCCCCTAGTGTCAGTCGCTAGGTTTACACACTGCACAGCTATTTACCAGCTGGCTCCCGTTACACACGCTTCACCAGAATCAGATCTAAACCACAAAATAACAACATTAAACACTAGTTAGCCTCCCCCTTTTCCCATCTTGCTCAAAAATGCATAAAATAACACTTTATTTAAAAATGCGTACTCTACATATCATGTCCTACGAATCCCCTTGTCCATGTTGTTTGACTTGATTATTTCACATTCACCCTACATAATGTCTAGAGTGCACATTTTAGAGAATTACATTAACCAAAAGCAAAGAAGAGAAACACACATTAGCGTAGATCACAAATAATATGATTTAGTAAATAATATGATTTGTTTCAGTGTGAAATGTCATGAAATGTCTCATCTATCAAATAAATTCCAACAAAAGCTTTAAGCAGATTCAGCACTCGCAGACAAACACATAATCCAATAAGCAATTTGTGATAGGTCAAAATAATTTCATATTGTTTACCAAAGGCATTAGCAATACAGTTACTTAAAACTAGTTCAAGATAGCCACAACAGTTGCAGAAAAACATGTCTTATGAGGAAAGACTGCCATCTGACACAATTTATTCATAAATAAACTGATGGATTAGCTTAAAAAAAGTGGGTTCAAGTGGTTCCACACAACAGTGTTGAGTAGTTCCAACAAACAACGGTTTAGTTGTATGACTAAACTAACTATTTAGATTTGTTACGCATTATTATTATTATTATGTTTGTTTTACTTCATAATGAACAATTGGCTAGCAACAGTTTGTGATGTCACAGTAAATGTATTTTCAAGAATCTCAACAAAGTACATTCTTACCACAAAAATAGCTCAATGTTCAAAGCATTACAGAAGTTTTGGACGTTTGTCATCCTCAATCATTGCTCAAGCTGCACTCTTTACCAAAGTGGTAACCCCCACAGTTCCAACATTACAGAAACTCTTTTAAATCTCAACATAACAAACATTAAATACTAACTAATCCCCCCTACTATTCATCTTGCACACACACACACACACACACACACACACACACACACACACACACACACACACACACACACAAAAGCAAAAAACTTAGACTTAATTTCAACATTTGCTCTCCCTATACAGTTTCATTCAAAGCAATGCAAAGGAACTACAAATTAGAGCGGTTTCAGTTAATGCCAACAAAAATATTAATGTCGTCCCAATACAAATGATAAAGTAATGCTGACAAGACTAAATTAAGTTAACGTAGTTATATGCATTTGTTGAGTAATATGTGCAAGGGAAGATTTAATAAAACTGACAATCGTATATATTTGAGTGTATATTTTTCTTGTCGGCCAGTTCAAAAAGCCACTAGGAAAGCAAAATTCAAACAGACGTCATTTAAAACGTTGTGCACGCTTGAAATATGGACCCAAAATAAACAAACCACGAAACCACGACATCTAAGCTTACTCATGCTTTCTGTAACACTTGAATTTCCAGTTCGGATTGTGACCAGTTTTTACACAGATTCAGACTGTAAATTATATAATATAACACAAGGTTACTATATGTGTATCACACAGTATATCTCACACCTTCCAAATGAGTGATATTGGCCCTCGTCCCTTTTTGCTCACTTCAGTTACAGTTATTTTATTCCTTACCTCCCATCCATCACAATGCAGACAGACTTAGCTTAGAGATGAGAGAGGTTGTGGTTTCCAGTTTGTCCATCAATAGCAGATTCCAATCCACCCACAATAACGGGACGGTTACGAGGGCTTTCTCGTAATAAGATTGACATAATCTGTCTGTCACTGCTGATGTGCTGTTTCATTGACTTCTCCGATAAACTTTTGCAATATTGAAGAGGAGCTTCTGCCTAATGCAAGAGAATATCATGTTAGTACACCGATGTGCCAAAACATTATGACCACCTTCCTAATACGCTGTTGGTCCATTGCGTAACATATTCTGCATATACAGGTTGTACTTGTCAATACTGAAAGATAAGGAGATTACAGCACTGTGTAGTGTACAATGATGAGTAATTACCTGGACATACATTGCTCTAAATTTTGAGGAAATTGAATTGTTTCCCATCTAGCCTAAGTCTAACCATCTGACAACTATTACAACTATACCACATAACTATTATGTATCTAATATATGTGTGGCAGGTTATTGTGATTCTATTTTGCATGTAGGGATTTACACAATGAACATTTGAGAGTAATTTCATTCAATAGCAAATTAATACAAAATATTTTGATCTGCAAGGCTTGCTCAATGCACTTTGTGCCAAAGCAATTAAAATGACTATAAATGAACAAATGACCTAATGTTCATATAGTTACTCATACAGTATGATGTTGTGCCAAAGCGAGTGAGAAAAACTGTAAGCGTCTGATGAAGATTACATTGTTTATCAAAACCTCATTTCTCAACTTACATCATGTTAGAAACTAGTTCAGGGTGGTTTTTTACAGTAAAACAGGAAAAAAAACAAGATCTTGCACAACCACAAGGAACAATCAGTCCTCATCAACTGAAGTAAATGCCAGTAAAAAAGGAACAAGTGCAGCTGAGCAAACGTTATTAAGCTCTATGTTTATTTGGCCTTGTTTTAACACACAAAGAACACTTTCAAAATTTCCTGAATTACTGCAAATGATTCAGTTCAGAGTTCATTACAAGTATATAAGAGACAGACATACTGTGGGTGTCTATGAACTTGTTTGAGCTCGACACTGCTTCACGTGAAAGGTACAATTTTATATTATATAAAGCAACACTTTTAAATGATATTAAATGTTTACAGTGTTTGTGTTGTGCAGGTTTCACCCAGACTCAGTTCAGTTCTGATTTATGGTCTGATTCTGAACTTAATCAGTTACATTCGGTTCGGATCTATTTAGCAAAACCATTTAATAGAAGCACTGTAACATAGACATACATTGACACATAAGGGTGGCATAAGTCCATATGGTATATTGTCTGCCACACGCATGGATTAATAATTGATGGATTAGATTGTTTTCAAATTACACTTCACTATTATTATATTTGATTGTTTATTGTTCCTCATGTTTTCAGCTCTATTCAACAGAATAATGAAGATCTTGCTGGTGGCTCTTGTTCTTGCCGTGGTGTTGGCAGATGGTAAGTTTGGAGCTTTGGGTTTCAACTTTAAAGCCAATCTGTTCTTTCTGAGAGGCTGGCAGTGAAGCCCGAACTGGGAGTCTGTCTGTTTTAGATCCACAGATGAGAACTTGAGCGTTTCATGATACTGGGAATATTCTGGGTTCATAGTCAAGCTCAGTCGACAGCATTTCAGCTCAAATTACAGCATACACAAGATTAACAGAATAATTAATGTATGTGCTTTTGAAATGATACGTTTCATATTTCTGCCTTTAAACCCTCCAACAATTGGCCCCATATACATCCATTGTTAGTGTCTCACTGCAACCTCGATTTTTGCACAGGCCCCATTAAAGTTTTTCCGTGCCCCAATAACATTTTACAGATAAATCATAAGAGTGAATCGTATACACACTCAAAAAATATTTTAGCCTATTTTTAAGATTTATCCATTTCAATTGAATAACAAATTTCAATCTAATTGAATTGCCAAATATTTAACTAAATAAAATTGTATTTAATTTTTATTAATTACATTTTCTTCAAGACTATTCAATTCAATTAGATGGAAATTTGTTATTCAACTGAAATGGATACATTTTAAAAATAGGCTAAAATATTTTTTTGGAGTGCAGATCTGGGAAATGTGGTTTCCTATTCAAAACATGAGACTAATTGTGACGCATGTTGAAGTGAAAGCTGCAATTTATTGTAAATTCATCTGTAAAACTACTAGTGAAACCAGCCTACAGTTACATTAATAATATGCAATAGTTATTAAAAAAGACAAAATGCTACTCCGAAGTCACCAGAATTGAATGCTTTAGTTCTACTTTTGTAAAGACCCCTCCACCCCACCCCAGAAAAAAAGGGTACATTTTTTCAATTCAAGCATCCATTAAAAGAAGCATAAATCACTTTACATTTATAATCAGTAATATAGGAATCTGTCTGAAAAAGTCAGTTTTATTGTTGGTTACCTGAGGGGTTTGAAATCAGCGCTGATTTAAAGATTCATATGTTTGGTATAATACATTCGCTTTGTGTTGCAGGATCTGCCTTGAAATGCAACCACTGTGTTCCTCTGTCGGGAACTCGTTGCACTCCATCGCAAGAGACCTGCGGCTTTGGAAAAGATGCATGTATATCTGCCAGGTTTATGTTCTCTCCCTGTGAGTTTCTTTCTTCCTATCACATCAGTCTACTACTGGTTCAGTAAAGATCCCTCTAGAGCTGAACCCATAGGAAAGGTTGTCCTATGACATCATGGGAAGGAACTTCAAATGTTCTCCTATGACATCATACAAACTTAAAAATGTTCTCTGAAGTCTGTACTGAAATGGGTACTGAAGTTAGAGCACATTTACAGTCAGATGGATTGTAGAAGCCAGCTGTACATGATTCTTGGTAATATATTATATATATGCAGAAATGTGAATAGATACATTTGGAGCTTTTACAATATGTCTAGCTGAACAAGGATCTCAAGTATGTTTTTTTTCTATTGTTCAACCAGTCACTGGCTTTCGGAGATGCAGCAGTACGACCGAGTGTCTGATTCTTCAGAGCAACACTGCCATGAAAACCAAATGCTGCCACACGGACCTCTGCAATAATGTTGTCATTTAGATCCAGTTCTCTTAATAAAGCAAACAATGAGGGAGAAATATATTGTTTACTGTAACAGAGATGTTTAAGACTTTCTCGTTCTTGTTTAATATAGATTTTGTCAAACAATAAATCATGGTCCACAATGTGAGTTATTGATATTTGTGATTCATTTCAGCATTTGCTGCAGTTGTTGAATGAATGAAGGTTATATAATAATTGCCACATATATTGGAAATAACAGAATATTTCCCAAATGTGACAAATTAGCCACAAAGTTAAGCATTTCCATACCCATCCTAAATTAACTGGAGCAACGAGTCATTAATGTGATTACTCAATTTATGAATAAATGTACTTAAAAAAAAAAAACTTTTTATGTTGTTCTGCACTTACACATCACACCTTACACCTAATTTTAAATTATATGACAGACAATATTTAAACCTCAAATGCATAGATATTTCAGAAAACACTTTTATATATTCAAGTCTTCAGAGACCCGGCACATAAGCTAATCAAAAATTGATACAAAATGTGCAGGTAATGTACGATTTTGTAAATATATTCAAAACGATTAGAAAATTTTAAAATATATTTGTATGTTTTATTTTTCATATATTAAATAAAGTGATAATGCAACAAATCAGGACAAATCTAGAACAGGACGAACTGCATGTCAAACATAAGCTACACATAAAATACACATAAACTACATATAATCTACAGATGTGTATTTTCTCAGGAACTGATATAATTTCAATAGTACACCCAAATGACAGGGCGGCATGGTGGTGCAGCGGTTAGCACTGTCACCTCACAGCAAGAAGGTTGTGGGTTCAAACCCCGGTTGCCCTGGCCTTTCTGTGTGGAGTTTGCATGTTCTCCCTGTGTCTCCGGGTGCTCTGGCTTCCTCCCACCACCTAAAGACATGCAGGCTAGGTTAATTGATGTCTCCAAAAATTGTCCTAGGTGTGAGTGGTTGTCTGTATATGTGTGGCCCTGCGATGGACTGGCGACCTGTCCAGGGTGTACCCTGCCTTTTGCCCAATGTTAGCTGGGATAGGCTCCAGCCCCCCGCGACCCTGTACAGGATAAGTGGTTGACGATGGATGGACCCAAATGACTGCAGTCATATCATACATGTGTTTTACTTGCTTCAGCTCTGGATAAAATTAAGAGACCACTGCATTTACTTTATCTGGATTTACTATTTATAGGTACAGTAGGTGTTTGAGTAAAATTACAATTTTTGTTTTAATTCTATAAAGTACTGACAAAGTTTTTACCAAATTCCAAATAGAAATATTGTCAGAGCATTTATTTGCAGAAAATGACAACTGGTCAAAATAACATTTTTAAACAACACAATACTAGTGTTTTAACAGGAAGAGTTCAGAAATCAATATTTGGTGGAATAACTTGCTCTACACCGGTCTTTCACATTGCTGTTGGGTGACTTTATGCCACTCCTGGTGCAAATATTCAAGCAGCTCGTCTTGTTTGATGTCTTGTGGCCATCCATCTTCCTCTTGATCACATACCAGAGGTTTTCAGTGGCAGGTCTGGAGATTGGGCTGGCCATGGCAGGGTCTTGATCCTGTGCTCCTCCATCCACACCTTGATTGATCTGGCTGTGTGGCATGGAGCATTATCCTGCTGGAAAAAACAATCCTCGGAGTTGGGGAACATTGTCAGATCAGAAGGAAGCCTTTTTTCTTCCAGGATAAACTTGTATGGGGCTTGATTCATGCGTCCTTCAAAAAGACGTTTCTACCCGATCCCAGCCTTCCTGAAACACCCCCAGATTACATCTATATATATATATATATTTATATACACGCATTTTTGGTACTTAAACAATTTTATTGTACACTATTTATAAGAGAATACTAAAGAGTTGTGGGCACAACTCCAAATTATGGATGAGGTACAGGGGGTGAAATGAGGTTACGGGCCTGAGGAATGCATCTAATATTACCCACAATACCTTGTTTGATGGAAGAGGAGTTAACAAATGTCATACGTGAATAAGAACAAACATGACAGTGAAGCCGACAGCACTCATCATGTTTTACAACATTAAATCAACATTAAACTTTACATAAATTTGGTTTGAACACTGTAAAGAGAAACTACTTTGTTCACGCTGATCGGTTCATTAAATTGTGAACAATCAAGCGCCTTTTATTTACAGTTATCAGAAAAGAGTGATTAATAATCCTCATCTTACCATTATGCATTCTTTTATGTCCATCTACTGTTTATTTTGGATGCTCTTTAAAGGATTTCTTTAAGGATTAGTCCACACAAAAATAAACATTCAGTCATTGTTTACTCTCCCATGTTGTTATAAACCTATTTGACTTTCTTTATTTTCTTAAATCAAAGGGAGAAATTGTGAAACAATTTTGTGCTCAGTGATGTCATACAATGGCAGTTTATGGTGACTAACTCTTTGATCTTTAAAAGATTGCAGAAGTATAATTCAGAAGTCTAATGAATAATTCCATGAGACCAGGGCTGTATTAGCGCATGGGCTTTCCAGGGCCCATGCCTCGGGGCCCATGGCAGCGGGATGGGTTGGGGTCTGATCTCACAGAGAGGGACCTAGTCAAGGCATCCTACACTGCATTCTCCCCGTTGACGTTCTTGGAAAGGCACGCATGTAAACACATTCAGCAGGAGACGCTAATGTAAAGTTAACCCGTCGTACCGCATGGTGGTTGAGCACGAATTTCCCCCCCTCTCTGACAACTGACAGTGAAACGTTAAGACACGGTGCCCCAGAGCACCTTAATATGGCCCTACATGAGACATATGATTGTTATGAAAGCATCCAATAAAGTTGTGAGAAACAAACCTTCTGTATTAAAATGATGCAAGTCATCTGAGACGCTCAAATGCATTGAAAAAAATTCAAATTTTTTATTGATTTCTCCCCTTTTTCTCCCCAATTTGCAATGGTCAATTCCCAATGCGCTCTAAGTCCTCATGGCGGCGTAGTGACTCGCCTCAATCTGGGTGGCGGAGGATGAATCTCGGTTGCCTCCGCATCTGAGACCGTCAATCCACGCATCTTATCACGTGGCTTGTTGAGCACATTACCGCGGAGACCTAGCAAGTGTGGAGGCCTCACGCTATTCTCTGTGGCATCCACGCACAACTTACCACGAGCCCCACCGAGAGCGAGAACCACATTATAGCGACCACAAGGAGGTTATCCCATGTGACTTCAACCCTTCCTAACAAGCGGGCCAATTTGGTTGCCTAGGACACCTGGCTGGAGTCTCTCAGCATGCCCTGAATTCAACTCGCAACTCCAGGGGTGGCGGTCAGCGTCTTTACTCGCTGAGCTACCCAGGCCCCCCAGAGATGAATCTTAAGAGTAACAGATGCATTCCTGATTTCAGCAAAGTACGTCGTTTAAAACTATGGGGAATTCTGGCTACAGAAAATTCCACTGATCAGTGTGCTACGTTGCTATGAACAAAAGGTACTTGGGAGTGGTTAAGTTTGGAAGTCCCGGGGTCATTTCTTATCTGCATTCAGGAGGTAATATAGATGGAGGAGGTGCACCCCAAAGCAGTGGCCAGAATTTCTCTTAAACATTCTTAAAACTGTGTAACCATTAATTATTCTGCTGTGGGGATGAGCCCATAGTACCAGTCGTACTGAGATCTTTTAAATGATACTAAACATGTATAGTCAGTTTCATTGTGTACATGTAATAAGATAAAGGATTTCATTGAGTTTTAGGTGACTCTGAGCTGAGAGGGACAAGAGGTGAGAAGGAAACAACGAGACAATTCTTGCTCAGTTGTTTGTGAGATGGCGAGTTCCTGTGCTGATTCTCTCAGAGATTATATATTTGCTCTTTGCCCCCCTAGGGATTTTTGTCCTTTGAATGCAAACACCTTACATGACCATGTCTTTAATGTGGTATTCAGTGAAGTACTTTTGAGTTCCATGAGTATACAGTATATAAATAATATAGTAATAATTCCATACCAATGAATTGAATATATCAGTAACGTGGTATTACCATCTGACACCATCACTTTATCATGATAACACCACAGTTGGCTTCTTTGAAAGGGCAGCTGGCAATATAATGTTTTGTTGTACTACTTTTAGAAAAGCTTCTGTTTTCTAAAATGCAAACATTAAATCAAATTTTAGATGACTAATTTTAATGTTTCAGATGTATAAATAATATGGAGCAAGCTACATTTGCCACAATGCTTGTAGTGTAATCAAGTTTATCTTTCAGCTTTTCAGTTTTATTTAAGCTATTTTTGTATAGTAGTTGGTAGCTTAGCTAGCCTCATGTAGCTTGTCCAATTCTGATTGGATCCTATAACAGGTCACACTTTCTTTTATCCTTAATAATCGTTTCCATTAAGCACTTGTCATTTCAGGTTTTACAGATTTTAAAACCAAGTGAGTTGCTCATTTTGGTTGGATAAAACCCTTCTTTCTCGAGTTTGTCTGCCTTATAATACTCTTATTGTTTCACTTGTTCTGCTGGTGCTTCCAAAAAGTTAACTTTGTCTCTCTTTATACATAGTATACTTAGTAGCCTCTGCATATCGTCGCTAAGCTTCAGCCTTGAACTATGAAAAACTGTAAAATCAAGGGGCCTGGTTAGCTCAGCCAGTATTGATGCTGACTACCACCACTGGAGTCACGTGTTTGAATCCAGGGTGTGCTGAGTGACTCCAGCCAGGTCTCCTAAGCAACCAAATTGGCCCTAAAGTGGTGCGCGTGGTAAGTTGTGCATGGATCATGGAGAGTAGCATGAGTCTCCACATGCTGCGAGTCTCCGCAGTGTCATGCACAAAGAGCCACGTGATAAGATGCACGGATTGTCTCAGAAGTGGTGGCAACTTGGATTGAGGTGAGTAACCGCGCCACCATGAGGACCTACTAAGCAGTTGGAACTGGGCATTGCAAATTGGGAGAAAAATCATACATATTCTTAAGATAATTGTACATTGAACCACATATACATACAGTATTTACAAATAAATATCCTTAAAAGACTGTTCCAAGATAAGCTCAATCAACAGCATTTGAGGCATTTTGATTCGTCCCTCGTTTATTAAAAACGTAAATAAAAAATTGTGATTACAGTAAGTCACTTACAATGGAAGTGAATAAGACCAGTGCATGAACATTAGATTCACACTGTGTCAGAAGTATAGCCACAAGATGTAAACATTATATAAGTTAACATTATTCTAGTGTGGTAAAGTTATTTCTATCAGGAAGACTCGCAGACTTGAGTGAGATTGAAGATGTCATTTATTTGATGAATATAAAACAGAAATGTAATGTCTCTCTTTGGCGTAGGCCCCGTCTGGCGGTCTGAAGAAGTTGTACTCGGAACCGTCATATCCTGTTGGAGATAGGAGGCAGGGGCGAGGAGCCTAACCCCCGTGCGGGACGGGACTCAACTGGTGGTGGTGGGGTGGAGGAGGTTGCCATGTTAGCACACTGAAACAGCAATGTGATAGATTGTGAGCAGACTTATAAAGCAATGGCTTACATGTGATTGGCTCTGAGTTACCCAGCTAATGGTGCGATGATGTACAGCTGCTAGTCTTCCCGCTAGAACTACACTGCGTTGACATGACAGCGCAACGTAGGGAAACACTGTAAGCAGTTTTATAACCGTAAAGTCACATTATCATGTGTAATGTTTACGTAATGTGGCTATACCGTGTGTATTGAAATGGTTATGGACTGGCCCCATTCACCTCCAATATAAGTGCCTCACTGGAACATTGGTTTTTGCCTGAAGAGTTGAAATGATTGTCTGTGATATTCAACAATATGCTACAAATGCTTTCAATTGAGCTCAACTTGTATTGAACCAGAACATTCCTTTCAGATAATTGTACATCATAGTACGTGTTGGTGTTCATGGCTGCTCATGAACAACTCTTTGTATAATATTTAAAATGTATATGAATGTTCACCAAAACTGCCTCTATGCTTCTAAACTTTGGACAATCTTGTTACAGCAGATAAAAAAACAAAGATAAGGGATAAATAAGAGATCTTTTGTAGCAACAGGAACAGACTGGAACAGAACACAAATAAATAGTTACACAACCACATGAAGCTGTTAACAAATAATAAAAAAGGATTTATCAACTGGAGTTCACACCAAGCGCAAACAATGAACAATACTGACTTTGAGTTTCTTTGGCCTAATTTCAACATGGAATTTCCAAATTCCTGACATCGGATTATGGGAACTGATTCACTCCAGGACACATCACAGTATATAAGGGACAGACACAAGTGTCAAAATATTATCAACTCAGCTCTGCATCACAGTGAAGGTATGCTTGCATAATATTCATTCATTGTTTTATGTTGTGTATAGGTTGAGTCCTCTGTCTGGACACATATTGCATTGAGGTTAATTCAGTTCAGATTAATGAGAGTCATTATGGCCATTTTGCATTAAAATCTAATGTTCCTGAAGTTCTTTCTGTTTATCCAACAGTATGATGAAGGTTCTGCTATTGGCACTTGTTCTTGCCCTGGTCTTGGCAGATGGTGAGTTGCTGGTTGTTTCCAAAAGGCTGCAAGTGAAACCAGTCTGATCTTTGAGAGTTTAATGTCACAGCAGTCTAAGAAATCTTGTTGTGTAACTCAACTCTCCATTATTTGTGTCATTATTGCATTACCGTAAAGACCAAGTTATAATATCTTGGCATGGCACTCTGCCGATAATACACTTACGCAATATCCAGTGTCATAAAAGCATGTTTTAAATAATTTAACTACAGTATGTGCACACTGTGTTGCAGGCTCTGCCTTGGAATGTCGCAGGTGTGTTCCCAGCACACCTGGTGGAAGATGTTCAGTCACCAAAGAGACCTGTGGCTATAAACAAGATGCATGCGTAGCTGCCAGATTTACCACGTATCCCTGTGAGTTTACCTTATATCATCCGATCACAGATTATCTATCTTATACAGTGAGGAAAATAAGTATTTGAACACCCTGCTATTTTGCAAGTTCTCCCACTTGGAAATCATGGAGGGGTCTGAAATTGTCATCGTAGGTGCATGTCCACTGTGAGAGACATAATCTAAAAAAAAAAATCCAGAAATCACAATGTATGATTTTTTAACTATTTATTTGTATGATACAGCTGCAAATAAGTATTTGAACACCTGTCTATCAGCTAGAATTCTGACCCTCAAAGACCTGTTAGTCTGCCTTTAAAATGTCCACCTCCACTCCATTTATTATCCTAAATTAGATGCACCTGTTTGAGGTCGTTAGCTGTATAAAGACACCTGTCCACCCCATACAATCAGTAAGAATCCAACTACTAACATGGCCAAGACCAAAGAGCTGTCCAAAGACACTAGAGACAAAATTGTACACCTCCACAAGGCTGGAAAGGGCTACGGGGAAATTGCCAAGCAGCTTGGTGAAAAAAGGTCCACTGTTGGAGCAATCATTAGAAAATGGAAGAAGCTAAACATGACTGTCAATCTCCCTCGGACTGGGGCTCCATGCAAGATCTCACCTCGTGGGGTCTCAATGATCCTAAGAAAGGTGAGAAATCAGCCCAGAACTACACGGGAGGAGCTGGTCAATGACCTGAAAAGAGCTGGGACCACCGTTTCCAAGGTTACTGTTGGTAATACACTAAGACGTCATGGTTTGAGATCATGCATGGCACGGAAGGTTCCCCTGCTTAAACCAGCACACGTCAAGGCCCGTCTTAAGTTTGCCAATGACCATTTGGATGATCCAGAGGAGTCATGGGAGAAAGTCATGTGGTCAGATGAGACCAAAATAAAACTTTTTGGTCATAATTCCACTAACCGTGTTTGGAGGAAGAAGAATGATGAGTACCATCCCAAGAACACCATCCCTACTGTGAAGCATGGGGGTGGTAGCATCATGCTTTGGGGGTGTTTTTCTGCACATGGGACAGGGCGACTTCACTGTATTATGGAGAGGATGACCGGGGCCATGTATTGCGAGATTTTGGGGAACAACCTCCTTCCCTCAGTTAGAGCATTGAAGATGGGTCGAGGCTGGGTCTTCCAACATGACAATGACCCGAAGCACACAGCCAGGATAACCAAGGAGTGGCTCTGTAAGAAGCATATCAAGGTTCTGGCGTGGCCTAGCCAGTCTCCAGACCTAAACCCAATAGAGAATCTTTGGAGGGAGCTCAAACTCCGTGTTTCTCAGCGACAGCCCAGAAACCTGACTGATCTAGAGAAGATCTGTGTGGAGGAGTGGGCCAAAATCCCTCCTGCAGTGTGTGCAAACCTGGTGAAAAACTACAGGAAATGTTTGACCTCTGTAATTGCAAACAAAGGCTACTGTACCAAATATTAACATTGATTTTCTCAGGTGTTCAAATACTTATTTGCAGCTGTATCATACAAATAAATAGTTAAAAAATCATACATTGTGATTTCTGGATTTTTTTTTTTAGATTATGTCTCTCACAGTGGACATGCACCTACGATGACAATTTCAGACCCCTCCATGATTTCTAAGTGGGAGAACTTGCAAAATAGCAGGGTGTTCAAATACTTATTTTCCTCACTGTAACTTCATATATCCCCTAGTATATGGACCTAAATAACCAATCTTCCAGGCAAGGCTACATATGTCTAACCAACATTCAAAGTTTCCTTTTCTTGCTTTCATTTTTATTTCTTTACTGCTCATAATGTGCATACATTCACATCAAAGAAATACAGAGGTATCCAAATACTCTGGCCCACCGTTCATTGTGTCTTACACGTATGAATATATCAGTTGTTGTTGTAAAGATGGGCGAGGACACTCATTTTGTTCCATGTTCTTTTATATTGCTCTAGTTTCCTACTTCCAGAGGTGCATCGCCATGTCAGATTGCATGATTCTTCAGTCCAGCCCCTATATCAAGACTCGGTGCTGTCAGACAAACCTCTGCAATACAGCTGCCATTTAAACCCACGTGACTCCATACACAAAGTCTTTAAGGGAAAAATGACTCAAACTGACTCAGTGTCACACACAATGTGGAATTCTCTACTGAAACAATAACAATAATGAAGTAATTACAGGATGTTACACAAAATATTTGCATATTAAATCAATGGTTCTCATTTGTTTTTGGGTGATTCTGTAACTAAAGGCACTTTTCACTTTTTTTTCTCCATTAAAAACATTTTAAATGAAGGTTTCCATACTTTGGTCTTCTATTTTTACACGAGCGTCTGTAACATTTTACAGTAAGAGTCCAGTCGTTAATGCATTAGGCATCTTGATCAAACAATCATTTTTTAATCTTTTTTCATTCTCATTGTTAGTTCATTGTTAACTAATGTTAATAAATGGAACCTTATTGTAAGGCGTTTTGTCCAATGTGAAGACTGTACACTGTAATAGTGTGATATTGCCATCATATGGAGAGAAGTAACACTGCACAGTTTATTGATGAGCTAAGTGGGTGTAAACAAATAAGCAAATAAAACGTATTAATATGTGACCCCCTGGCAGAGGAGTGCTGGGAGGTCAGAGAAAAAAATAAGAGAAGAAAAAAGTAATAAATAAATAAATGACTTAATTTATTAAATTAAATAATAATTACAGTTGACATTATTTGCAGTTATTGCCTTTCTGAAACCATGGGATTAATCACGATTATTTTATTTTATTAATAGTCAAAGTTTTAAAACATTAGAAAATCTGCATATAAGTTCATATATGAAAAAAAAAAAAATCTTATTTGTAAGAAATTAGGGTTGTACTTCACAATTATCTTTAAAGCTGCTGTGAAACACAATTTATTTTGAAAATATTATATACAACTAAAATGTATATAAAAAATATATTCCAAAAGTTCGACTTTCCACTAACAAACAAAATATTAAATTCAAAATACACAGTTATTGGCGCGAGCACAGTCTTGCAAGCAAATACCCTGCACAGAACACTCGTTTCCATTGCGCGCCTGTAACGCGTCATCACGCAATACTCATGCGCCATCTAGTGGCTCAAACAAATATTACAACTAAATATAATGGCTCCTACACCATTGACTAAGATAATATTTTTTAGAATCGTACACATTAAAAGGTTAATAAGTTCATGTAACCTACAAATAGATCCGCATCAGAAGTACCGTAAATACTTTTTTAAAGTAGGTAAACTATTGTAATAGGTGATGGCATTACATTATTATGTGGAAAATTAAAAAAAAAAAAAAAAATTAGACATCACAAAAGTGTTATTTTATTTCTAAAATGAAAAATAATATATAATCATATCTATTTGCTAATTTGAGTAAATATTTCTGGTAAGTAAGTACATTTGACTATTGGCAGTAATGCAGGGTGATGCTGTCTCGTAGACTACATAGCATGCATCAAGTGTTACCTCTCCCCATTTTTAAGTAGATTTACAAATAAAAACTAAAAAAGAATAAAAATTAAGTAAATCATACTTGTTTTGACAAGTATGACACTGTGTTGTCTTTGTAATCCGGTTAAAGAGAGTTTATGAAGAAGAAGAAGAAGAAGAAGAAACAATTTACCAATCTCACCCTTTACTTGTTCCTCATTTATTCACCATCATTTTTGTTTTAAACCCACAGGACTTTCTTCCATGGAATACAAAAAGAGATGTTATCCTCAGTCACCATTCACTTGCCTTGTATGACTTGTATGGAAAAAATGATGCAATGAAAGTGAATAGTGACTGAGGCTATCACTCTTCCTTTCATCTCCTTTTGTGTACCGAGTATCACATAGGTCAGGATGTTGTAGAGGTGAACATGGTGGTGAGTTAATCATGTTAGAATGTTCTTTTCACATTGTCCACAAGGGGGCGTTCCTGGATAGTTTGAACAGTCTCTGTATGGCAACCCCTGTCTGATAGCATCAAATATGCTCTTGAGGGCTTCCTGATATTACTTGGTGTTTGTGTGTGTGTGTGACGGTGCGTTTTTAGC
Source organism: Moxostoma hubbsi (assembly GCA_032164185.1). Classification (NCBI taxonomy): domain Eukaryota; kingdom Metazoa; phylum Chordata; class Actinopteri; order Cypriniformes; family Catostomidae; genus Moxostoma; species Moxostoma hubbsi. The sequence continues at coordinate 46,135,859 of JAVLUX010000009.1, read as the reverse complement.
ACTGTGGATTGTTAAAAAAAAAAATAATTTACACTCTCACTATTTTATTTTTTTTTACATTTGTTTGCTGAGTATGTACATGCATCACAGGAGATTTATATTATATTATATTTATATTAAAATGGACGTTCCCAGTAAAATATTGAAAGTCTGGGTCTGTGACAAGTCTAAAACAGTAAAATCTATACATAAAAGTCATTTGAAATGTACCAAAAGTAAATAATAAAAGCATGGCAAAAAAGTTTCCAACTCAGTTTTAATGTGACCTTCATATATCAAAAAATAAATAAAATGTAATCTGTTCATAAATGTAAATGTAAAATGAAATCAACCCCTGAGACATGAAATAGCTGGAAGTGTCTTACAAGTCTAGGCTGATTTTATTTTTATTGATCTATTTTTATCAGCAGGGAACAAGCACACCCGATTAAACTTGTTACTTTATTCAACTGAGTAAACTTTTGACCTGAACTGGTTGGATCAGATTAGTAAAGAGTTTAGAGTTCTCACCAGTACTGAAACCACTGAAAGATGTTTTTTTTGGATGAATCAGACATTACACTGGTATGGTTGATTTCATAATGGATTCTTGATAAGCAAATAAGACACACCTTCACACCTTAGCTGACATATTTAGACATGACTGTTCATTCCTTCTACACTAGAGGCTTCATAAAGTCAGAGCTGAAAGTACAGTCAACACTCTCAAATCTATATGATGAAATACAATTGTGAGTCAGAAAGGAGAGGCAAGCGTTGAACACGTCATTCTGTTTCTCTGTTACGTACTATGACAGTAGTAGCCATTAACCATAAATGAGTTGCATAAACGTCTTGGCATCAGAAGATTTATTATGTCATGTCACTTTTCCCCCTTGGAAATACTTAAATAACTTCACTGAAAAGTTGGTTTATATCTTTTCATTCATTAAGGTAGAAAATAGTTTGTTGCTCAAATCTTATTTGCATTTATTTACTTGCGCTTAGGCACTTTTGTGCAACTCTATGTCGATTTTCTAACGTAACATTTTACTGAAAACCACAAACTTTGAGTCACCCTTGACACAATAAACTTCCTCAATTTGCAATTACAATTTATAAGAGATTGCATCACATTCCAAGAGCTCAAAGAGCTCAGTGATTACACAAAACGTGAGTCACATTTAGATTGTATTGAGAAAAACAGTGTATGAGCACATAAATGCACCTATGTGCTCCAAAAAAGGTACAAGATGGCGTTGAAGGTACAGTAAAAATGTTTTGTGAAAAAAATATGACCAAATCAACATGACTACAATACGTTACACTAACAAAAGTACTTTTTAAGACTTAGATGAAGTCGAAATCGATTCTTGTGGTAACAACTGCATGTTACCACTTTTTAACATGTACAAAATGTAAACCAATACTGCACCCCTGTATGTGTTCATATAAAGAAAAAAATCCATTGTGGCCTAATGTTGATTACCACAGAAAATAATTTTGACTTATCAGTTTTTTTATAGTACGTTGGTATTTTTTGTATGAAAGTGTGTGCTGTAAATTATTCAGAAAAACCTAATTATGATGTTTTACTATTTCACTAGTTTTTGTTGCTGGTCCCAACATAAGATAACAGTTTGGCAGACTTAAAAATTATCAGATGTAAAAATGCACCGTAATTAAACTTACAGTAATAAAATATGACAAATTATATATACTGCACACTTGCGGTGCACTTTATTAGCTACACCTGAACATCTACATATTCATGCGATTATCTAATCAGCCAATCATGTGGCAGCAGTGCATAAAATCGTGCAGATACGGGTCAGGAGCTTCAGTTAATGTTCACATCAACCATCAGTATGGGTTAAAAATGTGATCTCAGTGACTTGGACCGTGGCATGATTGTTGGTGCCAGATGGGCTGGTTTGAGTATTTCTGGAACTGCTGATCTCCTGGGATTTTCATGCAAAACAGTATCTAGAATTTACTCAGAATGGTGGCAAAAACTAAAAACATCCAGTGAGCGACAGTTCTGCGGATGGAAACACCTTGTTGATGAGAAAAGTCAATGGAGAATGGCCAGACTGGTTCGAGCTGACAGAAAGGCTACCGTAACTCACAACTCTGTACAATTGTAGTGAGCAGAACAGCATCTCAGAATGCACAACATATTGAACCTTGATGCGGATGGGCTACAACAGCAGTAGACCACGTCGGGAACTTGAATAGAATTAAAATGTTCCTAATAAAGTTCCCAGTGTGTGTATATACAGTACACACAATATGTAAAACATGTGGTTCATCATGCATCATCTAAATTACCTTGTTTTATTCTAAAGAAAATATTCTTTAACATCAATGAATCAACCTGAAAACCTAAAGGTAACAGCTGCTGGTTACCATTTTAAGTGGATAGATAGATAGATAGATAGATAGATAGATAGATAGATAGATAGATAGATAGAAAAGACAGACAGACAGACAGATAGATAGATAGATAGATAGATAGATAGATAGATAGATAGATAGATAGATAGATGATAGATAAGACAGACAGACAGACAGACAGACAGACAGACAGATAGATAGATAGATAGATAGATAGATAGATAGATAGATAGATAGATAGATAGATAGATAGATAGATAGATAGATAGATAGAAAAGACAGACAGACAGACAGACAGATAGATAGATAGATAGATAGATAGATAGATAGATAGATAGATAGATAGATAGATAGAAAAGACAGACAGACAGACAGACAGACAGACAGACAGACAGACAGATAGATAGATAGATAGATAGATAGATAGATAGATAGATAGATAGATAGATAGATAGATAGATAGAAAAGACCGACAGACAGACAGACAGACAGACAGATAGATAGATAGATAGATAGATAGATAGATAGATAGATAGATAGATAGATAGATAGATAGATTAAAAAGGGTGTAGCCCTAAAACAATCGCCTTGCTGAATGGGCTCAGTGTGCGTCACTTTCTTGTTGGGTGGGCGGCGTGTATTTATTTAAAAGCGCATGAAGTAGTAATTTTAGGCAGCTAGTGCTGATTCTGGAGTGTCCCCGCTGAGAAGTGTTTGCATACTTCAGTCTTCGAGCTCATATTTCAAGAACAAGGAGTCGCGTGAAAAAAAACATCGTCCAAAAGTAAGACACTATACAATGTTTTATAAAATCATATGTCTATTATTTATTTCCAGTTGTGATTTTTGATCTATGCAGAAGTACGCGGTGCATTGCGGTTTTGGGTTTTGTCGGTTTTACGCGCTGTTCTAGCGGTCGCTGCAGATTTGGTTGCGTTAAAGATCAAATTGTCATTCGGTTTTATTAAACATAACGGTTTTGCATGTGGTCATGTTCATACAATGAGGCGTGTTATCGCGGACACACTAATCACACGCACTCCCTTAATGCAAAAACTTTCACAGTTTCTGTGCGCTCTTGTTTGGATGACTGCGTGAGCTTTTGGTAATGAGAAGTTTCACAGTTGGGAGACACATAGTTGTTTTATTATGGTGTAATTGTGTAACATGCTTTAAGGATAAGCTATAGATAATGTTATTCTACAGTGGTCCCAACAATTATTTGGACACTCTGAATGTCACTGAATTAGGTAACAAAATATTAAACCAATTATGATAGGGAGTGGAACTAAGAAATCCCATCACATAGTTCAGATATATTAGACCCAAGAACATCTGTTGCTATCCATCACCCTCCTGGTTTCTGCACATGTGTGTGAGGACAGATCAGGGGCCAACTGGCCACAGGGAGAACCGGGACTTTCCCCGGTGGGCCAGCCAAGAAATGGGGCCGAAAGGGCTGCGACAAGCCGAAACATCCCGCTGCGTTATGCCGAAGGGGGCCACGATATGGAGAAAAGGACTGCTGTAAAAATGAACTTATTTATGTGTATATACAGTATATTCACCCTCACGTCATTATTACTTTGTTTAGCTTGTATTGTATGCATCATCGGCACATGTGACTGCAGATTACTGTAAAGAGTTTCACAAAGCAGTCGTAGTGCGCATGCGTCAAACGCGTTTGTGTTTGCTCATGGTCTGAAAAGTATACTTTTAAAGTCAACCGGGTGCAGAAAGACAAAGTATGCTAATTATAGCCTATAATATATATTTTAAGAGTGCTATGGCTTAAGCGCAGTGCTATGCGATAAGAAGTTTTGACATTCTTTTGCAAGCATTTGCTAAGTCTAGGTGCAAGAGGGTTGGCGAAATTCATTGTTTCCATTATTTTGTTTTGTATGTTTGTAACACTGTATGTTTGTCTATTTAATGTTTAGTTTAATTTCTGTACAAAGTGCTTGATCTTGTGAAAAGCATTTTAAAATATAAATGTATTACTATTATTACTATTTATATTATTAGTAGGATTGTCGATTTAACGTGTTTAGCATTAATTATACATAAAATAATGCGCTAAAACAATTAATGCAATTTATTATGTCTCCGGACCGAGTAATTCAAGCTTATAGTACCACCTGGTATCTCCAAGGGGGCAGTAAGCGAAACTCCAGTTTGCAACGCGCACCTTTCACAGGCAGAGAACAAACCTCACTTACCACGGACAGACAACACATGATGAGAACATGTTCTTGCATTCGAACACAGCTTAATGGATCGCTAATCCAAATGAGGGTAAAATATGATGACAGAATTTAATGTTTGCGTAAACTATCCATTTAATTGAGGTTGAGATGAATAGGGTCATTAATTTATCTCTAAAGTATTCCTGTGAGGTAAACTGCTTAAAGGTGCCTGGGCATGTTAGTGCTTTGAGTGAAAAAATGACTTCATCAGGTACAGAACATCCACCCTCATCTCTAGTTATTTATTTTGATGTTGATAAGTCTGTTGCCATGTGCCTGCTTGTGAAGTAGTCTGGGACACATCCTCAATGACTTGGGCGTTGTTCACAGCAAATGGTGTGCCTTGTGGTGGGAAAAAAAACAACGTACCTTAAAAAAATGTAGGTGTGTAAACTCAGATGTGTTTATGTTTGTGTGTGTGTGCCCTACAACTCATATAAACACACATACATGCGTTGTACATCATACAAGTTGTAGTTACAAGAACAGTTAATCCAAAAATGAACATTCTGGGTATTTTTATCTGTGGAATAAAAAAAAAAGGATGTTTAGCAGAATGTCCCAGCTGCTCTTTTCCAAAGAGCATCATAACATTCTGCTTTTGTGTTCTGTGAAATAAAGAATGGGTTTGGAACAACATGAGGGAAAATAAATGATAACCAAATCTTCATTATTGGGTGAACTGTCCCTTTAAGATCTAAATAAGGCACAAGATCTGTGGCGCTCACCCCCCCTCATGTACACATTTTTGCCTGCTGATCTCTTAATCTGTGGTTCTTGACCAGCTTGCTGGGGTTACATTACACTTCATATACACCCAGTATCAGAGGTCATAGGTCAAAGTGGGTCATATCTAAGCATTACCAGATGAGTGAGAAAGATTGCAGTGGATGTCGGGAGACCTTGAGGTCAGGTTTGTGTTTGCATACTTGCATTCCAATCATAGTTGACTATATATACTTGAAATTCGTAAAGTCCATACCTTGGTGGCATCTTTCCATGTAACACTACACCCAGTGGGACTTTTGATTGCTCAGATGTTGCACTTTAACAGCTCAAAAGACTTAATATTGTTCTAATAACGTTTTATTTCAGTAACAATCTTTGTTGAATAAAGCATGTTTGCATTTACATTTGTGCTTCTGTTGGTAACTCTAGTCTTCATGGCATACAGTATGCATGCTCCAGAGCTGCATAACACACATTCCTGTGTAACTCACTGCACGCACGCTCTCACATATGCATGTCAAACATATCTTTGATTGAGCTGTTTCACTGTAAAAATGGAAATAGGAGGCAGTTTCATTGGGTTTCAAACTGGTTTCAGATGTTTCTTCTCAAATTCCTATTGAAGCAATAAAAACACATGGTTCAAATTTTCAGGGGTAACTACTCTTCATGAAAATGAGTGTGCAATACCAAAGTATTTCTATTCTTCTTAGATTTGGTCTCATCTGGATCAACATCTGTTGTACAAAGTGATTGTATGCACCAGTCATTTCTGAGCAAACAGTTTTGTATATTTTAGTTGCAATCTAACACATTTCTGTCAAATGCTGGTAAATTCCTGTGTCTCTGAACAGCATGTTGAAGTTCATGACCAAAATGGTAATTACTTGAATAACAAGGTGGAGAACTGCAACCTTTCTTTCAATGGTCTTCAGTTTGTAACCATGGTGAAAACTGTAGGCTATATTTCCAAGACAATGCTGACATGGGAAACAGTCAGGGCTGGACTGGTAATCTGGCATACCGGGCATTTTCCCGGTGGGCCGACGCACTTTAGGGCCTATCAGGGGCGGAATGACCATCAGGAAAACCAAGTGGTCTGGTGGGTTGGCCACGAAACTTGCTGAATGGGCCGCGATAAGCTAAAATGAGCCGCCGCGCTATGCACCTCACCATATTTTGGGCCAGTTGCTATGTAAAATCCCGGGCTGATTTCTCTTCCCAGTCCAGCCCTGGAAACAGTACACACTATGCAATGATGATACATTCTTTAAACAGTAGTATGCTACATTGTGGCCTCATTAAATTGCATGCTTAATTTGTGAATCTTTTGTTATCATCTTGGAAATAAAAAAAAGTTAACTTTTTTATTTATATACCATATACAGTGTACGCTGTATGTTTACGCTATAACGACCATACCTTTAGCGTGTAGAAGATTGTAAAGTTTTCACACGAGCTAGATCCTTCAACATAATTTGAATTCAGTCGTTACATCATTTTCAACATTAATATTTTGTACGATTTCTTCCAGAATGCCAGGACAAAGATTGTCCATCCGAGATAACTCTGCTGTCGGCCGTTTCCACGGTGTCTCTGCGAGCAACGGAACTGTCCCAGAGAAGCAGACAGAGGGTCAAGAGGAGATAAATGAGAATGGATGTCGCCGTTGGTTGCGGAAGGCTTGTCCGTGTTGCTTCCGACGACAGAGCAGCTCGTATGATTTGACCATTGAACCGGGTGGTGTGGTGGCCGGGGACGACGCTCCTGCATCTCCACTACCTCACACTGCTGATACAGAGCTGGATGGTGAGGAGCCAGTCTAACTGTTTATGGGCCGTCTGTTGCATATTACACACAGAAATCATAAGAGCTTTCCCCAAAACACAAGCTCCAATCTGATTGGCTGGATTGGCTCCATTCTGAAATGTTCTGCTTTTTAGCAGAAACGTGACAATAACTTTTTCTGTTTTCAAAATAGTGTTGTTTTTCCAGAAACAAGCTATGTTTTCTCAAGAGTCGCTGTGTAATGACATGATAAATTCAAAATTGATGTATAATTTCAAACTGAGGCAACAATCAAAGACGCTCCGATATGAAGCAATTTGAAAATCAGGTTCAATTTAGTTAATTATATAAAAAAAATAGTGAAACTTATTTTGATTGCTAAATATTTGTATAAATGCTGCTTTTCATCACGTTATCGAGTTTATTTTAAATTAGGTTGTTTTCTTATTTTATGGTTTATATATAGTGCAAACCCTGAGTTCACTTTGCCATTTTCACTTCATAAAATTCAACTATAGTTCCTCATTTCTTTTCTTTCTCTCCATCAGATTTCTCTCTAATAGTGCGTTCTGTGGATCTGCTTAGTGGGAAGTCTGATCGGAACAGGAAGTCACATCACACAGACCAGTATCACAGCGACCAGCTCATCATCCGCAGAGGCCAAACGTTCCAAATAGAGCTTGAACTTTCACGACCTTTCAACCCAAACGCAGATAAACTTCACCTGGAACTGCAGACAGGTGAGTGTGAAGGGAATGATATAGCGGGGACCGGGGCAAGTTGTCACGTAGAGAAGAGTTCACAAGGGCTGTATATCAGTAACTACGAGTCAAATTACACAAATGCTAGTTTTCTCCAGCAGTGGTTTTGGATCTTGATTTCAAACACCTACTTGGATTTTTTATTAATTTGATTTATTGTTTTTATCCTCCAAGCTAAAATATCATATATTTTGTCTAATATTTATCTAATAGCCGCTCATTGTAAACCAATGAACACATTAAAACCACACTAGCAAATATAAAGGTAACAGTCAACTATACTGTATAATTAAGGTAGATTTAACCAGGATAAACTCTGTTCTCAGGACTAGAGTGTTTTTCATAAATATTGGGGCAAGTTGTCATATATCAGGGCAAGTAGTTACATGACATGTTGCATTTTATTACATTTGTTAAATAAAATTTCTGCTGGGCAAAACAATAGTTTGATATTTTTAAATTTTCCAATTTTTGTTGTTGAATGGTTTACATTTAGCTGAACAGCTAATAAAAGGTCTATAATGCATTTTAAATACAGATGCTGCTTGGAAGATGCTTTTTTAACTTAATGTAGTATAGTTTTTTACTTAAGGACTATTTGTAGTTCATTGCAAGTTAAGATCAATCGACAGCATTTGTGGCATAATGCAGATTATCACAAAAAAATGTAAAATAAAAGGACAAATCCGGGTTAAAGTGAGGCACTTACAATGGAAGTGAATGGGGTCAATCTTTAAATGTCAACAAGTATAGCAACAAGACGTAAACAAAATGCATGTGTAAAGGGATTAATGAAAAGGAGGCGAGAACTGGCTTGACAATGTAAATAATAGTTTCATATAAAACTGAAACGAAAAGACAAACACACACACAGGTGTCGGACAGCGGTCCTTAATCTCTCTCTCTCTCGCACTGCCTTCTTCGGTCGGCCTTTATCCCTCTCGAAGGCTAATTAGCCTGAGTAGGGGCCGGGTGTGTGGAATCACGACCCGACCCCGCTCTCCGCCCTGCCACATTCCTCCCTCGTTCTCTCCCAGCTCCTGGCATGATGTACACCTGAGGAGGGGCGTGCATTCCGCACCATCTGCCGGCAGGTTATCCCCGTCTAACTGGATGAGGGAGGGGACAAGGGGAGGGGAACAAAAAACGCCGTAACGGCACTCATGCCAAATTAACAAAACATTTGAAAAAGAGAGGGAAAGGCCAACACAGAGCGGCAGTGGAAGAAAGAGAAAAAACACGTACTCGCCGGTTCTCCAATACACCGTATTTTGGTCCTCAGCCACTCTTCCACCCTCTAATGGACGACAGCTGCGCCTACCCGGATGGATCGGAGGCAGACCTCCGGCCCCGCCGAGTTTTTGGTGGACGGTAGGGGTGTCCCCTGCCTCTTGCAGCGGTAACCGCTCCATGCGGTTGGTTGGAAGCCCCTCCTCCCCTCACGATCGGCCGCCACTCCTCCGTCCTCCAGCGGATGGCCACGGCTGCTCCGTTGGGGTGGATGGTAGTGGCGAGGACTTTACTACGGCGCATCCTTCCCCCTTTCCGTACTTCGGCACCAGTGTAAAGGGATCAGTGGAAAAGGAGGAGGCGAGAACCGGCATGACAATATAAATAATAATTTAATATAAAACTTAACCAAAAAGACCAACACACACACACACAGGTGTCGGACAGCTGTCCGTAAATCTCTCTCTCTCTCTCTCTCTCTCTCTCTCTCTCTCTCTCTCTCTCTCTCTCTCTCTCTCTCTCTCTCTCTCTCTCTCTCTCTCTCTCACACTGCCGGCTTCAGTCGGCCTTTATCCCTCTCAAGGGCTAATTAGCTAATTAGGGGCCGGGTGTGTGTAATCACGACCCAGCCCCGCCCTCCGCCCTGCCACAACATGTTTATATGATTTTAGTGTTAAAAAAAAATTTCAGCCTGAAATATGAGATGTTATGAACCTGGCAATGTAATCTGTTTTATTATTTTTTATTTGATGTATTAATTAACAAGCTATAAAAAAAAAAAAATTCATAAGAAGGTCCTCGGTGTCAAATTGACCCGGTTCATGTAAAAACATTTGAGAAAACTGTAAAATGATTGAACAGTCCAAAATGTAATTTGTAAATACGCTTATATTCATAATTATACTTTTCACACACACACACACACACACCCACACACACACACACACTCACACACACACTCACACACACACTCACACACACACACACACACACACACTCACACACACACTCACACACACACACACACACACACACCTAACCTAGACTTACAGGTTTGCCTACAAATTGACGCCATGGCTGAACAGCTCTGTTGTAACTGTTGAACAACGATTTAATGAGCTGGGTCAATTTGACCTGGTGATTTCAACAGTGTGGCTTGACCTTTAAGACCATTCAAAGGTTAAACCCTCCAAAAATTGGCCTCATTCACTTTCACTGTAAGTGATGTTTGAACTTACCATTGTCTTATTTAAAATACAGTATCCTCATCCATATCAATAAACAAAGAGAGTTTGAGTTTCCTTCTTCCACTCTACTGTGCCAGTTGGCTGCATTTTATACTAAAAAGGAAACATTGCATGAATTATTACTTTAAACACGAAGGGAGTTACAGGCTGGTATTCAGCTCACTGATAAGAGCTTCAACACATCTGTGACTCTCAAATACCTCTCTTAATCCTCACCCAGAGGTATGGCGCAACTCTGTTTTAGAGATCAAATTAGGGAGTGAGAGAAGGAGCCAAGAAATCTATCCCTAAGCAATGCAAACCTCTACAAACGTTTACAAGACATCTCAGCTGTTCAAACAAATTGATGTGGTCAGGGTTTTTCAAAACTTTGATCACTTTGTTGCTGCAGAACTGCTAAAGTCCCTTTGCATGTGATTTTCTTACACAAGTAACTTTGATATTTCACATTAACAGCAAACTCATTTGGCCAGATATGCGAATGATTACTATTTGAGTCATTGTCCATATGCAACTGAATCATACAGCATGGAAGCATTGCAACAACCCGATTTGTCTGAAATCCTCCTGGGAATTTTGAAACCTGGAACCAACTTCAACACATTCTTATAATCCCAGCTCAGCCACTCCTCAAACCATATGTCTTGTGTTGTCAAACAGGGCCGCTCCCGCTGGTGTCAAAGGGCACACACATCATCATTCCTTTAGTGGAGGAACTTCAGGATGAATGCTGGGAGGCCAAGATTGTGGAGCAAAACATAAACCGAGTCAAGCTGTCGATCAACTCTCACGCCACGGCGGTTATCGGAAAGTACAAGCTGATCATCACAACGCAGAGTCTGAAGACCGAGGAAAAAAGCACACATGACTCTGACAAAGATATTTACATGCTCTTCAATCCCTGGTGTGAAGGTGAGACATTTAGTGGACAAGAACATAGAAGGTGAAATAACTGTTGATGGTAAATCATTTTTTTGGTTCAATGATGGGTCAAAGCGACTCACAAATACCCTCTAAATGGTTAATTATTGAATTGGTCATAACTCATAAATGCCTGGAAAGGTCAGTGAAAGGTCATGGAGATCAAAAATTAAATGGTCAAAAAGGGTGGGAACCCAATATTGTTTAATTCATGTATCTATTTTATGTATTAATTACATACATTTTAATTATTGTTATGTACAGTACAATGTAATATAATAGTAAACTAGATAGGTAAAGTAAAAGTTTAAATGAATAGAAAAAAAATTTAGGTTAATGATATATACTGTAGATATATAAATACATAGAAATGTATTTATATAGAAATTAAAAATAGGGCTGTAAATCGATTGCAATTTTTAATCAAATTAATTACACGGTGTCCCGATTAATTAATCGCGATTAATCGCATATACAAATATTTTCTGAGAAAGCTCCTCATATAAAAATAATTCAATATATAATGATGAAATAAATATACAAAGTTATATTTAAATATAATTTATATATATATATATATATATATATATATATATATATATATATATATATATATATATATATATATATATATATATATATATATTCAGATAATTAAAATGCATTACATTCCTGTAGCAGAAGAGTTCATCATTAATAAGACAAAAAGCGGCTTTAGAATACAATGTATTGTTTACTACCATATTATTGATCATAAGTCAATCATTGACACACAGTTCACAGCAATCCATTACACAAGTGAATTTATCAATCAGTTGGAGATTTATTATGAGGGCTTGTTTAAGGACCCGTCAATGTACACCTGTGTCAGACATGCTTGAGTAGCGTCTCGGGCGTGTTGCGTCATAAAACATAAAATGTTTCGGTCACTGTGTCAAGTTAAATATAGTTTAATACTTAGAACACATCTTGAGATCCCTCAGTTCGAGTGTTTTGAACGCAAGAACTCATGTTTGTGTTGTTCTGCTACTGAAGTGTTTCTTCACTGTATAAACTGTGTGTTGCTCATACAGCTGAAGTTTCACTTACTGCCCTCTGGAGTAAACAGGTGGTACTACAAGCTTGCATTTCTCAGGAATCTTCCTTATTACGGTCCGGGGGCATTGCGATTAATTGCGTAAATTTTTAAGCTAAATCGACAGCCCTGATTAAAAATGAAAGAAAGAAAAAGAAACAAAGCAATAAAGAGTGACAGAGAGATAGACAGTTAAAGCAGATTAAAGACATTGTTAAAATAGATTATTTACAAGTATTTACAAGTTATTTACGAGAGTGGAAATGACATTCTTTAACCGAACTGACACCCGCAAATTTTCAGGGCTTGCAGCCACATTTTCGGCAAACCAGTGCTGTGAATGGACCTGTACTGGATATCAGTCGACCAGACGTGGATTTTGCTGATATCGATGACTTAGGTGCTGGAAAAGGCAGATAACCGCTTAATCAGCCGATAGTCCTTAAAATACATTTTTATAATGTCTAAAAAAAATCTAAATGAAGATGCAGTTTGTTGTGCAACCATTATCCCAACAATAACCAGAACAAAATGATGATTTGGTGCACACGACTGAATATTTAACTATAAAAAGCTTGAGAAATGACGGAGACTTGAATCCATTACAATATAACACTAAGTATTTACCAAATTATGATTTTTATAACCTACACTATATATTTACCAGATGAAGATGAATATATTGATAAACACGCTTCAATGGAGGAATTATAAAAAAATAAAAACGTAGCAAATATTGTTATACATTTTAATGAAATCTATCGGCAGCAGTTAATCATTTAAACCGATGTTACGAGTTTGTATGCCTGTATAATCTTTAAGCTATTAAGGTTAAACTTATTTGGCTTGGTGTCCACGGTGGAGGGGCTCGAGGAATCAGCTTCGGCTTGAGCTCTAAATTTACTGGTTAGTTAATACATAAATGTATACTTTGCAAGAAGCCTTTATTTTGGTCATACATTATACATACATTTTTGCATATATACATTGAAATGTATTTGTTTTCACATATCCCAGCTAAGCTGGGGTCAGAGTGCAGGGTCAGCCATGATACGGTGCCCATGGAGCAGATAGGGTCAAGGGCCTTGCTCAAGTGCCCAAAAGTGGCATTTTGGCAGTGCTGGGACTTGAACACTCAACCTTCCGGTCAGAAAGCCAGAGCCTTAACCACTGAGCCATCAAGTTTATTTATTAAAACATGTCAATTACATTTGTCATGGCAGGGCACTACTGCGCCAGTATCGAGCATGGGTGGACACTGCGGCACAGTATCAAGTGGGGCACACACACAATTAACACAAAGGTGCAAGTTTCCTCTTGTGGCCCAATAAATTACTTCAGTCTGGCAGGAGGACTGATTGTGATTTTGCAATGCGTTTGTGTTGAGTTACCCTTACCCTTAGTTAGCCTGTGGTACACAATGTCTTTAACGCATTTGAGCTTTTAAAATGCCTTAAGGGTTTTGGGGTCCTTTCCATATGTTTATTTTTTGTAATACAACAGTTTGTCAAAGATACTAAATCTTTAACTTTCATTCTTTGACGAGATCTGTTTGCACTGAAAGTCATTTTTTAGTATGTTATTTTAAAGCAGTTATCTTGGGTGGTTCACTTATTATCCTCTGAGGACTGTTCGTGCTTTCCTGTTCTGAATGCCAGATATACTTGGTAAGGAAAAAGTAAATGCCAAATCAAACACATCATTGCACTGAAAAAAGCTTTGTTGCAGCACTGCTGATAACAGACACTTTTTAACTTGACACACAGCCTAAAAAATGTGGTGCTCCTGAGTGAGACACTGAACAAACAGTGAGATGTGACATCCATCAAGCCCATGTTTACATAGTACTACTACTGAAAACATCATAGACAAACACAAAAACACATTTGGTGTGAACAGCCCCTTACCTACACATCTTACTTTTTAGTTTGTTTTCTATCTCTTCTCTTCTCTTTTCTTTCTCTCTCTCTCTCTCTCTCTCTCTCTCTCTCTCATTCTCGGGTGAGCCAGCTTTCAAATATACCTTTCCCTTCACTGGCCTCTCATTCTAGGCCACTTCCTGTCATTCTTTTCTTCTTTCTTTCTGCCCATTTTACTTTACACAACTACATCCTGTACAGTGGGCTTCAAAAGTCTGAGACCAAAGCATGCATGTTCATGTGGTTTCAGTGTCTTCACTCATATTGGGCATCGGTGCATCGCGTTGATCCTCATTTGCAGAGTTGGGTAGTAATGTACTAAATGCAATCTGGATTATGTAATCAGATTACAAAAATAAACTCTTGCAATTGGAGTACAGTACACTTTTAAACGTGCCTAATCAGATAAATTACTTTTTATGGATTACATGATTACATACTGATTACATTTACAGTCTTGACTTACAGTCGGCGAAGGGGTGGATGAGTATATAAAATGGTGCTTAATGTACACTTAAAATTGTATTTTCCTCAAAACATGCAATAAGTAATCCAAAAGTAATCCGATTAGATTAAGAGCTTTAAAATATTGTGTTACTGATTACAGTTTTAGCTGTGCCATTTGTAATTAGTACCAAATTACATTTCAGAACTAATCTACCCAACAAAATATGCAAAGAAGTTGAACTTTTCCCAATTTTGTCGTGTGGCAGGACACGGCCACATCCTGTCAGTGTTCAGCGACTATCTTTTGAAAATGAATGATCGCGGTCAGTGTGAACGTTGCTTTAGCTGTAGTTACGTTCATAACCGTTACTAGGGCAAGTTGGGCAACTAGGACAAGGAACCAATCAGTACAGCGACTAGTGACATGCAGTGACATACAAAGTCTTTTTGATCATCTTCTATTTCAGTGGTTCCCTCTTTCGGGCCCCATTCCAGTGCACTGGGTGTTTTCTCTCAGTCTGACTGTGTCACTTCTCCCTTCGTTTTATAGTCTTTTTGATCTCTAGTATCTATTGTCTATTGTGCACCTCCCTACTTTATTTCCATCGTTTCTTTCTCTTTCACCACCTCCCTCTGTTTCAGAACATCACACCCATGAACAGACACAGCACATTCCACAAGCCCAGTAATTCCAGAGGCATGTGGTAGGCTTGCGGTGATGATGTCATATCATTAGACTGCTGCCCTTAGAACTGAATCAAATCACCATGTCAAATCCTGGAATTGTGTGTGTCCATAACACTTTCTCGTATCTCTCTCTCTCTCTCTCTCTCTCTCTCTCTCTCTCTCTCTCTCTCTCTACAGAGGACACAGTGTATATGGAGGGTGAGAAAGAGTTGAAGGAGTATGTTTTAAATGACACTGGACGAGTCTACTATGGCACTGAGATGCAGATCGGAGCTCGAACATGGAACTTTGGCCAGGTCTGGAAAGAGAATTGAACAGCTTCCTCTATTCAAACATTTCCTCTGGAAAATTCTCATTGTAAAATCCTTGTGAGAACAACAGAGCACAGTACCAACAGCTTAAACCTACCTTAGATGTTCTTAGCTGGTCTCCCAGTCTGGTAAGGCTGGTCTGTTTTTCAACATTTTCAGCTGGTCGGAATGGGAGACCAACTTAAACCAGCTTATGCCAACATAACCATACTCAAGGCTGGTTTCAGATGTTTTTTATAAAACATCTTCCCAGCAGTGAGGACATGGGGAGTGGGTGGCATGTTTTCATGTGATTCACGCTGCCAGTCATTCTATGAAACACTTCCCATCGTGATTTTGTTCCTCTAATTTTAGTTTCAATGGCTTAAAGACAGGAATGTCCTAGCGATTTCTGACATGCATGATTTTGCAATTCCTGAAGTAAGCAACAGGCCAGAAGCTGTTTTAGATACTCGACCAAAGCAAACTTTTACTTGCTGTTTGGTGAATGTTAATAGACCCTGTTTAGACAATAGGAAATTAGAAATGTTGAGATGCACTAAATGAAACACCCAAGCACTGACTGCTTATTTTCTCTTTCTGTCAGTTTGACGAAGGTATTCTGGAAGCTTGTCTGTTTGTGCTGGATAACAGTGAGGTTCCTCCCTCAGGCAGAGGAGATCCCATCAGTGTGGTCCGAGTCATTTCTGCCATGGTGAGTTCTACCACCGATGGGTCAATGTTACAGCATCTGTTCTACTGAAGTGACATCTGTAGAGCTATATGCTCCTCAGCATCATACAACACCAAAGAAATCAATGAATGCCGTGAATTATGATTATAACCACAATATTCAGAACATATTGTTTCAATTGTCCTCCCCAGTCTAAAAAAACCAACAAAATAAAAAACATATTGAAACTGAGATGGAAATACACTTTGAAGCTCAGTAAATTAATCAGATTTTGTTTTCTTTCTCGGTTCTAGATAAATTCTCCAGATGACCATGGTGTTCTGGAGGGAAACTGGTCGGGGAATTATGCGGGAGGAACTCCTCCCACAGCCTGGAGTGGTAGTGTGGAAATCCTCAAAAAATACCACAAGGAGGGCGGAATGCCGGTCAAATACGGCCAGTGCTGGGTGTTCTCTGCAATCACCACCACAGGTGTGTGTATTTAAAAGGATAGTTCACCCAAACATGAAAATTCTCTGATAATTTACTCACCCTCGTGCCATTTGACATGTGTATGACTTTCTCTCTTCTGCAAAACACTTTTGAAGATTTGTAGCAAAAGATCCATGCTCAGCAGGTCCTTAGAATGTGAGAGGATGGTGATTAGAAATTTGGAGGTCCATAAAGCACAGATATTCAGCAAAAGAGTAATCCATCCTATCTCCAGTGGTGACAATAATGCCTTCTAAAGCAAATCAATCACTTTGTGTGTGATAAAGTACTTAAAATTTAAGCACTTTCTAACCATAAAAGACGTAAGCCCTGATGTAAGCGCAATGGCACGTGAACTGATGTGTGACAGACACAACCTTTGAGTCGAAAGAACGTGCCAATGCGTTTATGTCACTAGAGCACTCTGGTAAATTCATCCATTCGTCAACGCCTGACTGGAAGCGATCTTTTAAAGTTTTAATTTTTGTGTGAATTATCCCTTTAAGAGATAGAGGCCTCCAATTCATGTTTCATTGTCCAGAGAGCCACCGACACAAGATACCTTACTGATTCTAATGGCTATAAAGAGTTGTAGGCATCTATTGCTCAATTTCAGCCTGGTTTCATCAGTCTGAGAGGTCTATTTAAGGTAGAGCACCAATATTACAATTTGATCATGAAGTTGTGGCTATTCTATACAAAATATTCTCTGATATAATAAAATAAGCCAAAATGTGTTGAAGCAACATTTATAGACAAATTGTGTGCTTAAAGGTACCGTTCACCAAAAGATGTAAACAGAAGTATGTCCCTCGTTGGGATCTTCAGTTTAAAATACTCTAGCCTACATTTTGTTCATTCCACTCTGAGACATTAATAGTATTTCTCTCACAATGGAGGGAAATTTAATTCAGTATCAGAATAATTTAATTAATCAGACTTTTCCCTATTTCAATGTATTACTTAATGTTTGCATTGAGTTGAATACCTCTCTCTCTCTCTCTCTCTCTCTCTCTCTCTCTCTCTCTCTGTCCCAGTTCTGAGATGTTTAGGTATTCCTGCCCGTTCTGTCACAAATTTCCAGTCCGCTCATGATACCGATGTCTCCTTGACAACAGATGTTTACTTAGATGAGAATATGGAGCCGATACCTCACCTCAACTCAGACTCTGTGTGGTATGTAGTTGTGTTGTTTTAATGGAAATGTTAAAGGTGCAATTAGTAATGTTTTCCTCATTAAAAAAGTTTAACTTCTAAAGACATGAATTGTAATTTTGCAATAAATGTAGGAATCATGAGCACTCACATTAAAATGAAGACTCCAGTCATATCAGTATCCTTATATAAGCTGTTTTATTCTATATGGAGAGGGTCCCCTCATGGGGGCGGCCATATTAGAATCACATGACCAGCTGAATAATACTCGCTTAATCTCTGTAGCAGTCCTGTTAATGGACGCTTTCACTCATTGATTAAAGTAATCATGGCTGACTGTGTATTCTACATTTCTACAATGGACTCTGAAACTGTAAACTATTGATTTTAAATGATGTTGCATCCAAGCTGCTAGGTGCCAGTCCAAGATGACACAGTTACAATGATAGCAGTAACTAAACCTACTGTAGGCTTTTAAGTGACACAAATGAATAAATATTCACCTGACAGGAACTTCCATGTTTGGAATGATTGCTGGATGGCTCGTCCGGATTTGCCTCCTGGAATGGGTGGCTGGCAGGCTGTGGATTCCACCCCTCAGGAAACAAGTCATGGGACATTCCGCTGTGGTCCAGCTTCACTGGCCGCTATACGCTCTGGACAGGTCTATCTCAAATACGACGCACCTTTTGTATTTGCTGAGGTGAGTCCAAACTTGAATAAGTCCAAACTGTTTTTCAATTCAGCTTCAAAAATCAAAACTATATAGAAACTTCAATGCAATGTTGAATTTTAAAGTTTTTAGTTCACATTTGCATCCTTTATTGCTATCTGTTCTCACCTTGCTGTCTGCAACTGGCTACTATATGACAATCATAAAAAAATCTAATAAAAACACATAAAAATAAATTTAATAAAACACCCCACAGGGGCCCCTCCACCAGCTTAAAACAATCATGCGTATGGTTTACAACATGGGCTGGCCCCGACCTGTTGGCATTCCATTATAAACATTCTCTCACGGTACAACCTATGAAACCTGCATTTATTGTGATGAAAGCTGTCTCTTTCAGCTCTAACTCTTGGCTGTCTTGTGCATTTATCTGATGCAGGTGAACAGTGATAAAATCTACTGGCAGAGGAACCTCGATGGCACCTTCAGTCAGATCCACAGCGAGAAGAAAGCTGTAGGACATTGCATCAGCACCAAAGCTGTAGGCTCTGACCAGCGTGAAGACATCACACACATTTACAAATACCCTGAAGGTGAGAAATAAAAATCTGAATGGACCTAAAATAGCCTTCATTTTCTTAATGCAAAACATGTTTTGGTTTGTGGTTTGTGGTTTGAGTTTGTGGTGAAATATAAACTGGACATTTTGGCGAGAGATTCACCCATTTAGCTTGGAGTTACATTCTTGTTTTCAGCAGATGATTTCTTATACCAAAACAACTTTGGAGTGACATGCAAATTTCACTCGCCAATTCTCATTGGCCTTTTTCACAAAGATCTGAGGTGCTTGGGGCTCCCACGAGTGACCCCTAGTGTCACTACATTGACACAACATCTCATTCCCTCCATTGGTTATCTTTATTTCTGGACTGGTAGTTTTAAACTGAACTTTAATGAAGTTCCACCCAGAGTATCAACATTGTCTCCTAAAATACCTAAGGAGAAGTAAAAATAGACACAAATGAGACAATTGTTGACATATCGTAAGAGTATACAGCTAAAACATGTATGTGGATGGAATAGCTCAGATAATTTTGTCTAGGAAGAATTTGACGAGAAATGTTTGAGTTCATATTGAGATCTCTGACTTTTGATTGCAGAATTTGGTACCTTGTAAAATCTGAACACACTTTGAGACATTGATGAGATCTCTTTTGAAACTCTAAAGGGGACAAAAGTGAGATTACTGGAGAAAAATCTGAGAACTTCAGCAAACGTCTCTCCATTTAATCCTCTTGCTGTCTATGAGACACAATTGAGATCAAAAGATCTCATTTGTGATTTTCCTTTCTGATGGGCATTGATCTTAATCATCAGACTCGGAGGAGGAGCGTATCGCCGTGGAGACTGCCTGTCGCTATGGCAGTAGACCTGACACGTACTCCAGTCCCATTGCTGAAGATGTTCGTGTGGAGGTGAAGATGGACGGAGAAGGTCCACTAATGGGAAGAGATGCTCAGCTGAAGATTGTCGTGAAGAACCTGAGTTCACAGCCGCGCAGAACCACACTTCACAGCCAGGTGGCAGTCATGTACTACACCGGTGTGTTGAAGGACACAGTGAAGAAGGACAAGCTTCCTGTTGAGCTAATGCCAAATGAAGGTTAGTTTGAATGTATTTACAGCATTAGTATGCATTAGTAGACTACTCATACTGGCTGCATCCAAAAACTGGAAAATGCTGCCTTCAGAGGCTGTATAAGGAGGAAATACGAAAAAAGGTGCTTTTCAAACAGTTTAGAGACCAGTTTCCTTAAGAGTTACATTGATTAAAAAAGCGCTGTCAGTTAAGCCATTACCTGATAAGGCAGCAATGCAGCAAGTCAGCTGTCTACGTTTTTGGATGCAGCCATAATGTGCAATGTGTGAATGTCAGTTTGATTGAACTTGCAAGGTATATGAAAAAATTGCCCTGAAAATGCTAAATAACATGCAATGTGTTGAGGTCACATGACACAATGTAGCATAATACTGTTTGAAAATGTATAATTCATTATTGTGTACAGTTTCACAGTTTTTGTTTCCCCAAAAGAAATTGTAGGCGTTATTTATTGTTAGGCCAGAAACATATTTTACACAAGTACACGATTGCAGATTTGAGTGCTTGGCCAACACATGGCCACCACATGGACTAGATGAACATGTTTAAACCTCAAGTGTGTCATTTCTGTGCCACAGAACGGAATTGCAAAATTAAAAGTTTATTTTCAAACAGCTTTCTGAATACATCTCCCTTCTGCTCTTGATCAAACAAGCAGATAGTCCCGCCCCCAACTCTTGCAATTGGTCAATGTTATATTATCGGTTAGGACAGGTCGCTCAAAACAAACAGAGGAATTTTCATAGCACCACAGAGACACAGTGTTTTACAGTTTTTGCGAAAATTAACCTACAAAATGGCTTATTGCATTTGTATCTGCATTTGTATCTGCTGAGATAAGAGACATTATTCAGGTACCTTGCTATAAATATATAAACTTTTAACTTACGTAGCAATGTTCTGTTTCTCCGTCATGACACTAGATGACCTGAATGAGAAAAGTCAATGGATCACACTAATGTCCACTGTAGCGCCCCTAGAGGCAGCACAGATAATGCAACTCATGATGTCTGACACTTTTCGGAATGCAACAATACAAAATCGAGCTAAGCTAGAATAGTCTGTGTTCACATACATTGTGCCAGTATACTATTCCAAACAAATGACACTACAATACTACTATTTATGCAGTAAATAGTATTTCAGCATTCAATTCTGAACAGCCTCTGTTATTAAATCTCCAAAACACAGATGCAGATTATGTGGTTAACATCACCCATGATGACCTATAGACCATATCATGTAATATATAGATCATAGCCATTGCTAAAGTCCACACTTACTGAATGTCTATTTCATCTCATTTAGAAAAGATTATTGAATGGAGCCTGCCATACGAGCAGTACCAAAACCAGCTGGTGGATCAGGCTGCGCTCATGCTGACCCTGTCTGGTCGGGTCAATGAAACCCAGCAGGTTTTGGCCAATCAGACGAGCTTCAGACTCCGGACACCTGATCTCAAAATTGAGGTGAGGCATCTAGAACCTGAATACAGTTGTGTTTACTTCTGTATTTGACCATGAACATGTTTTAGGACCGCCATATATGCACAAATGATCATGTTATGCTCTTGTTAGTTCCATTTTAAAACCAACAAAGACAATATTAAGTGGGTTTGTACATATTCTTTGCATCTCTTTGTAGCCTATTGGAAAGGCTTATGTGGGCAAAGAGATGTCAGCGAAGATCACGTTCACGAATCCTCTGCCGTGCACTCTCCATAACGTGGTGGTGCGAGTGGAAGGACTGGGGCTGAGAGACCTCCATCCCATCAGAGTGGGGTAAGAGCCTGAATACATGCTACAGATCAGCCATTCTGATCAGGAAAAATCCACAAAAAATGTTTACCAAATTCTTATTGGAATGTTCTTCGGGAATTCTAACATAACACAGAATGAAAACCTGATCTACTAGGGTTCTACTAAACCCAAGCTATTAATTAGCAAAAGGTTCAAACACACTGTTGGACATTAAAGGGAATTTAAAGAAATATTTGTAGACTGTCATCTTCATCTTACAGAATTTATTGTTAGTTCATGTTAGTTAATATTGCATTAATGATAGTCATTATTGATGGTCACTTCGACACTGCGTCAGTTGCTGATGCTATGGGGAGCTACTCCCTAGATTGATGATCTCAGAAGCCTTTTACAATCACGGCAATCTATTGTTGGGTGGCGCATAAGAGTCATTGCGGGCATATAAACCAGAGCACAATGACTTTTCATCATTTTGTGTGTTCCCTTGGTATCGAACCCATGTTCTTGCCAGGTTCTAGTGCTATGCTCTAGCAGCTGAGCTACAGGAAGCCTTTTTACTAGTTTTTTTTAAATTACTTTTAAGTATATTTCTTAATTGTTTGCCACTCATTGCAGGAATTTGTGTAAATTGAACAGTTGCATACAGTATAATTCCTACATTTTCCAAGAAGGTTTTTAAAACTCTGTGTATGTGGACTAACGGCTGTGTTGTATTTTTCTTTCTCTACAACATCTTTTCTCTATTTTCTCAGGGATGTGGCAAAACATGCTAACGTGACGGTGACTGAACACTTTATTCCGACAATAGCAGGCACAAGGAAGCTGGTGGCATCTCTTGATTGCAAGCAGCTCACGCAGGTGCACGGCGTGGTCGACATCGTCGTTCAAAAAAGCCAGTGAATTTAGTTTATCAGCACTGTTATGAACTGTATGTAACTTCACAGTATTATGTATCATCATTCTGAAGTATTTTGCACTGTATTATCCATTCTTATGTGGTTTACACCGAGCTCAGGCTGCAGTTACTTTAAATGTGGAAATGTAAAATAACCCTTCCCATATACTTTGTAATGATTTTTTATTATTATTAATAAATTAGGTAAAAAAGCAAAATAGAAGCATTCTCAATGGTGGTCCCAAACTTTTGGAACCTACTCTATGTTTTTATCATGACAAATCAACAAGGTTTTATTTTTACACATTGTTTAGATAATGTTTGTTTTAAACATACTGTAGTATTGCATTTATTTTCATATTAACATCTTGCGAATTGTAGCTTTGAAACATGTCCTGGTTCAGTTTAGAGCATAAAGAACAAATGTTTTTATTTGTTTTTGAACCACTGAAAAACCAAGGTATTACCTTTATTGGAGTATTATCATTTTATATATACTTTTTGACTGTAAATGTAACATTTGTGTGAATTATTATAAAAAAATATATTTTTCTGTTGCCAAACACACTTAGTAATGTTACTGCCTTATTTTGCATACTTTCAAAGTTAAACAGTGATTATTAGGATTCAGACATTCTTTAATGTGCCTTAAAGGAATATTCTGGGTTCAATACAAGTTAAGCTCAATTGACAACATTTGTGGCATATTGTTGCTCACCACAAACATTTACTCAGACGCATCCTTCCTTTTCTATAAAAAAAGAAGCAAAAATCAAGGTTCCAGCGAGGCACTTCCAATGGAAGTACTGTAAATGAGGCCAATCCGTAAATGTTAAAACACTCACTGTTTCCAAAGTATAGCCACAAGATTTTAGTGTGATAAAATCACCTACTAACCTTTTTTGTGTTAAGTTATAGACAATTTTACAGCTTCTTCACATTGAGGATTTAATGTCAACAAACAATAAAACCACTGTAAAAATTGTGATTTAAACAACTTTACAGCTCAAATAATAAACGTTCACGAATCTTCTGTCGTGTAGCATTATCAGTGCTTTTATATAATTATAAGCTTCACATTTCTGTCTTTAAACCCTCCGAAAATTGGCCCCATTCACTTCCATAGTAAGTGCCTCACTGTAACCTCGATTTTTGCTTTGTCTTTTTTAAAGAAAAAGACAGACGATTTGGAATAAAATTTTGTGTTAATCAATATTATGCCACATATGCTGTCAATTAAGATTAATTTGTGTTGAACTCTGAATATTCGGAACAGAATTAGCTCTGGAGTTTAACAAAAATTCTGCAAATTAACACTATTCCTCTGCACTTAATCTATGAATGGCACTCCAAGACACATTATGTTTTATGAAAGACATGTTATTATATAATTAATATTTTTCATATAACTGTCATTTTCTAACGCATTTTGTCTCTATTTTTTTAAAACACGCCTTTCCCTTGCTGCTTGAGCAAGACAAGACTTGGGTGTTTGACTTTGACAGATACAGCTGAACAGTAGCTTATGATTTCATTATAATAAACAAGTAACCAGTTGGCAAATCACTTGCCGTTCAAGACAGAATTAAGTTACATTACAAATTGTTACCATACAAATATATATAAATACTGATGAGCCAAAACATTATGACCACCGGCCTAATATGATGTTGGTCCTATGCGTGCCGCAAAAACAGCGCAGACCCGCCGAGGCATGGACTCTACAAGACCCCTGAAGGTGTTCTGTGGTATCTGGCACCAAGACATTAGCAGCAGCTCCTTCAAGTCCTGATTGTTGTGAGGTGCAGCTGCTTTGTATCAGATTTGTTGGTCCAGCTCATCCCACAGATGCTCAATTGGATTGAGATTTTGGGAGTCTGGACTCTTCATCATGTTCCTCAAACCATTCCTGAACAATGTGTGCAGGTTGACAGGGTGTATCATCCTGCTGAAAGAGGCCACTGCCTTCAGGGAACACCTTTGCCATGAAGGAGTGTACCTGGTATGCAACGATGTTTAGGTAGTTGGCACGTTTCAAATTGACATCCACATGAATGGCCGGACCCAGAGTTTCCCAGCAGAACATTGTCCAGAAAATCACACTTCCTGCACTGGCTTGTCGTCTTCCCACGGTGCATTCTGATGCCATCACTTCCCCAGGTAAATGGCACACATGTACATGGCCGTCCACGTGATGTAAAAAACAGGACTCATCGAACCAGGCGACCTGATTCCACTGCTCCAAGGTTTAGTTCCGATGCTCGTGTGCCCATTGTAGGTGCTTTTGAAGGTGGACAGGGGCATCATGGGCACTCTGATCGGTCTTCGCCTATGCAGACACATTCCTCCAGTAACCATTTTCTGTGACCTGTGCCACAGTAGGCCTTCTGTCAGTTCGGACCAGACAGGATAGCCTTTGTTGCCCTCGCACATTGATGAGCCTTGGGCACCCAACACCATGTTGCCAGTTTGTGGTTTGTCCCTCCTTGGACCATTATCAGTATGTACTCACCACTGCTGACCTGGAGAACCCCACAACCCTTGCCATTTCAAAGATGCTCTGACAGTCGCCTGGCCCTTGTTAAAGTCACTCAGGTCTTTACTCCTGCCCATTTCTCCTGCATTCAACATGTTGACTATGATAACTGATTGTTCACTTATCATCTAATCTTCCCAAACCTTGACATGTGGCCTTGTTAGGAGATGATCAATGTCATCAGCTTCACCTGTGAGTGGTCATAGTGTTTTGGCTCATCAGTGGGTATATACAGTTGTGGCCAAAAATATTGGCACCCTTGGTAAATATGAGCAAAGAAGGCTGTGTGTAACCTTTACTTGAAGTAAAACAACGGAAACAGGAGAAATATCTAATTATTAAATAAATATTTTCTCTCCAAAAAGCATTGGCCATAATTGTTGGCACCCTTTTATTCAATACTTTTTGCAACTTCCCTTTGCCAAGATAACAGCTCTGAGACTTCTCTTATAATGCCTAATGATGTTGGAGAACACCTGGTAAAGGACCTGAGACCATTCCTCCATACAGAATCTCTACAAATCCTACCAATGTTGGTGGACTCTCCTCTTCAGTTCACCCCACAAGTTTTTTATGGGGATCAGGTCAGGGGACTGGGTGGCCCTGGCAGAACTTTGATTTTGTGGTCAGTGAACTATTTATTTTTATGTTTGTTTTGGTGTCATGCTGGAAGATCCAACCAGGGCCCATTGTAAGATATCCGGCAGAGGCAGCCAGTTTTTGATTTTTTATCTGTTGGTATTTGATAGAATCCATGATGCCATATATCCAACAAGATGTCCAGGACCTTTGGCAGAAAAACAGCCCCACAACATTAAAGATCCAGCACCACATTTAACCATGGGCATTGGGTACTTCTTCATCTCTGTGTGCGCCAAACCCATCTCTGGTGTTTGCTGCCAAAAAAGCTTTATTTGTTTCATCTGACCACAGAACCCAGTCACAAGTTCCAGTAATGTCTGGCAAACTGAAGATGCTTGAGTTTGTTGGTGGATGAACAAACTCAAGAAATGAATGGGGGGATAGCGAGGAAATTATGAGGGTAGGAAGTGAAAGAGAAAATGGTGGATCTTATAGGGAAAGTTGGAAATAGGTAAGAAGTAAACAAGGGAAAAAAGGAAGGCAAATATGATAAATAAATCTAATGGAAATATAGATTTTGCAAAAGTACTATATGATGGAAAATTATTAGTGGGATGTAAAAAAGAAGAGGAAATAAAGCTCTTAAACTTAAGGAAATCACCGGAATTAAAGTGGTTCGTACTAACAAAGTAGGAGAATAGTAGGTAGTAGTAGGGCACAAAGAGGTGTTATTTCTGGGGTACCACTTAACAGAGACATGGTTGAAATGTAAAAGTAATGTAAAGGGAGGAATAATATTGAATGTGCAAAGAATGAGAATAAATGTGGAAAGAAATAGAAGAGAAACTGAAACAGTAATGATAGAATTTCAAGAGGAAGAAATACCCCAAAAAAAGTGATGTTAGGGATGATGAGTTATACTGTGAGAGGGCCAATGAGATGTTTCAATTGCCAAAGGTTTAGACATGTTGCCTCAAGGTGAAGAGAAGAACGTAGATGTGCACACTGTGGAGGGAATCATGAATATGGTAAATGTGGGGAGGTAGTGCAGCCAAAGTGTTGTAACTGTGGAGAGACCCACAGTGCTGCATATAGAGGATGTGAATTAGTGAAACGGGAAATAGAGGAAAGGGAGAGTAGAGAAGAAAATGACATATGGTGAGGCTGCAAAACAGATTAGAGATCAAGAGATAGGTCATAATGTGCAAACATGGGGACAGATGGGAGGAAACAATTAAGCAACAAGGGAAAACATAAGAATTGAAAAGAGAAAGTTGGTCAAATTTATTGCAAGTACAGGCGGGATTGAATCTAAAACTCAAAAAAATGCAATTGATAGTCATAGCAGCAATACATCACCTTAGAATGGAAGTGTTAACATGGGAAGAAGTAAGAGATGAACTCTGGATAAGATCCAGTCAAGAAACATGTGGGTAATAATTAGTTATGGTAGTAATACTTCAATGGAATGCAAGATCTCTAATAGCAGATGGTCAAGAGTTTAAGCATTTAATTGAGGGATTACTAACAAAGCCAGATGTAATTTGTGTTCAAGAGACATGGTTAAAACATTATATGAATTTTGTTTGACAAGGGTATATAGTAATAAGAAGTGTGTAGAGTGGAGGAGGAGCTGGAACAACCCACGCTCAGTCCAATCAGCCTGATGGTGATGCACGAAGGATAAAGGTGACCGGTGACGACGATTTGAGAGAGAGAGAGAGAGGATCACAGGCAGCTGCTCTGTGTGTTTATGTTTGTGTGTTTTGGTTCAGTTTGTCAAGCCGGTTCTCGCCTCTTAAGATAAGATAGCAACAAAAGGAGGGGAAAGGTGGATTTTTGAAAAAGCAGATTGGATTGAATTTGAGAGAATATGTGAGGAAAGAGAGACCGTAATTGATGGAAAGCAAGAGAAATTAAATGAGAAACTTTGTAAATGAATCCTAGAGGCATCATCAGAAACAATCCCAAAATGTAAAGGAAAGCATAGTGGACTGACAAGCGTAGCAAGGCGATACGAGACAGAAATAGAGCATTTAGAAATCTCAAGAGAACACATACTAATTTAACATAATTATTTGAATACCAGAGAGCCCAAACAATAGTGAGGAAAACAATAAGTCAAGCTAAGAGAGGAAGCTGGCAATGTTTTTGCAATAAGATAGAAAGATCAACTCCAGTAGGAGAAGTTTGGAATATGAGCAAGAGAATGGGGGTAATAGAAAGGAATGGGAGTATCCAGTATTAGAAGTAGAAGGTGAAGTAGCAGTTAAAGACAAAGATAAAGCAAAAATGTTGGTAAAAGCATTGGTCCAGATACATGGGTCAGATAACTTAAATGAGGAAGGAAGAAAGAGGAGGGAAATAAAAAAGGGGAAATATTTAAAAACACTGGAAAGGAGTGGGGAAATGGAAGATCAGCCAAACAACTTTCCATTTACTCTAGAAGAAATGAAAACCGCTTTAAGTAAATCAACCAATACTCGTACTTCACCAGGGATGGATCAAATAGGGTATTTAATGCTGAGACATCTTAAGGATGGGGCAATGAGGAAACCGTTGACACTATATAATAGAGTATGGGAGGAAGGTCGGTTTCCAAAAGCATGGAAAGAATCTATAATAATTCCTATTAGGAAGCCTGGGAAGGATCCATCTAAGCCCACTAATTATAGGCCGATATCCCTTACATCGAATATCTAAATGTGGCACGGTGGAGGGCGGGACCGGGGCGTGATTACGCACGCCCGGTCCCGTATTAGGCTAATTAAGCCGTCAAGAGGGAAAAAGGCCACTCGCAGATGGCGATCGGGAGAGAGAGCTCAATTACGGACATGTCCGTTATCTTATGTGTTTGTCTTTTGAGTTTTACATTAAACCTTTACGTTATATGTCAAGCCGGCTTCTCGCCTCTTCCTTGCCCATGAATTTGATCTGTGTTACAATATAAAATGATGGAAAGGATGGTCACAGAAAGGTAAACATATTCTTTAGAAAAGAGAGAACTGATAACAAAATACCAGAGTGGATTTAGAAAAGGACGAGGAACAATGGATCCTATTGTATGTCTAGAAAATGAAATTAGAAAAGCACAGATAAATAAAGAATCAATTATAGCGGTATTTTTTTATGTTAAAAGAATATGACATGATGTAAAAAGAGGGTCTTCTGATAAAACTAAAATTGATGAATATAGGAGGAAGAATTTTCAAGTGGAAAAAGGATTTTATGGGAAATAGGTCTATACAGGTAAGGGTAGGATATTAAATATCAATTAGACATTAAATAGAAAATGGGACTCCACAAGGAACTGTAATAAGTCCATTAAAGTTTTCTATAATGATTAATTATGTTTTTCTCAAGTTCAACCAGATATAAGAAGCTCTCTTTTTGCAGATGATGGGGCAGTTTGGGAAAGGGAAACAAACTATAAAGGGGTTAATGGAAAGGTGGGGGCAAGAACCGTTTTGACAATATAAATAATAGTTTAATGAAGAACTGAATCAAAAGACACAAACACACACAGGTGTCGGGCAGCTGCCCGTAAATCTCTCTCTCTCTGTCGCACTGCCGTCTCCAGTCGGCCCTTATCCCTCTCGGTCTAATCATCCCAATTATTGGCTGGGTGTGCGGAATCACGACATGGCCCCGCCCTCCGCCCTGCCACAGAAACATTCTGCATATAAATAGAAATATACAAGAATCAATAATAAAGGTAAAAAATGGGCGTATGAATGGGGATTTAAATTCTCAGTAGTAGTTTTCACAAGGAAAATATTTCTCCCAGAAATTAACCTGAAAATGTATGAAAGAACATTGGACAGGTTGAAAGTTTTTGATTCTTATGAATCTTATTTGACACAAAATTAACATGAGTAGATCATATAAATAAATTAAATGAAAAAACATCATGAGGACTTTAAGTGGAGTGGATTGGGGGGCAAACTTCTCATTAAAAACTATATGTGTGTCAATGATTAGGTCTGTGATTGATTATGGAAGTATAGTATATGGGTCAGTGTCAAAAAACTTTATAGGAAAAAATAGATAAGATACAAGCTCAAGCTCCGAGGCAGTGCAGTGAAGCAGTAAAAACAACATCCATATCAGCTCTGCAAGTTCTGACAGGAGAGATGCCACTAGAAATAAGCAGGAAACAGCTAATGATTAATTACTGGTTCAACCTTAAAAGGGCATAAAGAGGAACCTCCTACAAAAATAGTGATACAAGAAAGCTGGGAACAAGATAAAAGAAATAGTTTTGGATGGGCTAGTGAAATATATGCAAAAGAAATGGGGATTAATAGAGGATTAAGATGAGCCCAACAGTTGTAATCACAGAAACAGAACTGTGGGTACATACGACAACACAAATAGACATGCATATGTTGGAAATAAAGAGAGCAGGAAGAGGGGAAATAGATCAACCAACAGAATTGTCAATCCATGTCAGTTTTAATTACCCCAATATATACAAATATTTACACATGGGTCAAAAGATCAAGAGCATCAGACAAGCGGAGCAGCATTTATAGTACCAAAATGGAAAGAAAGTGGAATAAAACAAAGTTCAAACTATTTGGGAGTTTATACAGTGAAAATGCTGGCAATATTCATGGCTTTACAGTGGGTAGAATAATACAAACCAGGATACATTTTAGTACAGTGCATCCGGAAAGTATTCACAGCGCTTCACTTTTCCCACATTTTGTTATGTTACAGCCTTATTCCAAAATGGATTAAATTCATTATTTTCCTCAAAATTCTACAAACAATATCCCATAATGACAACGTGAAAGAAGTTTGTTTGAAATCTTTGCAATTTTATTAAAAAAAAAATCACATGTACATAAGTATTCACACCCTTTGCTCAATACTTTGTTGAAGCACCTTTGGCACCAATTACAGCCTCAAGTCTTTTTGTGTATGATGCTGCAAGCTTGGCACACCTATTTTTGGGCAGTTTCTCCCATTCTTCTTTGCAGGACCTCTCAAGCTCCATCAGGTTGGATGGGGAGCGTCGGTGCAGATCCATTTTCACTCCAGAGATGTTCAATCGGGTTCAAGTCTGGGCTCTGGCTGGGCCACTCAAGGACATTCACAGAGTTGTCCCGTAGCCACTCCTTTGGTATCTTGGTTGTGTTCTTAGGGGGGCCCAGGGGGCACTTGACTGCCCGGGGGTGCCCTGGGCTTTAAGGCTGCACAATCTAGTTTGGCGATTGACTGCAAGTGCTGAACAAACCCTGCTAAGAAGTCTTTTAGTTGGTATTTGAAGAACAAGAAGCCACTTGAAGGAAAAACAGCATTAAGAAGCAAGACAGACATTTTTATTTAATCGTATGTCAATTATTTATTCCCAGCTGTGCTGTTTGAGCTACACTGAAGTGTGGTGAAGTAAATATAGCAGACAATATAAACAAATTTGATATAATTTTATCAAATAAAATATAAAAATATGACTATTTGATGATATTCGGGTTTGAGTATGCTGACACATGTGTATATAGAACCACAGTCAGGATATATGCATGTATGCATGTATGCAGGTTCAGTGACGCTTCACGTTATCACTTTTAATGAGCACTACAAATGCTGAACAGATGAGACATGCCTTGAATAATGGAAAATAAAAGCAAAATATTCTGTTTATATCTTTGAAGTTCGGTTTTCTTCATCAATTTATCTTTTGTTGAAAAAGTTGTGCATATGAGCTGACATCACTTCTGTGACAGCTGTGATTTGATGTATTAAGTCACACACTCAGCAGTTAAGCAGTTTGCATAAGTAGCCAACATTTGATTGAATGAGACGCAATACAATGTGATCACCAAAGTTGCTGGTTCATGTTTTGGAGAGCAGCGTAACTAGACAAGCTTGAACAAACATGCTTCTGCGTTTGTGTCTTGTTTTCCATTAATACTATCTGTAATCATCCTCTTACCTTCATGTTGTTTCAAACCCGTATGACTTTGTTTCTTCAATGGAACACAAAAGGAGATGTTAGACAGAATGCTAAATACAGCCTTAGTCACTTCATTGCATATGTTTTCCAATACAATGACAGTGAATGGTGACTGAGGTTATAACATTCTGTCTTCAATCTCCTTTTGTGTTCCAAGAAGAAAGAAGTCACACATATTTGGAATAACTTCATTTTTGCGTAACTATCCCTTTCAGATAGGATGAGATGAATTGGGTCGTTGACATGTCTCTGCATGTTTCCATGTGATGTACAAACTGCATGAACAACATTGTATTTCTCAGTAGATGATAGGCATGAGAAAATTGAAATTAGGATGGCGGTTCAAGTTCAGGTTTGAAGATCACTTGGCATGTTAGCGCTTTGCATCTACTAATGACTTCTTAGGAACAGAACACTTTCATCCTCATCATTAGTTTTTTTATTTTGATGTTGATTAGTCTATTACAATGTGTCAAACTGCTTTTGAAATAGTCTGGGACATACTGTATATTTAATGTGATGTGCCTTGTGGCGTGAAAATATAATAATTTGGTGGTGCATTATAAAATTTTGGTGTAAACTCAGATGCGTTAAAGCTTGTGTGTGCTCTACCACTATAAACACAAAAACACTCATTGTATATCATAATTTGTAGTTAAATTCTGTATTGTGTGTAATCGAATTCTGCGGTAGCATTTACATTTATGCATTTGGCAGACGCTTTTATCCAAAGCAACTTACAGAGCCCTTATTACAGGGACAATCCCCCCGGAGCAACCTGGATTTAAGTGCCTTGCTCAAGGACACAATGGTGGTGGCTGTGGGGATAGAACCAGCAACCTTCTGATTAACAGTTATGTGCTTTAGCCCACTACGCCACCACCACTCCATCACACTTTGTCTAGCAGGGGCGAAGCCAGGAGTTTTTCAAAAGGGTGGCCAGGCAGGGGCAAGCGATCAGTCTGTGGTGGCACAGAAATGTTCGGGCAGCATTTTTATATCGTCGGACTGTGGGGGGTGCCCACATGAGATGATTTCACCTCTAAAGAACTATATTGTGCTAAAAAATTACCAGAAAAATGACTAAAACAGCAATTGCGAGTAGGGTGGCCAAAGGAGTGGCCCTTGGCCCAATGGCCCTGGCCACCTCCTAGCTCCACCACTGCGGGGTAGCAATAATGGTGAGGGAAATGACATAACACTTTGAAATAGAATGCACAGCTCCTTTGTCTTGTTAAGGCCAATTTCATAGATGACATTTTATGTATCTTAAAATATACAAAATGAACTAATATTTCCACTCTTCTTGCATTATTAAATCCACTCCTGTTTATTATGGCCGGGACATATGTAGCACATAATAAGCATGTACTTCTGTACACAATCAGTTTCTGTGATAGGATGTGCAATCAATAAATACAGTGGCAAGAAAAAGTATGTGACCCCTTTGGAATTAGCTGGTTTTCGGAATTAATTTGTCATTAAATGTGATCTCATCTTCATCAAAGTCACAAGTACAGACAAACACAAGAGTGCTTAAGATAACAACACACAAACAATTATAATCTTTCATGTCTTTACTCAACTCAACCCATTTAACATTCACACGGCTTTGGAAAAAGTAAGTGAAACCTTGGATGTAATAATTGGCCGATCCTCCTTCGGCTGCAATAATCTCAGCCAAGTGTTTCTGGTAGCTGCGGATTAGACATGCACAACGTTCAGAAGGAACAAAATATTTACTCTCAGAATATTTCATCAGACATGAAGTGTGTCCCGTGGCTGTATTAAAGAACTAGCGATGACTATTTTGAGAATGAATAATTATTTTGATTCGGTCCTTTTCATTGAATTGGCCAAACGGGCTTACAAAACTGTCTGAATCGATTCATGATTCAGTACAATTCATTCAGATCACTCTCTCATGGAATCATTTGGAGCAGTATCTCACTATATATATATATATATATATATATATATATTGTAGGAGCCATTTTATTGCAATTATATATTTGTCCATTGGGGGAGCTCTGACATTTGTATATTAGGAGCACATGGGTAATTAGACAACAGGTGTATTGGTAGTGGGGAAGCACACAGTTTTTTGACCATGTTAAGCCATGTACTACATGGGATACCATGCTGACCGTGCTCATAGGATTATTACGTGCTGAATTGAGTTTAATGGTGCTTAACCATGCTTCACTGATAAAGAGCGATGTTCAAGGGCATTATGGAATATGGACAATGTTTGTGCACTGTATCTACAAGGTATGGATTTATGCTTTGAACCACAAAGAATGAGACACCATAAGAAGCTAATGGAAGCAACGTTTATTAATTAGAGCACAACAAATAAAATACTTTGGTTGCATCTTACATCTGCGTTCATGGAGTTTATACGTGTTCATTACTTGCTCACTCCTATTACAAATACTACAGCAGTGGCTTAATGGAAAGCTGTTATTCATATATATATGAATACAGAGAACAAACAGCGTTGAATACAGTGAACATTTACCTACTATCAAATGAGAAAAACTCATTACTCTTAACTTTGAGAGGTAACACAGATATAAGTTTGTACAAGGCAGATTTCTGTGCATACTCTCAGTGAAATCCTGCAAGCGCCCATGGCCAAGAGTACACCATGCCTTCTTCAGATTAACATTAAATTGCCTGAACCACTCTGACTTCTCACCAGAATATGTGTCATTATCTTTCCTTCTGGACTGGTAGTTTTAAACCGAACTTTACTGAAGTTCCAACAAGAGGAAGCAGTATCAACATTGTCTACTAAAATGCCTAAGGAGAAGTAAAATAGATGCAAATGAGACAATTGTTGAGTATACAGCTAAAAATTATAATAATTAATAATAATTTGGTCTAGGAAGGAAGAGTTCATATTGAGATCTCTGATTATTGATTGCAGACTCCGCCAGTGCCTTCAGTCCAGCTGTGGAGTCATCAGCTGGGAGTCAGCCATTACAGATGTTCCAGAACATCTCCTGGTGGTGAGGCAGCTGGACACAGGATCCTTTCAATTGCCTCTCATTCTTGCCTTCCCATCAAGACATCCTCATTTACAGGTCATAACATGCAGACAAGGTTCAATGACCCCTCCCCCCCCCTCTAACATGCTTTATAGTTGGGAGGAGGTTTTGGTGTAGGTGTGCAGTGCCTTTTTTCCTCCACATATTGTGTTTTGCGTTTCTGCCAAAATTGCAGTTTTGTTCCATCTGTCCATAGAACATTATTCCAGAAGCTTTGTGGAGCTTCAAGGTTGTTTTTCGCAAACTTGAGACGTGCAGAATTGTTTTGTTTGGAGAGCAGTGATTTCCTCCGTAGTGTCCTTCCATGAACACCATTCTTGTTTAGTGTTGTTGTTCTAGTTGACACATGAACAGAGCCTCAATTTCTGCAGATCTTTTCCTGTTACCTTTGTGTTCTTTTTAACTTTCTTCAGTATTGCACGTTGTGCTCTTGAGGTGAACTATGCAGGATGTTCACTCCTAGGAAAACTAGCAACAGTGCTGAATTTCCTCCATTTATAGACAGTTTGTCGTATTTTGGATTGAACATACAGGTATTTTAGAAAGGTTTTGTAGACTTTTCCAGCTTCACGCATCTCTACAATTTTTCTTCTGAGGTCCTCTGAATTATTTTCAGCGTGGTTCACAGGCTTCTTGAGACGTTCAGACTCTGTCAGTACCCAGTACTGTTTTTATACAGCAGGGCTCCTCTAAAGTCCACACCTGCAATCTCAGCACATTGACTGGAACACCTGCCTCCAATTAGATTTTTTAGAAGTCAGAAGCCCAGAGGTTCACATACTTTTCCAGCATGGACTGTGAATAATTAAACAACGTGTTCAATAAAGACTAAACATTTTTGTTTGTCATTAGTTTAATGCTAAACTAAATAAACCCTAGGGAGGTGTTTCAGGCACGTCCAGCTGGAAGGAGTCCTCGGGGAAGACTCCGGACTAGGTGGAGAGATTACATCTCCACACTGGCTTGGAACGCCTCGGGGTCCCCCAGTCAGAGCTGGTTAATGTGGATTGGGATAGGGAAGTTTAGGGCCCCCTGCTGGAGCTGCTGCCCCCGAGACCCGACTTCGGATAAGCAGTTAAAGATGGATGGATGGATGGATGGATAGTTTAAGCAGATTGTGATTGTCTATTATTACGACTTTGGGTAATTCCGAAGAATGTACATACTTTTCTTTCCACTGTATATATAGTTACAGAATTTACACATTTTGGTTGTTAATGTGAATTTATGAAAAGTCATTGTTAGTTTATGTTAGTTCATAATACATTAACTAATGTAAACATATAGTATAGCTTTTGATGTTAACATATGTTAATGAATATAACCTTATTTTAAAGTGTCACCAATTACACAAATTCCAAGAGGACTCTGAGAATCAAATAAGAATACAAAAACCCTGTAGGAAGTTTATCTGAAATACACTAGGATCTTATTCGATTCTATGGAAAATTCCCACTATGATGAATTATAACATTTAATTCCAGTAGGAATACTTTAACACAGTCCTCAATAAAAATGTGTTTTTGTTTTTTCCAAACTCCATGTTTGTGGACTAATAATTGTGTTGCATTTTTCTTTCTCTTCAACATCTTTTTTCTATTTTCTCAGGGATGTGGCAAAGCATATTAACATGACGGTTACTGAACACTTTATACCAACAATCGCAGGCATGATGAAGCTCGTGGCCTCTCTGTATTGAAAGCAAGTCTTCATCTACATTTGATGATGTTTTGTGCTCCTTGCCACAGCATGCTCTTAGAGATTCTAAATACAAGTATTATCTCTGTTCACATTTTACAATCATATTTAAACTACACAATGATCGCAGTAAGACATTATAGATATAACAGTTTAATTTTTTGTTGTTGTTTAGTTAACCTTTTAACAGCCCGACGGGCCCGGTCGACTATTGCGCAATAACTTCGCAATATGCAAAAACTCAAAAATTAAAAGATAAGCATATCTTACATCGTTGGAAAGCTGAGACTCTTGTGATTCGAACGATGTAAACCATTTTAATATACACTTAACACAGCGGGTACAATCGGTGTATTTCTCAGACCACTTACAGCAAAATAAACGAATCTATAATGGTAGAAACTCACTTATAATGCTCATCTTACTCTACTGATCCACTTCATTCCATCAAAAATGGTTTAGTTACACTGTAAAGGGTCCATACAATCCAATTCAACAAAGTATTTGGTCCATAACACATTTATATATCAATAAACACCCACGAAGTATAGACGT
The DNA here is from genome assembly GCA_032164185.1 of Moxostoma hubbsi. Taxonomy (NCBI): domain Eukaryota; kingdom Metazoa; phylum Chordata; class Actinopteri; order Cypriniformes; family Catostomidae; genus Moxostoma; species Moxostoma hubbsi. The sequence goes on along the minus strand of JAVLUX010000009.1, from coordinate 46,098,450 downwards.
AGCATTTCGAGCTAACCGACAGAGCTGACACAACTTTGCATTCTTTGATGAAGCTACCTTGAACATGTAAACATTACAGATATTTTTATGTCAAAATGTCCGCTGACCCCTGAACTTTAGATGGACAGGTCATTTGAGCCAGTCGGTGCATGATAGAGGTGTGGCCAGGTATCAATATCCTTGAAGCCTATACATACACTTGGATAAACATGTGTAAAACACTCATTTTCTAATGTATTGTTATCAAATTTTAAATTGGGTTTGGTAAGGTTTCATGCTGTGATCTAATTGTGTTTTCCAGCTAAATCCTCCCAGCTGTAGTTATCTGCAGGCATCTTTTTACAAAAAAAAAATGTAGGTGGAGTTTATTTCCCCTTTTTGAGTGTGTTCAAAGTTCTATTACTCAATACAAGTAAGACTTACAGTGATTCTGACTATTCAGGAACAAACCTCAAAGTCTCCCCTTTCAAAAGAGACCAAAAGCATGCATATACTCCAAAGGGTTCAAGAACAGCAAGCATTTTAATTTGGGTAGGCCTTTTTTAGGCGTTTTTGGCAAATATTGCAGGATGTTTAAAAGGTTAATGCATTATTTCCTGTAAAGCTGCTTTGAAATTATGTGTTGTGAAAGCGCTATACAAATAAAAATGACATGACTATTGATGAGGTCCACCTATTGAATCGTGTGATTGTTGCTGTCACAACAAACTCCCTTCAGGCAAGCAATTTTATTTTCTCCATGTGTTTTAAAGGGATGTGTCATTTTTGTTGTGTAACTGAGAGTATGTTCAGAACGGCATACCAGTGAACAAATTGTACAGCCCAATTCCAAAGGAGTTGAGACATTATAAAACAAATGCTAATAAAAACAAAAAGGGGTGATTTGCAAATTATATTCACCTTTTGCTATATTGAAAGCACTACAACTATACATTATATGATGTTTTACCATGCGAATTTCATGTTTGCATTACAGTTAAAAAACAAACAATTTCAAATCAATTGATTGCAACATGCCCCAAAAAGGTTGAGACAGGGGCAATTTAAGACTAAAAAGGCGACGTGAAATAGGAGATCTTAAACCGGTTATGCTATTGTGTTATATTACATAAGAAGCCTCCAAAAACAGCTGAGACCTTCAAGAGCAAGGATCCAGCACTTTGAGAACAATGTTTATTCACCCATTCACCCTCTTCAGTGCACAATATAGATAAAAGATTCAAGTAATCTGGTCAAATCTCAGTGTGTAAAGGGCAAGACGAAAACCCACTTCAGAATGCGAGTGAACTCTGATCTCTCAGACGTCACTGTCTTAAAAAAACATAATTAATCTGTGATGGATATCATGAACATGGGCTTGGGACAACTTTAGTAAACCTTTGTTAGTCAACACCACTCGCCGCTGCATCCACAGATGCACGTTAAGGCTTTATTGTGCAAAGCAGAAGCCGTATATCATCACTGTCCAGAAGCGCTGCCAACTTCTCTGGTCTCGGTCACATCTTAGATGGAAAGTACAACAGTGGAACCGTGTTTTTTTGGTCTGACAAGTTGATCCAAGCTGTTATCAGTGTCATGTCCATAAGCCAGTGCCTGTATGGGCCAGGGGTGTGTCATGGCATGGGTAACTCGCAGTCCTGCAGTCCTGACCTGTCTTTAATTCAAAATGTGTTGCGCATTATGAAGCGCACCATACAGCAACGAAGACCCTGTACAATTGTGCAGCCAAAAAACAGCATAATGGATGATTGGGGGAAAATTCCACTTTCTAAACTTAACAAACTTGTGTCTTCAGTGCCCAAATGCTTAATAAGTGTTATTAGAAGAAATGGTGATGTTTCACAGTGGTAAACACTCGACTGTCCCAACTTTTTTGGAGCGTGCTGAAATCATCTGATTTGAAATTACTGTACATTTAAAAAAACAATTAAATTCACAAGGAAAAACAACATATAATGTGTATTTTTAGTCTGTTCAATACAGCAAAGGGTGAATATAATTTACAAATCACTCATTTTTGTTTTTATTAGCATTTTTCATACTGTCCCAACTTTTCCGGAATTGGGTTTGTACTATTTTGCAGTATGTAGCTCATATTAATACCTTTATAGCAGTTGACTAAATAGTATCTGCTATAGTTTCTTATCACAACAAGCAAAATAATGGAACTAGCTCCTCTTAGTGGTCATTAATTGCAATCAAATCAGAAAGGAGAACACTGTTCCCAAAAACAAACATTGAAATAAACAAAACAAAACTGTTAAGTATACAACAATGTATTTGATATTCTTGTTATAAAATACAGACAAGAGTGCGTAATGTGAATTGAAATCATTAATAAACATCTCTTCTTTTAGTCAATATGACTACAGATACTGTAAATACATTTAAGAAAGAGGAAGCATGCTTTTCTCAGTGCACACTTAAAATTTTGAATAAAATACAGGATACAAAATACACAAATGAAAGCATATTCCATCATATTCAGTAGTACAGTGCTTTAGCCTTCAACATTAAAGGCCACAAAGAGTAAATAATTAAACAAAAAGGGAACTGAAGATCCCAACTCTCTTTAGATTACATCTTGATAGACCTCATTCATAAGCAGAAATGTCTACACAAGCAATCATCCTTCACTCTATTGTTAACTCAGTGATCACATTCATATTAACCTTTAGTCTACAGTGTTGCAAATATTCTGAACCACTCGATTAAACTCATCCGGCTGGTCAGCGTACAAGTGATGTGAAGCATCTTCAATCAACTGCAGAGAGAAAAGCGTGAGTTAAAGCATGAGTTTATTATCGTTTTATAACCAGCCATTTTTCTTTTGAATCACAGTTCAACATACTGTATAAAAGATGCACTCAGTAAATTTTTCTTCATTCAATTTTTTTTCTACAAGACATTATTTATAATTTTGCAATAAATTTAGGAAATCATGGCCACTCACACTATGTGATGGACCAATGAAGCAGAGCTGGAACTACAAGCCTGTTTTGACTGCACTGATTGGAGTGTTTTTGAGGCTGCAGCCACCGACTTGGACAAGCTCACAGATACCGCGGCATCAAACAGGATCATGTGCCACACAACTGGCTGAAAATCTGAATGTGTTTTACTGTAGATTTGAAAAGCCCAGTCTCACACCCCACACCCACTCCAACCTTCACAACACTCAAACATTTACACCTCCTGCAACCACCCTCCTCCCCACTCCTGCTACTCAACCTGCACTTAGGATCTGTGAAAAGGATGTGTGCTGGGTCTTCCAGAAACAGAAGTCAAGGAAAGCACAGGGCCCTGGTGGTGTTCCACTTGTCTAGAATCCTGTGCTGACCAGCTGCCCCACATCTTCACACAGATCATCAACACATCGCAGGAGAAGTGTGAAGTTCCCTGTTGCTTCAAATGCTCCACCATCATCCCCATCCCAAAGAAACCCCAAATCACAGGACTTAATAACTACGGACCTATTGCTCTGACATCTGTGGACATGAAGTCATTTGACAGACTGGTGATAGCCCAACTGAAGGACATCACTGGACCCTTTCTGGATCCCCTGCAGTTTGCTTATCAAGCTAACAGGTTTGTGGAGGATGCGGTCAATATGGGACTGCATTACATACTTCAACATCTAGACATCCCTAGACATCTTCTCAATGGGGGCGGTATTCATGAACAGTTAAAACTGCCCCAAATACTTTCCTTTTTGTCAATACAAACATGTAAAATTTTCAATCCATCCATTCCTACTTATTTTTATATTTAATTTATATTTTAACATTTAACATCTATTTTAACAAGATGACACAAAGACAAAAAAGTTACTGAATGCACCTTTGAACAGAAGACCAACTGCAATTCATTGTACAGATATTTTGATGTCATCATCATCATTGATGTCACAATGATGAGTTTTTCAACATTGTAAGGGCCGGTTAACACCAGAACATGTTTTTGCATCATTCCATGCTCTTTTTCCCTTTTTTTTCTAGGTAAACATGCGCTAAACTGACATCTTTGACTGTTGCGCCCTATCCTGCCATTATATTTTTCAGCGTCTTGCACAGGAGTGTCACATTTTTTAGTTGCTGTGTCAGGTCCTAAAAGAACGGTAACTTTTAAAAGTGCTTCTCGAGACACCTGTGTTTAGTTCTATTTTTTACAATATATTACTAGCTTGTTTAGTAAAAGAACCGATCGGCCTGACCGGGCCTTAAGTCAATTGGAAATTTAGTAAATTTAGGACTTAATGAAATGGCTTGATTTCTTTCCTGTGTTTACATTAGGGCTGGGGAACAATCAAATTTTATTTTCAATTCTGATGTTGGCTTCCAACGATTATGAAAACAAGATCAAGATGAAAATTATTATTGTGCCGCATTCCGTTTTGCAATAAAAACACCCCGCCTTTATATCTTTTAAGCATCCTTTATTAAAGTACAAATAATAAGGAAGTGGGTTATGAAAATAAACTCTATGAGTTGCGTGAAGTGACCAGGGAAGAGATTGAATCTTCTCCTGGCTGATGCACACTCTGGCGCGGGGATGATCGTCACTCACACGCGTTTGCTGCAGCTAGATTATAACGTGATTGCTCGTGACATAGTGAATCATAATATATGTGTCACGATCACTGTGTGCATCTTATCATGAAGAAAATCGGAGATACCATCTCTACTAAGTAGAGAAAGTTTGTTTTTTGTGAGTTAAAGATGGATCGATGTGAACATAATGCTGAGAGAGTGTAGTCTCAGCCCATACATTTACATTTATGCATTTGGCAGACGCTTTTATCCAAAGTGACTTACAGTGCACTTATTACAGGGACAATCCCCCTAGAGCAACCTGGAGTTATGTGCCTTGCTCAAGGACACAATGGAGGTGGCTGTGGGAATCGAACCAGCAACCTTCTGATTACCAGTTATGTGCTTTAGCCCAGTACACCACCACCACTCCATCACACTTTGTCTAGCAGGGGCGAAGCCAGTTTTTCAAAAGGGTGGCCAGGCAGGGGCAAGCGATCAGTCTGTGGTGGCACTATTACTTAATCAGGGCTCGACATTAACACTAGTCTGGGAAAAGTACATTTTTGAAGGGGGGAAGTGAAAGATAATTTTACTTGCCCGAACGGACAAGCAGACTGATTAAAACGTCAATAATAAACAAAATAACCGGCTATATTTGTGGCCTGTGTCACTTAATAGATAGTTAATATTCTTATTCTGCTGTTGAAAGTAATCCAGAGCACGTCATTTTATAATTCGCTAGCGATCTAGTAACAGCTGTGCCCTGTTTGATTGACAGGAGGCGTATGTGTGTGTGTTCCGAAATGCTCGCACTAACGTGCACCTGAACGGTCAAATACACTTCAAAATTCCACTAAAATGCCTGTCTTGATGACATATTCATGTAAACACATGTAAACGTGATGTCTAATGTGAATGAAAACAGCAGAGAAAAGCGGATTTGTATTCAAATGTCGGACTTGTAAGTGTAAATGTAAGCTAATAGACATGCTACCGTCTAGTGTGTCATCATAATAATCAAACAACCATAGCAAGAAAACACTCACTGCTCTTGACTGGGTAACTTAAATAGATTTTAAAAGTATTAATGTTTTATAATCACACTGTAAAGACCAGTAGTAGTTTTATGCTGCATTTCATTCTGAATATTTACTTGAATACTTGAACGCCTCCAAAAAAACTGTTTAAAAAAAAAAGCGCTAAGCATTTTCTTAATTTGTATTTTCTGCTCTGTTGTTTTATTACTGAGTGTTTACTAGTCTTGAATAGTTACTTAAGAACTTGAAACCATTTTTCCATAATTAACATATTAGTGTTATTATTTGTTGTGGTTTTGAAGCTGGTTTTGAGAATCGTCAAATTTCACTAATGACTACTGAAATGTTGGTATTGTGATAATGTATATGCTTTATTGTGACGGTAGATCTTGCTGCAATAACATGCTGAAAAAGTAGATCTCATTCCAGAGAACTACGAGCACTCCTGCTGTAAATGATGGTGATGGAGGCATTTCATTACTTGACTACCATACGTAACATAAAATAATTATCATATGACAATAGCCTACTCCCCTACCCAGTGCAGTTGACATTTTATGGAAATCCACTGTTAAAAAGACACGTTTTTTTTTTTTATGTTTCCAAAGTTGACGAGTAATCGTGTTAAATAATTGTGATCTCCGTACTGACCAAAATAATCGTGCTAATGATTTTTGCCATAATTGAGCAACCCTAGTTTACATATTTCCGTTTGAAAAAAGAAGTTGGTGTGGATTAAATACCCAATATAGGCTTTATGTCACAGCAATGATTTGCTACTTGCTAATGCTAGTCTGAAGCAGGCAATATTTATTATTTTAAGGGAGGGGAAATTATCCTCCTAGAGAGCATTTTATTGGAAAAAAAATGTATATGACGGTCCTGCAGACAAAATGATTAATCAGCATTACTCTTTTCAACATTTAGTTTTATGCTAGCAAATACAGTAAATATACTTCATGGGGTTTTTAATGTTGCATTTCTTTAAAAAAAAAGGATGACTTTTTTTAGAACTAAATTAGATATCACATTTAATGCTGAAATGATCAATAGAAGCAAGATAAATTTAGTATTAAGTGCAGAAAATTGTGTAGAAGCATAATCAGAATGATTGAGAAATATCAATACAATACTGTCATTTGAAACATTGTATTTATTACTCACAATGACACTGGTGGGGCTTTTGCCTCTTATCTGAGCGACTTGGCTTCCAGTGGAGCTGTCCACCCAGGAAAGCGATCCATACAGCATGGTGATAGGCATCGACGGGGGCAGCAAATTCACACGCTGCACCATCGGCCTTTTTGCCCAGCCGAGAGACTCGGACATGGCTTTAAAACCCACCTCACCGCTGAGAGAGAAACAGACAGACAGATACATGCGTTATTCAACCAGACAGCAAATGTTTATTTTTTTTGTATTTCAGACTCAACTCATTCATCAGATTTGATCAGAAATCAGAATTTCGTACCCTGTTTTCACCTTGCATTAAGATGTGTTTTGGGTGATCGATCACATGTGGTCAGCCCTAAATACAGAACGGTGTCTAAAACACTTTGTTATCGGATCACAAAAGCCACATTCAAATGTGGTCAAAAACGCATGTGACCGCATCACATTTGAGGTGTAAACGATAATCTGTCCTGTATGCGGCCCGGCCACAATGAAGCTCCACTGCGCTATAACAAGAGTTTAAAGTTTGCTGGTTACGAGCCTCTTTAAAATGAAATAACCATCCGATCGGACAATTTAGTGGATACAAACACAATCACGAGAGCTTCGCGGATCTTCTTTAGTGTGTCTGATATCAAGTCAGATAAGTTTGAGAAGTTAGATTAAATTTAAGCTGCATCTGGGAGAAACAGCGAGTCATTTTCTGTGCTTTCTTTGTCTTTTCTGATCTTTTTGTACTTTAATATCATGCAGTTACACACTGACATAGTGACTGATGTATGTCGTCATGAAATAAGAGACTCTCCCCTCAAAATACGAACACAAGTGGTCACAGGAGACGCATTTAAGTGACCAGGTGTAAACAGCTACATTTTATGCATCTCACCAGACCACATTTGATCGGATCACCCAAGATGCATCCATTAGGATCCATTACCTGGTTTAAATAGGGTCATATATCCATATGTGGTTTGAAATTGTATTTTTGGGAATGCATCTCAGTCAGATAAGAATTTAAGTCGTTTTGTTTTTCATCACTGGGGATACGACACACATGTAACGTCATACAGTAAGTAGTGACAAATATTGCCTGGAACTGTGTCCAAATGCTAAATAATGTTTAAGAATGCTTCTCTATGAATTGTTAATATAACAGGTCATACCTGGGGCTCTGAGCGTTACAGTGGTAAATGTATTGTGTCATAGTGTCATCATCAAACAGATCTCCAAACTTCCTCTTGAAATCAGGACGGAATCTGTTGACCAGCCCTGGACCTGCAGGTAAATGTATGAACTGTGATAAATAAATAAATTCTGTAACATGGCACTTTTTGCTTTTTTTCACTTTGGGTGATAACAATTTTACACATTTTATCATTGCATTTGGGCTCTGTTTGTTTGGCCACAGTACAAAGAAAAAATGTATTAGCTGGCCATCTTAAATGGCAGCGCAAACCATTGGCCAACCCTTGGCACTAGATCGAATTCATAAACAAGCAATCAGTACATGCTAATCCTAACTGCTGGGTTAACATTATATTACTGATTAATATTCATGAGACTTAGTTGATTAGATGTGTGTCCCCCTACTTTCCATATTGTGCCTGCATATGAGGTTACATTTGAGTTATGATGCGGCCTTAGAAGGTAGCTGCCTATGCAAGGTAGCTCACTAGGGTTTGGAATATTGCTCATCCTCACCCAATGGTCCTGCTGCTCTGATGACAGCCAGAGGATTGAAGAAACTGAATAGTGAAGCCAAAGCTTTCACCCAGCGAGGTGGCGACATCTTTTTAACCTCTGACCCCTGACCTTCTGATCCCTGTAATAGAGGCTGGGGTCGCTCTGGGAAACCCCAAGCGTCCACCAGAATGAGATGGCTGACTCTAGTGGAGATGCATAAATAAAACATTAATATAAAGTCAAAAGTTTTGCTGTTATTTAAAGGTAAGTCAACTGAAAATTAAATCATTATGGAATCATAATTTGCTCACCCTCACGTCATTCCAAACCCGTATGACTTACTTTCTTCCGTAAAACTCTTAAGGATATACAGTGTTTTTAAAAAATGTTTACGCTACTTTTTCATTCAATGAAAATGAATGGACACAAACGCTGTTCATCTACAAAAATGACAAAAAAGCTTCATAAAGTACAATAAAAGTAGTTCATACAACTCGCATGCTATATGTTAAGTCTTCTGAAGGCATACGATAGTTTTAACTTCGGAAAAGATAGAAATTTAAGCCGTTATTCACTGATAATCTTCCCCTCCATATCTCATTAGCATTCATGTTTATTTCATTATTATGAGTCAGGGGTGGATTTAGGCATGGGCAACATGGGCAGTCACCCAGGGCGGCATCTTGAGGGGGGGGGTGGCATACCCCCCTCCCCGGTCAACAACTTTGGGGGCACGTTGAAGTGGGTTTCGCCCAGGGTGCCAAAGAAGCTAGAACAGCTACTGATGCCAATGTGTCTCGTATCGGATTAAAATGTATTCACCTATATTTGAATATTCAGAATCGAAAATGAGGTTTGAGAGTTACAGCAGAAGAGACAAATTTCTGCGACTTACCACTAATCGAATCGAATGGTTTCAGAAGACTTGGATTATAGTTGTTTGTACTTTTGTATGTACTTTTATGGAGCTTTTTTTTGCCATCTTTGGTGCCTGATAACGTCCATCCCAATTCACTTTTATCATGTGAAAAACTGCAATGTAAACATTGTACATAACACCTTTTGTGTTCCACAGAAGCTAAAGTCCCACAGGTTAAGAGCGACATAAGGGTGAGTAAATCATAACAGAACTTTCTTTTTTAGGTGAACTATTACTTTAAGCTATCATTTACTAAATTAGCTTCATCAGGTACCTCTCAGGATACTGGATAGAATAAGATGTTGCTAGGTAACCACCCAGGCTGTGACCCAATAGGACCATGCGTTCCAGTCCCAGTGATTGTCTCCATTCCTCTAAAGAACTGACAAACTGTTCCTCCGCCAGTGATGCATCTGATGGGAACAATGGGCGGGAACTGCGACCAAAGCCCAACAGGTCAAGAGCATAGACTGGACGAGAGTGACTCAACGCATCCAGATTATGAATCCAGAGGCCGACACCCCCTCCAAACCCATGGACCATTACAAGGGGCGTCTGAGTGGCTATGAAGAGAGAACACATAGACAGACTTAAACCAAATTCATTTTATATGGAGGTGAATTGTACCATGTAATATGACAAATAAAACCAGAGTTAAAGAAGACATCTGTCTGGTGAGCAGTGTTATTACCATTAATGAAAACTAAAATTAAACTAAAACATTTTTGTTAACTGAAATTAAAATAAAACTGAAATGATTGGAAAAAAAATTAAACTAAACAAAAATATGTTGTCATAATTTCGAAACTTAGGATACTAAAATAAAATAAAAATGACCTTGAATTACATTTACAATCCACCTTAATTAAATATGAAAATGAGAAATGTAATTTAAAATTATACCCATACGCTAATACAAAAAATAAAACCTAACTTAACTGAAACTAAAATAAAACTAAAATAACAATGTGTGAAAACTAACTAAAACTATCCTAACTGGGATAACAAATAGAATATAAAATAAAAACTAAAATAAAAATCCATAACTATAATAATTCTGCTCGTAAGAACTGGTAAGCAAAGATTTAAAGGGATAGCTCACCCAAAATGTACTCACCCTCTTGACATCCCAGATGTTCTTCTGCTGAAACCAAACAAAGATCTTTAGACATTTGAAGCTCCAAAAATTAAATAAAGGCAGCATAAATCCATACGACTCAAGTGGTTTAAAATATGTCTTCTGAAGTGATGCAATCGCAATACAATTTTCAAATCCTTTTTACTATAAATCTCCACTTTCACTTTCACATTATGAAAGTGAAAGTGGAGATTTACAGTAAAAAGAATTCAAATATTGATACATTTCTTACCCACACATATTATATAGTTTTAAGTCTTTTAATGATTTTAAAGACATAGATTTAACCACTGGAGTCATATATATTACTTTTATGCTGCCTTTATGTGATTTGTGGAGCTTCAAATATCTGGCCACCATTCACTTGCATTGTATAGAGCTGAAATATTCTTCTAAAAATATTTTTGTTCAGCGAAAGAAAGAACGTCATACACATCTGGGATGTCATTAGGGTAATTAAATGATACATTTTTGGGTGAACTATCCCTTTAAGACATTTGCTTATTTGTTGTTGTTTTTTCAAAAGAAAAACTTTTGAGCCGAGTTCCTTGAATTTCCATTAAAAATAAAAGAGTTATTTGTACTATGCAAATATACTGTAACTTTCAAAACCCCAAACTTGTACCCAAACAAAAAAAGAGAGCATATTGAAACTAAGCTGCATTGCATTAATTAATATGCATAATTAATATACATGACCGCCCACAATAACATGTCACCAATGCCTATTTTGACAATATTTAGACAATACTCCCAAAAGTTCGCCCAAAAATGAAGGGCGATTCAGTCATTATTTACTCACCTTTATGTTGTTCCAAACATTTTTGACATTCTTTACCTTTTGGTCATCATTCAGTTTCAAATTATGTAAAAAACAAAACAAAAAGCATTCCGCTTTACATCCCCTTTTGTGCTAAATGGGGGGAAAAAATGTCAAAGAGGTTTGGGACAACATGAGTGTGAGTAAACAATGACCAAAAAAAAAAACATTTTGGGGTGCACTATCCCTTTAAGTATGTACAACGAGACTGAAAATAAACATGCAGAAGGTAAACTCTACCTTGCTCTGTAGGTTTGCGTGCTGTCGTGTTGGTCACTTTAATAGTCCATATTCTGTTTTGATTTGGCAAAGTCACAAATCTGGACCAAACGTCATTCTGGATAACTGGCAATGAACAGGCACAGATAGGAAACACAGATAGCAAATTACAACATTGTAAAAACAATAAATATATTAGGCTTAATGGGAATATTTATTAGAACAGACGGTCAAAGTTTAAAAGAAAGGATCTTACAAGCAAGAATTTTAGCCTCTGCACTTTTCAACAGCGACATGGATGTTGGGCTCCACGAAGGCCACCAAGACCAGCTCGCAGAGGTCGGCCTACACAGAGACATAAAGGTGAGTCGCTTTTGTCTGTGATGACATCTGTACACACTGTCTTATGTCATTGCATTACACACAGTACAAGCCTGTCACCTGCTGGTGATAATGATGCTTTGGGGGGGCGCAAGTAATTCACAAACACACAGGAAGCACAGGAAAAAGAACAAAATGTTTCACATAAACAGCAAAGCAAGAGACAAAGTGCAGGGAAAGCTGGTTATTATACAAGTATGAGTCTAATTCATGTTCAGGAAACTAAAGTGAAAAGTTACGTAATTATATGAATTAGCACTTAACCCTTGTGCGACCTTCGGGACATTTCTGTCTCTTTCATTTTTGTTTTATCGATCATTTTGGCTATGTTCATTTAAACAAAGGTGTGTATTTTTGGGAGAATTTTGATATTTCAACCTTCCTATAATACATCTGATACGCTGTCTGTGTACACAAAATACTTGCACAAAAATGTCCCCATTGAAACCTATTAAAACTGAAATATTTCATCCCAATGCCATTAAAGCATACAATCATGAATTTTATGATATTATGCTTTCATTCTGGAGCCTTGACTTCAAAACTTGTTTTATTTTTCTATTTGCCACCAGATGGCGCCATATACATCATGTTTAGCCTATGGAGCAAATACATGCTTTTTTCCTATTTTCTGTTTGCTGTATAATAGAGCACTGCAGGCCAATTTAATAAATGATGCAGATAAAATTGTGTGGGTGTGTTGATATGGATGTCAGAGTGTGTTTTGTATGTGCGTATTGAGATGTGTGTGTGTGTGTGTGTGTGTGTGTGTGTGTGTGTGTGTGTGTGTATACAACAGTCCCATATATATGAAACAAACTGGCATTTAAAGGGTTAAAATCATAAAAATTAATGAATATTTGGAAGTTATGATCAGGACTGATGTTGGCTAAAACAATTAGCTCATTGAAAGTTGAAAATAATATTAATATATAACATTATTATGGCAGTTTTATAACGTGGACATTTTGTCCTCTAAGGACCTTTTTTTATAATTAACGCACAAGAGTATTTCATAACGTGAAAGAAAATATATTTCCCACAATGATGATCATTCATATGAACACACAATCCTGCCTAACCTGTACGCACACCAATAGTGATATAACAACTCAGCATGACTTTGCAAAACGAAATCAGCTGATATACGTGTATGTACATGATAGTACAATTATAAAACAATATATATACATATATTTCCTCTCAGTAGTTCAAGTCAGAGACACTGATACAGGCACATTAGGCATCATCCGAACGTGTTTCATAACACTGGGAATTTCATTTTACAGTGAACAATTGAACGCAATCTACCTATACATGAATATGATTGAATATTAAAATGTCACGCTACTTACTCAATGTCTGTCTCGTCTTGCATGTCGGCATATACGGAACAAGTTAGTAAGCAACATAACACTTAAAAGCCTCGATGACAGACTTGTGGTCTGTTACGCATTACAGTCACTCCTTCTTCTTCTTCTTCTTCTTTTGCGCTTTATGGCGATTGGCAAACAAACACACGATATGTGCATTCCCGCAACATACTGGGCTGGAGTGATTCCATTGATGGAATGGGAAAAAAATTATAATAATTATAATTATATATATATATAATTATAATTATTATAATTTTTTTCCCATTCCATCAATGGAATCACTTCCATTGATGGAATGGGAAAATTTTACACTGGTGCTATTTTTTTTTTTTTTGAATATATATATATATATATATATATATATATATATATATATATATATATATATATATATATATATATATATATATATATATATATATATTCAAAAAAAAAAAAAATAGCACCAGTGTAAAAAAAAAAACTTAAAAAAAAAAAAAAAACTGGCAGCTGTGGTTGCCAGAATAATTATGTAAAAAATACAGTAAAAATATAAACAAATTTACAGAACAACCTGTACATTTTACAGTTTAAAATGGTTGTAATTTACATGACCATGCTGGCACTGTAAAATAATAATAATAATAATAATAATAATAATTCTGTTAAATTTACATAAAAACATTTAATAAACTTGATATTAGCCTTCTGAAACTGTAAATATCTGCTTTTTCCTTTATGAGGTATTTCTTAATTCCGTAGTGACTACAGAAGTGCACATGATGAGAGGAAGTTCATCAATAGTGGCTCTTCCAGGAGCAATGATCAATAAACATGTAGAGAGTCTCAGTGTCACTCACACAAGCGTTACACCGTCGGAGTAACACATGTGAGATTAAAATAATGCAGGTAACATTAACTAAAGTAGGCTACATCAAATATAACACAGAACACCGCAGTGTACGTAACTGATATTAAAAATAAGATTAAACATATCTATTCCCATAAAATATAATGAAATGTAATGGGTCACGCAGGGAATTTACTGTACAATAATTTACTGTAAAAGTACATGTACTCTCTTGTTAAACATAATGTACATTTTTACCATTAATTATACAGGAAAATCTTACTTTTTACGTCTAAAAATATTTTTACAACATTTTATTGAAAAAACTAGCCTACTGTATTGTAAAATATATCTATAAAAAAATGTTTACTGCATATTTTACAGTTAATTTCCGTTAATCAGTTAACGTTTTATTTCTACAGCATTTTTACAGTATTTTACTGTTAAAATTACAGAATCATCCACTCCCACGAGTGCTGAAACCCACAGGAAACATATCTTAATTCCTAACTTATTTACTCTATAGGCTACTTAAAATAATTTTATATTAAATGTCTTGTGAGGATTTCCCGCTCATAATTCTTGATAAAGCAGAGTTTCCTCCATCCACCTGATAGCTAATAATATCACCACCATCTCTGTTGAATAAACTCCTACTTGGTCAGATACTCTTTTACCAACTTTAACTTGAAAATGTGGGACATATAAACGAAGTCCCGATGTATCAGTCCATTTTTCCACCTCATTATTTGCACTCTGCCTGCACCAACCTGGGAAAAGATGTCATTAATCATTACGGTAAATAGGATGGGGCTGCACCTCGAGGAGTACCATTTTCGATATAATATGTTTTGGAATACGATGATCCCACCCTGACTTGAATAGATCTGTCAAAAAGGAAACTATGAAACCAGTTAAACATTCTCCCTCCAATACCCATCTTATCCCGTTTAATTAGAAGCCTCTCTTTCCATAGCATATCGTGGGCTTTAATACCCCTACTAAAACGTCCTTATTCATTACAGTCACTTCAAAAGGCTTTGTAAAGGCTCGTCACTTCAAACGAGTTTTTAGTTTCGTAACAATGACGTCAGCGTTTAAAGGGAACGCGTCGTAGAACAATATAAACCAGATTCACAGCAGCGCCATTTTTATTTTTATTTGATTTTTTTATTTTTTATTTTTTACAAGAATGACAAAGAGGCAGATGAGGGATATATGTACAGTCTCTTCAATGGGTTGAACTGATGTTTAAAGTGCTTTTGGATCGTTCCACATATGATACATTGAAAAAAACGGAATACATTTAACGGGATTTAAAATAAATTTGTATTTAAAATACAAAATATAAGTAACTGTATTCCACTACAGTTACAGTTTAAATGATTGGTAAATAGAACACAGTTACATTCCAAAAGAATTTTGATTACTGAAGAGATTAATTTGCATTTTATTGTCATTTGTTTCATTTAATATTTAGTCCTTTCAGATGGAAAACATATAAATGATGCGAAGTGCATTTGAACAACAGTGAAACACTTTCTCATGATGTTTTACATTCATACGAGCAGACAGAAGTAAGTTTGAAGTAAGTTTGGAGCAGAAGAAATAGAAATAACCCTTGTGTAAATTGTTAGCTTTATGCTAAGCTAAAATGCTATTTCTAGCCATTTTACATGCAAATGTTACCAGACACGATCATATTTTTTATCAAGAAAATTCATGTTAGATCATAATTTCTTTTTTTCTATTAAGACCTTTGATATTAGGGCAAAAATAATATTCTTGATAATAATTTTGGTATTGTTTTGTAATAATATCAAAAAATCTTTAAAACAAGATAAATTAGATTGATATTGTTTTAGAAACAACACAGCATAAGATATTTTCAGAGAATATATTTTTAACATGTGTATTTTGTCTTACTGTACTGGCAGATTTTTTATAGTCAAAACAAGTGAAAAAATCTACCCATGCTGAAGAAGTAATCCAAAGTATTTAGAATGTTACTGACCTTGAGTAATCTAACAGAATACATTACAAGTTACATTTTACACAATGTATTATGTAATCTGTAGGGGAATACATTTCAAAAGTAATCCTCTCAACCCTGACTTTATCATTTACATTTATTAATTTGGCAGATGCTTTTATCCAAAGCGACTTACAAAAGAGGAAAACATAAATCATTTTAAGGAGACAGTGGTACGAAAAATGCTGTATTACAAGTTTCACTATAGCATCAGAATAATATTCAAGACAAGATTATTATTTTTTATTATTTTTTTAATGACTGGTTAAGTGCTCTGGGAAAAGATGTGTGTTTAGCTGTTTTTTGAAGACACAAAGTGAGTCAGCTTCACGGATGGTTTTGGGACAGTTATTCCATCAATGTAGTACAGTGAAGCCGAAAGTCTGGGACATTGTTTTGGTGCCTCTTTGTGTTGGTACAACAAGCCGACGTTCCTTAGGCTTCTGGTGGGAACAGCTCTACAGAAAGGACATTGTTAATCAATGTACTTATAACTCTTTTATCAATGTACTTGAACTAACTGAAATGCTGCAGCGCTCACACGAGCACCGGAACTAATTTTCAGATTCTGTTTTTAGTCGGACAGATTTTGTGGACGTACAGCAGTCGCGCTTTGCGTACACGTCACTTATTTCTTTGCTGATTGAGTGTTTCTGTGCACTTTTAACCAGGAATCATGTCTGCTTCTGTGTTCTCTGTCATATCGCGTTTTGTGGAAGAATATAGGAGCAGCACACCAAATAAACTGAAGGTGATCGACGCGTATCTGCTGTATATTTTGCTGACAGGAGTGTTTCAGTTCCTGTACTGTCTGCTGGTGGGAACGTTTCCCTTTAACAGCTTCTTATCTGGATTCATCGCATGTGTAGGATCCTTCATACTGGCAGGTATTTACACTTTATTTATATTAATATACCCTATATAACCAGCATCTGTGGCAGTACTTTAAAGGAGCTCTCACACTTTATGCATTCATTTTTTGTTTTTCCTTCTGTCCATTTGCACTAATTTTTTTTTTTAGAAAAGAAGAAAAAAAAGTAATAATTTATCTCTGATTTTTAGAATTAAAGGAATAGTTGAGCAAAATAATAATAATAAAACACATAAAAAAAAAAAAAAAAGCTTGTCATCATTTACTCACCCCAATGTTGGTCCAAACAAGCTATATGTGGAAACCATGTCCAGGCTGCTCTTTTCAATACAATGAAAGTGGCTCCAAAAATGACAGCATTAAAAACAACAACAACAACAACAAAAAAAAAAATCTGTATATCTGTGAAATACAATAGCTTTGTGTGAGGAAAAGATGATCATTTAAGTCATATGCACTAAAAATCTTTCTCTCCTCTAGGCCTGCCGCGTTATTAAATAACTGTGATTATTGTGCACTTCAAATTCCAATTACAGTTTAGTGCCCAAATAAAGACAATTTAAGAGTATATATATTATATAAATGCCATCAACTGCATGTTTGCGGCCACATTAGACGTTAAGCACCCTGAAAACATGATCGTTTAAAGTGAAGATTTTTGAGAGCTTTGCATTCACTATCAAAGTTTATATTTTTGCATGACTTTTGCGTGAGCCTCTGCTGACAAAACTTCCACGAAAATATAAATGATAGTGAACGCAAAGTTCTCCGGCTTCACTTTAAATGATCATGTAATGGCAAATGTTCCTGGTCCTTATGGTTCATATATGAAGTGTTAATGACATGCAGTGACGGAGGATGAGACACATGATTACTCTCTTTTGCTTCATGAGAAATAAGGGATTGTGGGTTTAATCAAATAGCATTAAAATAACATGTGAAAGTGAAGAAATTAGGACAGAATTTTTTTACTATTGCCTAATATAAAATGTTATTATATAAATATAATACAAATCTATATTTTATATTTTAAAAAAATGTGATGTAAAATAATTTTTACTAAAACATATTATTTCCAAATACAATTTCAAAAACTACATTGTGAATGTAAATTTGACCAAAAAGAGACTGATTTAAATAATTATTTAAAATTTTCATATGGTTTTAACACCTTAAAAAGACATCATAATATCCCTATTTTATTATTTGATTTATACACTACCATTCAAAGTTTAGAGTCACATACTCATTCTGTATTTTATTTTATTTTTTATCACATTTTAGAATAATAGTGAAGTCATCACAATTATGGAATAATAGAAATGGAAATATGGAATATATGCAAAAATAAATCAAATCTGAATTATATTTTTGCATCTTCAAATTGGCCACACTTTGCCTAGATTTTGGCATTTTCTCAAATAACGTCTTGAGGAATCACCCTGGGATGCCTTTTAAACAGTATTGAAGGAGTTCCCATATATGCTGGGCACTTATTGGCTGCTTTTTATTACTCGGTCCAAGTCATCCATTTAAAAAAAAAATTTTTTTTATTACATTTTAGTTTTTTAATTAAATGAATATGTTGGCACAATTGTATTGTTGTCTACAAAACTAATTTCAAACATTTAAGCATGCACCTTCAGATCAAAAGATTTTCAATATCATGAGAAACATTTCAGTCAAGTGACCCCAAACTTTTGAACGGTACTGTGTATTTAAAGTATATACATAGAAATATGACAATTTATATGACAATTAATCGTGAAAGCCCGAAAAGAGACAATTAATTGTCATATTCCTATAAGAGACAATTAAACGTCTTAGTCCTAAAACAGAGCATTAATCGTCATAATAACAATCATTTGTTTGACCATTAATCATCATCCAAATTTCATAATCCCGTCAGTCCTGTAACAGACAATTAATCATCATAATCACATTTATTTGTTTCACAATTAATTGTCAGCCAAATGTTATAATAGTAACAGCCCTAAAACATACAATTAATCACAATTATTTGTTTGTCAGTCAAATGTTATAATCGTGACAGCCCTAAAACAAGCCCTACCCTCCTCTGTAGCTCTCAATTATCTCAAAGTTACATGATGTGAGTAGCCAAAATTATGACCGAATTTTCAGTGTTGGATGAACTGTACCTTTAAGACTTCTATTTGCAAATGAGCTCTGTTATGATTGGCTAACTATGTTGTTCTTCTGTCCGCAGTCTGTCTTCGCATCCAGATCAACCCTCAGAATAAAGGCGATTTCCTGACCGTCTCCCCTGAGAGAGCGTTCGCTGACTTCCTGTTCGCTCACACTGTTCTACATCTAGTGGTCGTCAATTTTGTTGGCTGAACGAGACCATCCACTTGCTGCCATTTACAGTATGTTCTGGCTGTGCAATAATAATGGCTTATAAGTAATCCACACCAATGCAGCTGCTAGTAATTGGCACATTTTACAAATGTAACTACAGAGTAATCCGGTCCTATATTACTAAATGTAGCACACAAACTCACACATTAAAGACAATAATGGAACATGACTTCATGTTTGCAATCACCTGTAATGAATCACTGTGTGTTTCACAGACATGAAGATCAGATTTTGAAGCCTGCAGCTCAAGTACAGAACAACTACAAACACAACTCTCTGTCCATCTCAATGTGGGTCTCTCAATATGTTAATATATGTTTTGACTGAATTGTCACGTTCCTTAATTTTCTACTCTTGTAAAACTGTTTCTGAAAGTCCCTGAAACGGAATAAATGCCTTACAAATAATCAATTCATTGACCCAGTGGTGTTTCATTCTTTGTATCGATGATATAATGATAAAGGCATTATTGAAAAAATACATGTTGTTAATAATTAACCATTATTACTACTTTGACTACTCTGAAATGTATTTGGACCCTTAAGCAATGCTTTAAATTGTCTGATGTCAATGCATTAGATGGCATCTACAAACAAATCGTGATTCTTAGTGGATGTATGAAGTCAATTGTCCTCAAGTTCACACAGGTGTAGTTCAACACATTAATTATGGACATGTTGCACTAACGTTTGACTCAAAGTGTCCAAATACTTGATCTTCACCCTGAACATTATTTATGGTCTTGTCATTTAAAACCTAAGAAACTTCTTATTGTACAATGGCTTGTGGTAAAAGGGTGTGCTTTTAATTATATTAAAATAATTATATTAATATATATACACTTGATGAGCCAAAACATTATGACCAATATGCTGTTTTGGTGGTACGCACCTCCTTTGTGTGCCACCAAAACAGCGCCAACCCACAGAAGACTCTACAAGACCCCTGAAGGTGTTCTGTGGTATCTGGCACCAAGTCATTAGCAGCAGATCCTTCAAGTCCTGTAAGTTGTGATGTGGAGCCAATTTGGATTGGACTTGTTGGTCCAGCACATCCCACAGATGCTCAACCGGAGGCCAGGGCAACACCTTGAACTCTTCACGTTCCTCAAACCATTCTCGAACAATGTGTGCAGTGTGGCAGGGTGCATTATCCTGCTGAAAGAGGCCACTGCCATCAGTGAATACCATTGTCATGAAGGGGTGTACCTGGTCTGCAACAATGTTTAGGTAGTTGGCTGTCAAACTGATGTCCACATGAATGGACAGACCCAGGGTTTCCCAGCAGAACATTGCCCAGAGGATGCACTGTGGGAAGACAACAAACCAGTGGACAGCGGTTTGTCGTCTTCCCACATCACATCCTGTTGTCATCGCTTCCCCAGGTAAACGACGCACACATACACGGCCATCCATGTGATGCATAAGAAAACTGGACTCATCTGACCAGGTGACATTCTTCCACTGCTCCAAGGTCCAGTTCCGACGTTCGTGTGCCCTTTGTTGGTGCGCCCTTTGTTGGTGCTTTCAACGGTGGACGGGGGTCATCATGGGCACTCTAACCACTCTGTGGCTATGCAGCCCAATACACAGCAGGGTGTGATGCACTGTTTGTTGACACATTCCTCCCAAAACCATTATTTAAAAAAATTGTGACTTGTGCAACAGTGGACAATCTGTCGTTTCATACCAGACAGGATAGTCTTTGTTGCCCTGGTGCATCGATGAGCCTTGGGTGCCCAACATCCTTTTCTCCTCAGACCACTGTCGCTAGGTTCTCACCCTGTCGTCTGGCCATAACAATATGGTTATTTTCTATGTTGCTTAGGTCTTTACTCCTGCATTCAACATATTGACTATATTTACATGTTCTACTGATTCTTCTAGACCACATTTATCACATTTACCATTCTCATGTTCCCCTATTCTGTACAAACACTAATTTAATGCAAAATGTCCAATACACATTCTTGAAATTAAAACATCCTCTTTCCTGTTTCCAGATTTTCTTCTTTTTAGACCAACTATTTCTTGAATGTCATGCAAGTGTCTCCCTTTAATTCCACTGTCCCACTCTTTCTGCCATATCTTTATTACTTCACTCGCAATAAATCCTTTAACTTCTGTTTTACTTAATGACACTTTTATGTCAGTTTGTGAATGTTTCAAAGCCTGTTTAGCCAGATGGTCTGCCTCCTTGTACCCACAAAAAGTTTACAATAAATCCAGATTGTCTTATTCTAAATAGACTTTGCATCACTTCATATATTAAATATCGTCTTGCTACCGATATTCCACTTGACAAGCTATTGATAGCTGAAAGTGAACCTGTGCATATCACTGACCTTGTAGGTTGTATTTCTTCTAGCCATTGAAGTGCTAGGAATATTGCTATTAATTCTGAAGTAAACACAGAAATATGATCAGAGATTCTCTTTGAAATTTTAACTTTAAAAAGAGTTATGTAAGCTGCTGCTGCTGCTGTAAATCTAGAATCTGGACCCTTTGATCCATCTGTATAAATTTACACTGCGTCATAATATATTCGATCAATATGTTTTTGTACTGTTAAACTTTCCAACACATTTCTTTCCTTGTTATGCTTATATTCATACAACTGAATGTCCACTAGATGCATATGGAAAAGCCAAGGCGGTATTGCTGACTTTTGTTGATATCACTTATTCATATGTTTTGTGCCTCCTTATTGGCTGTCCATCCAATGCTTGTTGATTTTCTATACTCGTATTCCCAGCAATCATTCAAAACTTTCTTAACTGGATGACTATCTGAATGACCTTTTACCTTTTTGAATCCCTCCACATGCTGAAGTGTCCTTGGGCAAGACACTGAACCCCAAGTTGCTCCCAATGGCAGGCTAGTGCCTTGCATGGCAGCTCTGTGTGTGTGTATGACTGTACGAGTGTGTGTATGAATGAGTGAATGAGTCACAGTGTAAAGCACTTTGAATACCGATAAGGTTAAAAAGGTGCAGTATAAGTGCAGACCATTTACCATAAAACTGGATAGAATGGAAGTAAAAGGTAGAATGTATAACTGGATGATGAATTTTTTGTTTAAAAGATCTATACAAGTGAGAGTGGGGTCTGCTTTTTCTCAGGTATATCAAGTAGAGAACAGAACACCCCAAGGGTTTAACATATTTAACATAATGATTAATGATGCTTTACAAAAAGAAAAATTAACCCAACAATAAATATTAATACGTATGGACAACAATTGGAGCAAACATCAGTAGTTAGATTCATGGGAACATGGATGGATTCAAAATTGAACTTTATGTAATGAGGTGTTTGGCATGAATTGAATGGGGAGCATGCCGTCAGTCTCTTAAAAGTATATATTGTGCACTAATGGATGTATGGTGTACAGTTCTGCATCTAAAACACTACGTTTAAAAGTTGAGTCATTGCAAACACAAGCATTGAGAATATGTTGTTGAGCAATAAGATCATCTCCAGTAACAGCCGTACAAGTAGAGATGAACGAAATGCCTCTAGAAATTAGAAGGTTCAAATTAAAGATGAGATACTGGACTAATATAAAAGGTCATTCAGATAGTCATCCAGTTAAGAAAGTTTTGAATGATTGCTGGGAATACGAGTATAGAAAATCAACAAGCATTGGATGGACAGCCAATAAGGAGGCACAAAACATATGAATAAGTGATATCAACAAAAGTCAGCAATACCTCCTTGGCTTTTCCATATGCATCTAGTGGACATTCAGTTGTATGAATATAAGCATAACAAGGAAAGAAATGTGTTGGAAAGTTTAACAGTACAAAAACATATTGATCGAATATATTATGACGCAGTGTAAATTTATACAGATGGATCAAAGGGTCCAGATTCTAGATTTACAGCAGCAGCAGCAGCTTACATAACTCTTTTTAAAGTTAAAATTTCAAAGAGAATCTCTGATCATATTTCTGTATTTACTTCAGAATTAATAGCAATATTCCAATCCTGCGATTAGTGGCTGACCCGCTCTACCACCTGAGCCACAGCCGACTTTATTAAAAGTCCCTCTTTCCACATCATATTGTATGCTTTTCAACGTCAAAACATACTCCTACTAACACTTCCTTGTTTACTTGTGCCTTTCTTATTTCAGCTTCCAGGCATAAAACAGAATCCATTGTGCTTCTCCCTTTTCTGAAACCACTTTGTAATGCAGAGAAAAGGTGTTTATTTTCAATAACATATATCAATCTGTTTATGACCGTACACTCCATTAGTTTGCATAAATTCGACGTTAATGCTACGGGCTGCGAATGATCCTTCCCTGGCTTTGCTATTGGCACTATGATCCCATGCTTCCAGTCATCTGGTAATTTCCCTGATTCCCAAACCTTATTAAAAAGACTCAAAATAATATTGATAGGTGTTTCACCATCTCATAACAGATGTCATCTCTACCTGGAGAAGTTTGTTTTACCACAGCAAGCGCTTTCTTCAGTTCAAACAGGGTAAACTCTAAATCTAATGTACATCCTGGCGGTCCTTTTTCCTCCAGAATTTGAGGGTTCTTACTCAAGCTCAGATCCCGATATCTCCTCATTCCTTCTGTTATACTTGAATTACTATGCACATTAGCAAATCTGCTAACACCATGCTGTCTGATATTACTGATCTATTGTTATGTACTAAGACAGGAATGTTACTGTTTCTTTGTTTCCCTCCCATCTTTCTTATCATACTCCGTACTTCATTCATTTCAATTTCTTCTCCAATATTATTACAAAATTCCCTCCAATATATTTTCTTAGATGTCCGTATTACTCTTCTCACTATAGCCTGTGCTCTTTTATAATGAATAAAATCATTATAATTGAATGATCTTCTTACTCTCTTAAGTGCTTTATTTCTTTTTTTAGTTGCATTCCTCATTCCACCATGGGACAGCTTTTCTTCTGCTTCCTGTCCTCTTCTTACCAATTACTTCTTCAGCTGTCCTCCGAAGAACTTCACTTAAATTATAATTAAAAGCTTCTACATCCTCTATAGAATTACTAATTTCTGCCATTTTGTTTTGACATAATTCATTATATTTTTCCCAATCTGTCTGTTATGATCTGTTATTGTACTACCCCATAATGTACTGTGTGCATTAAAGTCACCACACCACGCTACTTTATAATTTCCATTCCCTCCAATATTTTCTAATGTATTTACCTCAACTATTCTATACCCAATACCTTGTTTAATATATGTTGCTACCCCACCACCAATTCCTTTATGTCTATCTCTTTTAATTATATTGTATCCATGCATTAAAATGTGATAGCCATGTTTCTCGCACACAAATAATGTCAGGATCATTTTCTTGGTTTGTTATGAATTTCTTGAATTCTTGTCCATTGGCAATTAAACTTCTTGCGTTCCATTGTAAGATTGTAATCACCATTATGAACCACCACATGCTGTCTGATTATTTACTGTCTGGCTGTTTGTTATTTGCATCTTAAGCCTTTCGTTTATCATATCTACATTAACATCTTCTAATTCCAAGTACTTTTCAGCAGCTCTGATAATGATTGTAATTCTTTCTGTCCTACTTTCGGTTTAGGCAGAACAATTCACCACTTCTGCCATGAATGACACTTTATCTACAATCACTTCTTTCTCTTTACTTTGTTCTTGCAACTTAACTTTTTTGTTGTGGAATTGTTGCCTTAGCTTCTATTAATTTGGTTGTCCGTTTTACCTTCTTGAGAGCTTCAGCGTATTCCTGCTTCCACTCTGACATTTTTAACTTTCACTGTATTTTTCCTCACTAAACAACCTCCATATCCCGCGCTATGTTCACCTCAGCAATTACAGCACTTAGGGTTTGTACCTTGCTCACATTTGCCATATTCATGCTCACCTCCACATCTCTGTTTGCCTCTGCACACAGCTGCTACATGTCCGAATTTTTGACATTTATAACATCTTAATGGTGGTGGAACGTAAGGTCTAACCATAAAGCTCACAAATCCCACGTATACTCTCTCAGGTAACTTATTCTCATCAAAGTTTAATACCACTGAGAGGCTGTCTGTCTTTACATTGTTTCTAACGTACTTCAGCCATCTGACATAATTTACTGAAGCTCCAGTTATGTGTCTTTTGATCTTTTCAACTGGAACATTGGTTGAAATCCCCATTATCACACCTTTAACCCAAATCTTTTCTTCAGGGATTAAACATACTACTTTATGCCCGAGCAGTGATTTAATTCCCAGGGCCGCTTTTTGTTGCCTGCCATCTTTACAAAACAGCATAATTTTACCATCCCTTCAGGTCTTAACACTTTCAATCGTCCCTATTATTTCTTTCAGTGCTATTGTTAATTTCAAAGGGTTGATGATATTTAGAGACTCTGTAATAAACTTCATCAATACCTTAAATTCCTCTTTCCTCCTTCTTGCCAGATGATTACCATTTTCACTGTCTGTTTCTGATATTTGTCCCCAACTTTTCTTTCTTATCCTAGCTTCTACCACCTTCCATTCATTACATGCATTTCCTTCTTTATCCGCATCCAACATTTCATCCTCCATTTCCGGATTGCTTCCAGAGTCTACGCTACTTCCTACCATCAGCGCTCTAGTCACAATCCAGCCATCACCAACTGCCCACGTCGTTGGACCAACACCGAAGGATCCCAGCCCTGTCTCAAAATAGACAAATTAAGCCGGGTTTCAGACCCAAACTGCTGAGCTGCATCGAAAATGTCTTTACAAAATGATACAGATCAGCTGAAATCTTTACGCACATGAGTCGGTTTTGACACTCAGGGGCGGGGCCCAAACCGTTCTGTTAACAAATGCTATTGGCTGCTTGCAAATCCTCTGAAAAAATTATTTTGATTGGCTGCTTGGAAGACGTAAATGACGTCCTCCTGTTGCGATTGGCTGTTGTTGGCCCCATCCGAATGAAGACACTCAAAACAGAAAGCGGGATCTGGGATGTGTTGGGAACGGGATGACGGACCGTGAAGATGTACGTTTTCTTTCGAACTTCATACATGTTTGTACATATAGTAGCTATAAGATTTTTTTGTGCATTGGAGAAGAAGCTTTCTTATTCACAGCAGCGCCATCTTTGATTTATAACGGGAATGAAAGCAAGGCTGTGAGGGATAGACATACATATCTTTAGTGGATTGTTCTGCTTACGAAACACTGCAAAAATATCTTTCCAAAAAATGTTAGTAGACAAACTCCAGACAACATATCATAAGTGATCTAGGAGCTTTTTACAGGGGATGCCATTGAAAACACGGTAAGTCGATCCCAAACAGCATCGCTTTCATACCCGTCATGGTGCTGCTCTGAATAAGGTCTATAACAAATCTCGCTAACAAATCTAAATGTTAAATCCAAATCTAACAATGATTAGCTGATGCTAACATCTAGGATGTGTTATTATAGGCTAATATTGCCAAGTCCAGTAACATTAAAATTTTCATGGTTTTTTTTGTTGTTTTGTTTGTTTGTTTTCATTGATACAAGGATGTCTATCGACCTGAGCATATGATGGGCGTTCTTCCAAAACGGCTTACCCAAGTTTGCATGTAAGTGATTCAAATGTTTAGTAAAATGTATACATAACTGCTCGTGTTACTTATAGATAAGGTAACACAGCACCACTTCTCCCTATGGAAAGTGTAAATATTTCATAAATGTATTAAAGATATTAACATTTAGCTTCAGGTCAGTTGTTTTCTCACATGCTACTTCTTGCTTAAGATTATAGTGATATTATTCACATGACCGCAGCATTTGCAGGGACCCCATTTTCAATAATTTAATCAGAAATGTGGCCCACTCGCACAGCTTCTTCCATTAGCTTCTCATATGTTTTTTGTCTTTTTTGTATTCCCTGGATACAGAACCCTTTTATGGTTAAGTAAAGGTGTCATTCATTTTATTAGTGGAACTTTGGAGTGTGGAGCTCTCATAAGATCACCAGTTGATCTTGATTTCCTGGAATTTACGTCGTCAAGAAATTTACATTTTTCAGACCCTTTCAAGACATGCTGATATGCCATCACCAGCCATCCAGGAGCTCTTTTCCCTTGTCAGACTGCAAACAGAACATACAGTCCCACAGACTACTGTAACTACTGTGGGTGGCAGGACAGGGCGCCAAAAAATATAACATTGAAATGGAGACTTTGACTGATCTTTGCAAAACTTCAGGGCATTTCACACTGTCAGTAGATGAATGAGAGAGTTTGGTTTTTCCCACAAAAAAAATTACAGTAACATCAGTGATCAAGACCTCAATAGATTGGTTGCCCAGATTAAAAATGAAATGCCCTCTGCTGGATCCCGAATGGTCAAAGGCAGGCTTCAGTCCATGGGGATTTGCATTCAGTGGAGAAGAGTAGCTGCTTCAATGCATGAAGTGGATTCGATAGGAGTCCTGTCCAGAACGTATGGATTGGGATGTGTGGTATGCCACACATATTCTGTGAGAGGGCCCCTGTCTCTCTGGCATGTGGATACTAATCACAAGTTAATAAGGTTGTAATAAGGTTGTGTCGATGCACGGTTATTTGTTGCAGCATTCAAGCACATTAACTGTAACATATGAACTTGGTGATACAACCATCCATCATATAAAAATTATCATAACTGCAATGATGGAAGCCCTTACCTTCCTGGAGTATCCATCCACTGCTCCAAAAATTACAATGTTGTACCTATTAAGCAAGGATTGAAACAAAATGACCATTTTGTATCTGGATTTCTACTAATACAATGCAAGGAGACATGGGTTTATATTTTTAACAGTTAAATGACACGTGGTTTCACAGACAAGGCTTAAGCCTAGTCGCAGACTAAAGTGCATGATTGAGCTGTTTCAACTGCAAGAATTTAGCACTGACATATTTTAAGATATTGTTCCATTATTCCATTGTTTTGTCTCAAGATGAACACCAGTAATGTTTATTTCTAAAACATGTTTAAAAAAGCTTCTTAAATGTCCTAATTTAACTAAGGCCTAATCCTGGCTTAATCTAAGACCTGTCTGTGAAACTGGGCCTTTATCTATTAATGTTTCATAACCAAAAGAAAGAATTCTTTCATCTAATGTTATTAAATAAGAAATACTCATAAAAGTATATGACAATGGACAATAGCACAACCTTATTAACTTGTGATTAGTATCCACATGCCAGAGAGACAGGGGCCCTCTCACAGAATATGTGTGGCATACCACACATCCCAATCATACATTCTGGACAGGACTCCTATCGAATCCACTTCATGCATTGAAGCAGCTACTCTTCTCCACTGAATGCAAATCCCCATGGACTGAAGCCTGCGTTTGACCATTTTTAATCTGGGCAACCAATCTATTGAAGTCTTGATCACTGATCAAACTCTCTCATTCATCTACTGACAGTAGGGCTGGGCAATACAGTTAAAAACATGTATCACGGTATAATGATTCATATCATTCTGTATCGATAATTATTAATAAATTTTAATAAACTTTTTTAAACAAAGACCAGTAGAAAAAAGGTTTAAATTTAACCACTGTATTTGTAATTTCTATTAAGGCAAACAAAAAATACTTTGTTTTAACAGTCAAAATACAATATATTTGTTTAAATTCTTTCTTATACAGTATCTTATATGAAGATTAAATAAATAAGTGTTAAAGAACTTAATAAATAAAATGTTACAAAAATCGTTTGGAGGATTTCTCATATGGCATTGTTGTCGAGTACCTCTCCATCGTGGACTTCTTGAGGGTTGTTTGTTGAGGTTAGGTAGGGTTGTGGGTGGACTATATGTTGCATATTCTAAAGGGTGAAAGCGGTTAAGGTGATGAAATAAGTTGCTTGTTTTTCCGTACCTGGCCGGGACATTTTGGTTTTTTTTCTCAAAGCTTACACACAACGGTGTTCTGATGTTGGTCAGACGTAAAGAAACCAAAAAACTGCCACACTGCGAGCTGACATGCACTTTTTTTTTTATTCAAAATCTCCTCATCGCCGGCAGGCAAGGCACTAATTTTCGCAATTTGCATGTGTGTTCGTGTGTGATGTCACATGGCGATGGTGCAACCGAACCCTACAGCAACGCAACTTGTCATTGGCTGTTTGCTTGTCACTCGTAGCACGCTCCTTTAACTGACAGTGCGACACAAAACGCCCAGATGTTTTGCAATGTAGTGTACAGAGAAGTTTAGTTTGCAAACTTCAAAGTCTCCATTTCAATGTTATATTTTTTGGCGCCCTGTCCTGCCACCCACAGTAGTTACTTCTGTCTGTGGGACTGTATGTTCTATTTGCTGTCTGACAAGGGAAAAGAGCTCCTGGAGGGCCTGGATGACTGGTGATGGCATATCAGCATGTCTTGAAAGGGTCTGACAAACGTAAATTTCTTGACGACATTCCAGGAAATCAAGATCAACTGGTGATCTTATGAGAGCTCCACACTCCAAAGTTCCACTAAAAAAATGAATGACACCTTTACTTAACCATAAAAGGGTTCTGTATCCAGGGAATACAAAAAAAGACAAAAAACATATGAGAAGCTAATGGAAGAAGCTGTGCAAGTGTGTCACATTTCTGATAAAATTATTGAAAATGGGGTCCCTGCAATTGCTGAGGTCATGTGAATAATATCACTATAATCTTAAGCAAGAAGTGGCATGTGAGAAAACAACTGACCTGAAGCTAAATGTTAATATCTTTAATACATTTATGAAATATTTACACGTTACATGGAGAGAACATGAAAAAAAAAGCTTCTTCTCCAATGCACAAAAAAATCTTACAGCTACTTTATGTACAGACATGTATGAAGTTGGAAAGAAAACGTACATCTTTACGGTCTGTCATCCCGTTCCCAACACATCCCAGATTCCGCTTTCTGTTTTGAGTGTCTTCGTTCGGATGGGGCCAACAACAGCCAATCGCAACAGGAGGACGTCATTTACGTCTTCCAAGCAGCCAATCAAAATTATTTTTAGATAAGCTGCGATTTGCAAGCAGCCAATAGCATTTGTTAACAGAACGGTTTGGGCCCCGCCCCTGAATGTCAAAACCGTCTTGTGTGCGTAAAGCAGTGGCGTAAAGATTTAAGCTCGCGTGTGTTCAGATCTACGCGCGCGTGAGACCTGTTAGGACTCGCTGCTTTGTTATTTCTTCTTGTGACTTTTTAATTTGTGCACAATCATATATATATATATTTTTGTGCTCGAGTTTGGCATTTGCATGTTCTGCAGGTTTATATTTTACGTGCCTGCTTTGTCACGATGCTCACATTGTTGTAATTCACTTGTGCGCTGTGTTTATGCGCTTGCGCTGTTTTGTCCATCACTGAACCCCATATTATTCCTTCAGTTTCAGTTTTAGATCTTTTCATGTGTTAAAAGGTATTATGATGCATAAACATTTTGTTTATTTACTTATTTATTTTTTGAAGTCTAAAACTTTAATAGCATCACATACTTTTCACTAACAGATACAAATAAATCCCAAGTTGGAGATAATGAAGCCAGTGACACAGTAACTAAGCCTATTTTCTCAGGAGAAAAAATCATCCGGAAGTGACAATAAATGACCCAGATTTGTAAAATGTAAAAATGCCTCATTGTGAATTCCTTTAACTGTTCTGATATTATAGATATATTTAATAATATTCAAGGTGTATTTCTAGTTATGGGTTTAGTGCCTCCGCAGACATTGTAGTGACCCATAGTCTAGTATCAGAAATACATTTTTTTTGATCCATAAATTGACAATAAATGCACCCTGGATTTGATTGTCAGAGACATTTTTTCCGCTAAACATTTAAAAAATGGACTATGACAAAATTTCATTCAAATACTTGCATTTAATCCCTTCGTTAACATGAGTTCTTAATCTGAATAATTACATTGAGTATATTACCTGCTACCCATAAAATTAAATCAACATCAAATCATATTTTATGTGACTAGGCTTAGTAAAGCTAAATCACACAAACCTCATGCAAGACTACAAGTGTGATATTGCTTTTATACAACAGTTCAATGAACAAGTAAATAAATAAATGAGGAAAAACTAAAGACTGACACAAAAAAGCACACTTATGCATGGAACTACTTTCTTATGCCACAGATCAGGATCTGCCATTATAAATACATTTTTAAAAGAGATATTTATTTTATTTTTATCTGTTTTGAAATTGCATGTTCATCCATATGGCGTAGTTTTATATTAGGTTATTTTTATGCACGATACATAGAGGTATCTTATTTTCAATATCACTAAATGCAGTCTAACAGAAACATTTTGCATTGTACATTATCGCAGACACTATGGAACTCTGTGGGCGTGGCTTCACAAAGTTTCACTTACCACTTATGAGGACACATTTCTTAACTCTCGGTTTGAATGTCATGACAAAGGAAAAGTTTATGACGGCTGCTCATGTTAACTCCAGCGGACAACAAATCCACCACTGCAAATGTACAAATGTATTCAACCAAAGCGTTCAGACTTTCATTCCTTTACTAGCAATAAATAGCCGTTTTTAAAACACAAATATCAAGGAGGGCTAAAAGAAGACAAGTTGTGCTCTGCCCATCACTGACAAACATGGCTCATACTCTCTCTAGAACTACAAACCCATCATCTAAATCAGGTTCAAGCCAACTTTGACTAGGCCACCTCAAAACTTTAATTTAGCTTTTTTTTTTTAGCCATTCAGTGGTGGACTTGCTTCTGTTATTTCAATTATTGTCTTGCTGCATAATCCAGTTGTGCTTGAGCTTCAACTCTGGACTGATGACCGGACATTCTCCTTTAGGATTTTCTGGTATAGAGCAGAATTCATGTTTCCCTCAATTATTTAAAGTCGCCCGGGTCCTGATGCAGCAAAGCATCCCAACATCATCACACTACCATCACCTTGCTTGACCGTAGGAATGATGTTCATTTCGTGGAATTCTGTGTTTGATGTACACCAGATGTAACGGGACCCCTGTCTTCCAAACAGTTCCACTTTCGACTCATCGGTCCACAGAACATCCTCCCAAAAGCTTTGAGGTTCGTCAAAGTGTGTTTTGGCAAAATTCAGATAAGCCTTAATGTTCCTCTGGGTTAGCAGTGTTTTTCACCTCACCACTCTCCCATGGATGCCATTTTTGGCCAGTGTCTTTCTGATAGTGGAGTCATGAACAGTGACCTTTATTGAAGAGGCTTGCAGTTCATTGTATGTTGTCTTTGGCTTTTTTGTGACTTCCTGGAAGAGTCATCGTTGTGCTTTGGGATGAATTTTGGAAGGTTGGACACTTCTGGGTAGGTTCACTACTGTGCCAAGTTTTCTCCATTTGGAGATAATGGCTCTCAATGTGGTTCTTTGGAGTTTCAGAGACTTTGAAATAGCTTTGAACCCTTCCCAGACTGACATATTTCAATCACCTTTTTGCTCATCATTTTTGGAATTTCTTTCGACCTTGGAATAGTGTTACTTGGTGAGACATTTTAGCCAACTTCATGCTGCTGAAAAAGTTCTATTTAGTTGTTGATTTGATTGAACAGGGCTGGCAGTAATCAGACCTGGGTTTGTCTAGTCCAGCTGTACCCCATTATGAATGCAATTTCAAAGATTTGGGAATTAATTAACTAAGGGGCAAATACTTTTTCACACAGGCATGGTTTGCTTTTTTGCTTCAATAAATAACATCATCATTTAAAAGCTGTATTTTGTGTTTACTCAGATTGTCTTTGTTTTATGATAGATTTTGTTTGAATTTTTGAAACAATTTATGAGATATACACAAAAACAAGAAATTAGGAGGGGGCAAATACTATTTCACAGCACTGTATATTGTTGTACCTTTAGTATATGATTTGACCACAAAGCTTATTATGAATTACCCACTACAGCAGTAAGTCACTCCATTTGATCTATAATTGTCCCTTTTACAAAGTATAGAAATAGAAAAATGAGAACTGGAGTGTAGAACATCACGCCACCAACCACAAACACGAGAGCTAAACAATTTTTATGTATAATCTGACAATGTCAGCTAAACGTTTGCAAAACAAACAAACAAACAAACAAAAATTCCCTCTTGGAATGTGAATGAAATATTGAAGATTTGTCTGACAGCATAAATTCATTTGTAAGTTATTATTTATGCAGCATTTGCAATCAAGTGTAAATGCTGTTTGACACTTTTAGACACAAATACAGGAAGTGAGCCTGTAGAAATCCACGAACACTCAGTGACTATAATGACATAAACCGAGACACATCTGCCCTTATCTTTTCTTTTCAAGTGACCCTTTATTTCTTTTGTAAAATTATCAAATTCATACAAAATGGGGAGAGAGGAAACATCACAACTTTTTGACATGCGGATAGTCATTTTGATTTTTCTATGGCTCATAAAAGGCAAGTGTTTATTCTGTTTTAATTCAATTTACTCGTATTGATATGAAATACTTTAGGGAAGTCCTGTTGAGTGACATACTTTACAACATATAAAACTATTTTCAACAGTTAATTGTTTATAACTATTATGTATGTAGATTTCATGAACTTATATTGATTGAGCGACGAGGCGCCCCATGCCTAAATCTGCTACTGAGCACAGGCGAAATTAAAATGAACATTAAAGAAATACTGATGTATAAAGTATGATAATTCTTTCAGGCAATTAAATATTGTTCCATCAATAACGTTGACAACTCAAACTGAAGAACTAACAGTTGGTCTTTTATTTATACAGGTGTTGAGTGTAGAAAAGCAGCAGCAGAAAGAGAATTCTCTCTTCAGAATGGAGGATCTGTCACTATTCCATGTCACTATGACAGCAAATACACAAAACATAAGAAATACTGGTGCTATGAGGCCAATGCAGCATATAATTACTGCTCTATTCTGGCATATGCTAATGACACCAAGGAAAAGTTGTCAGTAATTGATCACCCTGATCAGAGTTTATTTACTGTGACTATGAGAGACCTGCAGAGTAAAGACACTGGGTTTTACTGGTGTGTTGTGGAAATTGGAGGAAAATTTCAACTGGATGAGACAGAGCAGATTTATATGACAATCCAATCAGGTATGAGATTTGTTTCACAGCACTTTCCATAACTACGGCATACTGTTGTGACCAATGACATTTTAGGTATTATAAAGAAACAAATCCATGTTTTTTGTTGTGACTGTGAGATCTATTAGATATTTTAAATAAAACTTTTATGTACATGAAGATTCGCTAGTTTTAAACACATGAAAAGTCTTTGGCCGGTGCTGCATCAGAGGTCTTGACCTTCTTTACTAATTCAAATAATACAAGTGCCATTACAACACAATTTTGACCATTTTTTACAGCCTGGCAAGAAGAAAAAAAATATTTGTATTGTATTAATGGGAATTCATTTATTAAATACGTTTATCAATAACTTTAAACCAACATTTGTATGGAGCCAGAAATATGACAAAACAATTTGAATTTGAATTGTGTAAATTTGAATTATAGACTTTTGAATTTGAATTATAAGTGAGATTTTGCCAAATTTAATATTACGTTGTATTTTTAATATCTTTGAATTTGAATTTTTCTAACTCCAATCCTGGACATTTTATATTTAACCAAATTGAATTGTTTTTTATGGCATAATTTTATAAATATGTATTTTCAAACAGCAGATTTTTGGTTCTGAATTCTTACACTGTAAATATTCAGTTTAAAAAAAATACAGCTTCAAGTTTTCAAGATGAAGAAGAAATTCAGAACACCAAATTCAATATTCTAAAATTCAAACTGCAGAAATTCAGATCTACAGAAAGTGGGTCAGAGGTCAAGCTTCCGTGTTCCGCAGGGAAGAGTAGAGGCTCTCGGAAAAGTCGAACGGAGCATTTTGGCCAATTGCAGGTCGAGGTGCAATAATTATCTTGTGCGAGCGTGATTCAAAAGGTCCCATTCTGACCATGAAGTGGTTCTTAAACTTTTATTATTTATATTTTTATGGTTAGCACATTATAACTGTGAGAAATATAAATTGTACATGCTGTCTTTATAATAATTATATAATTATATAATCAAACATTGAAAATAGTAAACGGTTGACATAATATTTAAGTTTTCTGGTCTTAAGTGCCTCGTTTCACTGACCTTTTTTTTTTTTTTTTACAAATAAAACACTTAATTTTTACTTAAAAAAAGTAGTTATTTTGTTTCCTATTTTTGGAAGTCTCACACATTTAAATGGCAAATTCACACAAGTCCTAATGCAGATGCTGAATTAACCCTGTCTCTGTGTTCAGTTCCTGATCTCTCTGTGGTGAACAGCAGTTTAACTGGACAGGAAGGTGGTAATATCAGTGTCCAGTGTCTCTACAGTTCTGGATATAAGAATGAACTCAAACAGTGGTGCAGATATAAAGACAAGAGATGTTACACAGTGGGGAGGAATGACACATCCCAGAATCCATCAGTTCAGATCAGTGATGATGGGAGTAATTCCTTCAGTGTGGTGATGACTGGCCTGACAGAGAGTGATTCTGGCTGGTACTGGTGCTCTGTAGGAGATCTGCAGGTGCCTGTTCAACTCACTGTGACTGTCACTGAGACTGAGACCAAACCAGGTAATACAGATGCAATAAATCTAAATCATATTTTTTTGCTGTTAATAACTAAATATTAATAAGACATTCAAATTCTTTACTTTTTTGTCCATTTCTATTTTGCAGCTGTTGTGACCACAGAAGCCGGATTTAAGGAAGAAATGTTAGTAGCCTATTAACAACATTTCCTAATTAATGAGACAGTTCAACTTAAAATGAAAATTCTGTAATTATTTTCTCCCCTTATGTCATTCAAAACATGTATGCCACAAAAGGTGAACTTTGAAGAATATTCATGTTGTTGTTTCCCATACAATGACAGTTCATAGTGACCAAATCTGTCAAGCACAAACTTAAATAAACAAAACATAGAAGTAGTCGATACGGCTTGTGTGCAATATTCCAAATCAGTTTGTGTGTCAAACAGACATTAATTATTTACTGATTCATTATACATTGTTTATTCCCCTCAACTGCAGAACTTAATTAAGTATGGGTACAGATTTGATGTTGTGCATTTGGTCACAAGACACGTGAAAAAACAATAGCTTTGTAACACAGATCATTTCATGGGCAAGGAAGAGGCGAGAAACCGGCTTGTCAACATAAATAATAATTTAATTAAGAACTTAAAACAAACATTTAGGACAGCAGACATGTCTGCTGATTAAGTTCTCTCTCTCGATCTCCGTCCGCGAGTGGCCTTTATCCCTCTTGACGGCTCAATTTAGCCTGATAC
Source organism: Moxostoma hubbsi (assembly GCA_032164185.1). Taxonomy (NCBI): domain Eukaryota; kingdom Metazoa; phylum Chordata; class Actinopteri; order Cypriniformes; family Catostomidae; genus Moxostoma; species Moxostoma hubbsi. Next base: position 46,061,723 of record JAVLUX010000009.1, on the reverse strand, counting down.
GGGACCGGGCATGCGCAATCACGCGCCGGTCCCGCCCTCCACCGTGCCACATTCCTCCCCCGTTCTCTCAGGCTGGGGACCCCCGGCCTGACGTACATCCCCTGGGGGGGGGGGGGGGGGGGGGGGGGGGGCGCCTCCCGCGCGGTCTGCCGGCGGGTCATCCCCATCAGCCTGGACGAGGGAGGGGGCAAGGGGAGGGAAACAACAATTAAAAATAGGGGGGGGGGAGGGTTCCTGCACTGGGCAGTACCTCCCCTCCCACAAACACCATAATTTAAAAAAAAGAGGGAAAAGGCCAACGCAGAGCGGTATTGAGAGAGAGAGGAGAGAGAGATTAAAGGAAAGAAAGAAAAAAAAACGTACTCACCGGCTCTCTGATACGCCGTAGCTCGTTCCTCAGCCACTTCTCCACCCTCTACAGGACAACAGCCGCGCCTCTCCGGGCAGATCGGAGGCAGTCCTCAGCCCCTGGCGGACGGAACGCCCCGCCGCGTTCCCGGGGTGTCGAAGGGGCCTCCCCCCGCCCCTGGCAGCGGTTCTCCCGCTCCAGGCGGTCGACGGTCTCCAACCCCGCCGCGTTCCAGCGGCTACTAGGGGACTCCCCCGCCCCTGGCAGCGTCCCCAACCGCTCCAGGCGGTCGGCCAGGAGCCCCTCCTCCCCTCGCGGTCGGCGGCCGCTCCTCCGCGTCCAGGTGGCTGGGCTCCTCCGTCTCCCGGCAGATGGCCGCGGCTGCTCCATTGAGAAGTGGCGAGAACTCCGCTACGGCGTATCCCTCTTCCTTCCCGGGTTTCGGCACCAATGTAACACAGATCATTTTATGGGCAAGGAAGAGGCGAGAAACCGGCTTGTCAACATAAATAATAATTTAATTAAGAACTTAAAACAAACATTTAGGACAGCAGACATGTCTGCTGATTAAGCTCTCTCTCTCGATCTCCGTCCGCGAGTGGCCTTTATCCCTCTTGACGGCTCAATTTAGCCTGATACGGGACCGGGCGTGCGCAATCACGCGCCGGTCCCGCCCTCCACCGTGCCACAAGCTTTAATTATTATTTATTTAATTGTTAATTATTTTCAGACATGTAGTGATAATGCTGTATTTAGAATTCAGAGCTATGGCGGAATAGAAGATTATCAGTGAATAGCAACTTTAGTTTTTATCTGTTCTTCACAAAAAGCTGTCGTTTGATTTGAGAAGACTTGGTATATAAAGTCGTGTGAATATTCTTTAAAAATTGAACTTTTGTGTTCTATAGATAAAATAACAGCATGCAGGTTTAGAACATCATGAGGCTGAGTAAATAATTACTATTCCTAAGATATTTTATCAATGACTCTATGTACACTGATGAGCCTAAACATTATTACCACCTGCCTAATATGCTGTTGGTCCTCCGCGTGCCACCAAAACACCACTGACCTGCCGAGGCATGGACTCTACAAGACCCCTGAAGTTGTCCTGTGGTATCTGGCACCAAGACAATAGCAGCAGTTCCTGTAAGTTGCCTCATGGAGCCGCTGTGGATCGGACTTGTTGGTTCAGCACATCCCACAGACGCTCAATCAGATTGAGATCTGGGGAATTTGAACTCTTCATCATGTTCCTCAAACCATTCCTGAACAATGTGTGCAGAGTGGCAGGGTGCATTATCCTGCTGAAAGAGGCCACTGCCATCAGTGAATACCATTGCCATGAAGGCCACTGTCTGTTGGTGCTCACCCGTGCTGACTGGGAGCACTCCACAATCCTTGCTGTTTCAGAGATGCTCTGACCCAATCATCTGGCCATAACAATTTGGCCTGTGTCAAAGTCACTCAAGTCTTTACCCCTGGCCATTTATCCTGCATTCAACAAGTTGACTATGAGAAATGATTGTTTGCTTACCATCTATTCTACCCAGACCTTGACATGTGGCCTTGTTAGGAGATGATCAACATTATTCACTTCACCTGTGAGTGTTCATAATGTTTTCGCTCATCAGTGTATATTGAAGTATCATGTAGTACAATTAATTCTGTTTCTGATCATTCTGTCTGTTCTTTCTGCCCTTTCTCTTTTTTGCGTTTCTGTAGTAGTTTATTGTCAAATCAGTTGTGATGTAATCTTGATTCCTCTGAAAAGTTCATTTCTTTCTGTTGTTTCTCTCTTAGCGGAAATGCAGCTCTGTCGTCTAATACACCAATTTCCATTAACAACAATTAAACATCAATCAGTGAGAAGCAACAAAACTATTTTAAGTATGATGTTTATTGCTTAAATTGATAGCTTAGGATACAATATATAGATATGAAAACATTTGATAAACTGATTAAAAATAAATGATTCCCTCAGTAATAGAGTTCATTATGTGTAAGCTGTATTTGCTCATGGTTTTAAATTTAGCTTTGTGTTCAACACTCAACTGTGTGCCTTTCCTTTCTGTTCTATTTTTGCAGAATTTCAATGTCTTAGTCACAGGTTTAAAATAGTTTAAAGCAACCAACAAACAACATACACTTAAAGGTACCCAGGTAGCTCAAAGCAATTCCAAAATTTTGAAATGGATTCAGTGACTCCCTGGATGGAGAGATTTGACCACCCACTTGCTCCGCCACTGCTTAGTGCCATCCTACAAATGTTATTTACTGTCTTGAATATATATATATATATATATATTGGGAGAAAAACATTTTCTTGCCGAGAAAATCTTGCTTGATTTTTTTTCAACTTTTTTGTTTCCACAGATTATTATTATTATTATTGCAGGACATAGACTCAGGAAGGTACTAAGGGTGTGTTCACACTTGTAGTTTGGTTCTCTTGGTCTGGACCAAAAAAATTAAAATAGAAATTTAGTCCTGGTTCTCTTAGCGTTCACACTGGCATATTTAACAACAAACCTAAAGATGCAAAACAAAAGGCATCAGGATAAGGTCACAACCTGACTGGACAGCTTTTATGATGTATATTTTGCAACAGAACTTGCCGAACATCCAAAACAATGTTGGCTGCTGGGCGAAATGTGCTTGTTGGTGTAACGAGGGGAGGCAGACAAGGAGTGAGGATCCAGAAGCAGTTTTATTGAAAATAACTCAAAGTCAAGTGAACGGTGAACACAGGGACAAATAAAACATCCACGAGGGGAAAATAAAGGTATAAACACAAGATATCAACACGGGGAATCTTCCAAGGAGGGCACAGGCAGGAACACGATTGAAGGCTGGGTTGAAGTGGAACATTCATCTAACACCAAACACCTAACATCAAACAATAACCAACAAAGGACAAGGTAAACATGAGGGCTTAAATAAAAAACCAAGGGGAAACAAAAGCCAATGGACAAACAGAACTCAAAACAAGATAATAAAGGCAATTAACTAAAACCAATGACAAAACTAGAACTGATAATAAAGCAATCAAACAATGAACCAATGAAAACCAGACACATGAACATGGAGGGAAAACAGGACATGACAAGACTGGGAAACAGGAACATGAGAATGATATCAAAATAAGAGTGCATAAAACAAAAGACAATATGGAGCGTAAAAGGTGCCAGAAACTTAAAAATAAAGGTACATAAACAAAAGACAGTATGGATCGTAACAGTTGGATTTTTGGATGTTTAGTGGTATTTTTACCAGCGGAGAACAAATGAATTGCTAATAAAATATGTAAAGGAGTGGTGATGGCGGTTCTGACGCCTGTAATGGGCAACATAGCTTCTATGATGTGAAGAACAGGTATGTTTGAGGTCAGTATTAAAGGAAAATTACTTCCTGTTTTTGGGTCCGTTTAGACATCTTTGGTCCATGCTGCATTCATATATCAATCGAACCGGACCAGTGTTCATTTGGAAGCGGACCAAGATGCACTATTCAAGGGGTCTTGCTCCGCTTGTTTGGTGCACACCAAGGTTCGGATGGCAGCGTTCAAACGCGTTCAAATGAACCGTACTAACAGAGCAATCCCACCAGAGTTCGTTTGAATCTAATCAAACCTGCCAAGTGTGAACACACCCTAAAACACCTAAAAATTCTCCAAGTGAATTTTTTTTTCACAGTGCAGTTCAGCGCTTCCTTAAACTAATAGAAGCATTTCTTTTTAGCGTTCCTTTTTACAGGCAGTTTGGATATCTGGTGGTGTGGCTTCCAGCAGTTGTACTGTTGCTGCTGCTGGTGATTGTGGCTGCCATTGCAACTGTAATACTGAAACAGAAGCACAGTCAGTATTAATAACCTTTTTTATTATTATTCTTGTTCCATCAATTTCAGTTTTAGATCTTTTCATGTGTTAAAAAGTATTGGGATGCATAAACATTTTATTTATTTACTTATTTATTTTTTGATGTCGCATTTGATAGCATCATTACTTTTTAACATATAGTTTTTTTTTTTCACTAACAGATACAAATAAACTCCAAGTTGGAGATAATGAAGCCAGTGACACAGTAAGTCAGATTATTTTCTCAGGAGAAAAAATCATCCGGAAGTGACAATAAATGACCCAGTTTTGTAAAATGTTGTAAAAATGCCTCGTGAATTCCTTCAACTGTTCTGATATTATAGATATATTTCATAATATTCAAGGTGTATTTCTATTTAGTGCCTCCGCAGACACTGTAGTGACATTTTTTGACACATAAAGGGACAATAAATGCACCCTGGATTTGATTGTCAGAGGCATTTTTTACTTTTACAAGAGCTTTTTTCCCTTAAACATAAAAAAAATGGACTATGCCAACATTTTTATTCAAATACTTGCATTTAATCCCTTCGTTAACATGAGTTCTTAATCTGAATAATTACATTGAGAATATTACCTGCTACCCATAAAATTAAATCAACATCAAATCATATTTTATGTGACTAGGCTTAGTAAAGCTAAATCACACAAACCTCATGCAAGACTGCAAGTGTGATATTGCTTTTATACAACAGTTCAATGAACAAGTAAATAAATAAATGAGGAAAAACTAAAGACTGACACAAAAAAGCACACTTATGCATGGAACTACTTTCTTACGCCACAGATCAGGATCTGACATTATAAATTAATTTTTAAAAGAGATATATTAAATTTTTATCTGTTTTGAAACTGCATGTTCATCCATATGGCGTAGTTTTATATTAGGTTATTTTTATGCACGATACATAGAGGTATCTTATTTTCAATATCACTAAATGCAGTCTAACAGAAACATTTTGCATTGTACATTATCGCAGACACTATGGAACTCTGTGGGCGTGGCTTACAATGGTTGTACTGTTGATATTACTGGTGATTGTGGTTGTCATGGCAAATGGAATAGTGAAAAAAAGAAGCACAGTCAGTATTAATTATTAATGGCTGATTTTATTCTATAATGCATTACATTGATACAACAATTGTTTAGGTATGAAAACTCTTACATAATGATTTATAGCATAAAGTAATCTCATCTCACATTAAAAAATGACAGAGCCAAAGCCAGTGGTGTAGTAAGCATTAATAATGAATGAGCTTAATATAAATCATATATAATTAGTTGCATCCTCTCTCAGTATATGTTCAGAGCAAGAAAAAGTATCCAAAGTGTGTTTGTGTACAATGATGCTCAGGTTAAGCATAAGTCTATATAATAATTTCAGATCATAACTATGACCCACAGTAAATACACGTGTTCATTCACAGGAAAACTGGTTGTCTTCCTCCACTTTGGATCTATGTAGTGAAGTGTCCTATATATCTGTGATCACACCTACCACTACAGCAGTGAGTGAATTCAGAACATTCAGTTGTGTTTAAACCTAATCGCAAAGCGTTTCAATGAGATGGAAGTGCTGATTTTATTCCATTACAAGCATGTCTTGTTAATTTTATTGGTCTGCATCCATTTATTTTCAAATATTCTTCTGTATCATGATTTATATTTCTAGTTCTGTCCAGTATCTGTCGGAGGACCTCAGTGTGACCTCGAGTGTGACCTACAGTTCTGACCTCAGACAGGTGAGACAGAGACTCTGAATGCATGAATCAACCTGTTTTTATTAAAGTTAATAATCACACAGATACTACACAGATATTGATTTGAGATCATCTCATTGATTACATTTTTAATCACAGATATGAATTTCTGGACCTGAAGAAAATATGAACATGGAGGGAACAGCATTGAAAGAAATTAATATCTGATTTAATGTAATTGTTTCACATTCCTGAAATCTTTGAAAATACAAATCATACAAACTGGCAGCACGTGTACAATTGTGTTGTCGTGAGTGGTGCAGAAATGTATGAATGTTGTGTAAAAATCTTACACGAATGCTCAGAAACAGAATAAAATCCTCACTCTTCGTTTTTTACTAAATAATTTTTTGTTATCGTCATAAATTTGTTCAGCATGCGTAAATGATGTGAGCTTCTGTCATATGTTCTGATCTTTAATTAAATAAATGTATTACATTCACACCTACAGTGCTGTGAAAAAGTGATATTTTTCACATCTCAGTGCAAGCTTGTTTTGAGTTGATCTACGGTACGTACAGACTCGCATATTCCTACAACTTGGAATCATTTTTAATGCTACAAAAATGTCATAAACATTCTTTTTATAACGAATGAAACTACTTGTTTATTATTTAAAAAAATTGTAGAAGTTATCTCTGCGTACACAAACGATGTAGACTGTTGCTCACAGCCACTGATCATGAGTCAGCTTTTCTCATCACATTCTCCCAGTTACGGGGAGCTGTAACACAGAGCAGTTCGGCTGCATAAATAATTTCACACTTTATATCATGCCGATGTCAGTGGAAATCTAGTCTTATAATCCCTCTGCCTAAACATGTTTACTGATTGTTTAATGCAATGTGTATTTATACATGAATCAAATGTGTTTCACTCAACCGAATGTTGACTGTGCAAACTGATCCTAGGTTCAGTGGTCATGGCAGCTTTAAAACAAAGCAATTTGGATGCACAAAAAGTAAGAGATCATTCTACATTGTATGTACTGTAACTATATTCATGCTGTGGCCACGGGAAGACTTCTCCCGGATTACGCATGTGCTATATTATAACAAGAAAATGTGTTTACACAATTTTAAATGCAGCATACATGAATCAATCATGAAAAAAAACTAAGTTTAATTTACCACTTACACTTATGAAGACACATTTCTTAAATCTCGGTTTGCTTGTCATGACAAAGGAAAAGTTTATGATGGCTGTTCACGTTATCTCCAGCAGACAACAAATCCACCGCTGCAAATAATGTGTACAACTGTATTCAAGCAAAGCGTTCAGACTTACATTCCTTTACTGGCAATAAATAGCAGTTTTTAAAACACAAATCTCAGGGAGGGCTAAAAGAAGATTTGTTGTGATCTGCCCATCGCTGAAAAACATGGCTCATACTCTCTAGAACTACAATACCCATCACTGACAAACATGGCTCATACTCTCTAGAACTACAATACCCATCGCTGAAAAACATGGCTCATACTCTCTAGAACTACAATACCCATCGCTGAAAAACATGGCTCATACTCTCTAGAACTACAATACCCATCGCTGACAAACATGGCTCATACTCTCTAGAACTACAATACCCATCGCTGACAAACATGGCTCATACTCTCTAGAACTACAATACCCATCGCTGACAAACATGGCTCATACTCTCTAGAACTACAATACCCATCACTGACAAACATGGCTCATACTCTCTAGAACTACAATACCCATCACTGACAAACATGGCTCATACTCTCTAGAACTACAATACCCATCACTGACAAACATGGCTCATACTCTCTAGAACTACAATACCCATCACTGACAAACATGGCTCATACTCTCTAGAACTACAATACCCATCACTGACAAACATGGCTCATACTCTCTAGAACTACAATACCCATCACTGACAAACATGGCTCATACTCTCTAGAACTACAATACCCATCGCTGAAAAACATGGCTCATACTCTCTAGAACTACAATACCCATCGCTGAAAAACATGGCTCATACTCTCTAGAACTACAATACCCATCGCTGACAAACATGGCTCATACTCTCTAGAACTACAATACCCATCGCTGACAAACATGGCTCATACTCTCTAGAACTACAATACCCATCGCTGACAAACATGGCTCATACTCTCTAGAACTACAATACCCATCACTGACAAACATGGCTCATACTCTCTAGATCTACAATACCCATCACTGACAAACATGGCTCATACTCTCTAGATCTACAATACCCATCACTGACAAACATGGCTCATACTCTCTAGATCTACAATACCCATCACTGACAAACATGGCTCATACTCTCTAGATCTACAATACCCATCACTGAAAAACATGGCTCATACTCTCTAGATCTACAATACCCATCACTGAAAAACATGGCTCATACTCTCTAGATCTACAATACCCATCACTGAAAAACATGGCTCATACTCTCTAGATCTACAATACCCATCACTGACAAACATGGCTCATACTCTCTAGATCTACAATACCCATCACTGACAAACATGGCTCATACTCTCTAGATCTACAATACCCATCACTGACAAACATGGCTCATACTCTCTAGATCTACAATACCCATCACTGACAAACATGGCTCATACTCTCTAGATCTACAATACCCATCACATAAAAACATGGCTCATACTCTCTAGAACTACAATACCCATCACTGAAAACATGGCTCATACTCTCTAGAACTACAATACCCATCACATAAAAACATGGCTCATACTCTCTAGAACTACAATACCCATCACTGACAAACATGGCTCATACTCTCTAGAACTACAATAGCCAATAGACTTTGAAATAGCGTTGAACCCTTCCCAGACTGACATATTTCAATCACTTTTTTGCTCATAATTTTTGGAATTTCTTTACCTTGGAATAGTGTTACTGGGTGAGACCTTTTATCCAACTTCATGCTGCTGAAAAAGTTATATTTATTTCTATTCAGTAATCAGACCTGGTTTTGTCTAGTACAGCTGAACCCCATTATGAATGCAATTTCAAAGATTTGGGAATTAATTAACTAAGAGGGCAAATACTTTTTCACACATGCTTCAATAAATAACATCATCATTTAAACGCTGTATTTTGTTTTTACTCAGATTTTCTTTGTTTTATGATAGATTTTGTTTGAATTTTTGAAACAATTTATTATGAGATATACACAAAAACAAGAAATTAGGAGGGGGCAAATACTATTTCACAGAATTGTATATTGTTTTACTTTTAGTATATGATTTGACCACTAAGCTTATTATGAATTACCCACTACAGCAGTAAGTCACTCCATTTGTTTTATAATTGTCCCTTTTACAAAGTATAGAAATAGAAAAATGAGAACTGGAGTGTAGAACATCACGCCACCAACCACAAACACGAGAGCTAAACTATTTTTATGTATAATCTGACAATGTCAGCTAAACGTTTGCAAAACAAACAAACAAACAAACCAAATTTCCCTCTTGGAATGTGAATGAAATATTGAAGATTTGTCTGACAGCATAAATTAATTTGTAAGTTATTATTTATGCAGCATTTGCAATCAAGTGTAAATGCTGTTTGACACTTTTAGACACAAATACAGGAAGTGAGCCTGTAGAAATCCACGAACACTCAGTGACTATAATGACATAAACCGAGACGCATCTGCCCTTAACTTTTCTTTTCAAGTGACCTTTTATATCTTTTGTAAAATTAACAAATTCATACAAAATGGGGAGAGAGGAAACATCACAACTTTTTGACATGTGGATAGTCATTTTGATTTTTCTATGGCTCATAAAAGGCAAGTGTTTATTCTGTTTTAATTCAATTTACTCGTATTGATATGAAATACTTTAGGGAAGTCCTGTTGAGTGACATACTTTACAACATATAAAACTATTTTCAACAGTTAATTGTTTATAACTATTATGTATGTAGATTTCATGAACTTATATTGATTGAGCGACGAGGCGCCCCATGCCTAAATCTGCTACTGAGCACAGGCGAAATTAAAATGAACATTAAAGAAATAAAGAAATACTGATGTATAAAGTATAATAATTCTTTCAGGCAATTAAATATTGTTCCATCAATAACGTTGACAACTCAAACTGAAGAACTAACAGTTGGTCTTTTATTTATACAGGTGTTGAGTGTAGAAAAGCAGCAGCAGAAAGAGAATTCTCTCTTCAGAATGGAGGATCTGTCACTATTCCATGTCACTATGACAGCAAATACACAAAACATAAGAAATACTGGTGCTATGAGGCCAATGCAGCATATAATTACTGCTCTATTCTGGCATATGCTAATGACACCAAGGAAAAGTTGTCAGTAATTGATCACCCTGATCAGAGTTTATTTACTGTGACTATGAGAGACCTGCAGAGTAAAGACACTGGGTTTTACTGGTGTGTTGTGGAAATTGGAGGAATATTTCAAATGGATGAGACAGAGATGTTGTATATGACAATCCAATCAGGTATGAGATTTGTTTCACAGCACTTTCCATAACTACGGCATACTGTTGTGACCAATGACATTTTAGGTATTATAAAGAAACAAATCAATGTTTTTTGTTGTGACTGTGAGATCTATTAGATATTTTAAATAAAACTTTTATGTACATGAAGATTCGCTAGTTTTAAACACATGAAAAGTCTTTGGCCGGTGCTGCCTCAGAGGTCTTGACCTTCTTTACTAATTCAAATAATACAAGTGCCATTACAACACAATTTTGACCCTTTTTTACAGCCTGGCAAGAAGAAAAAGAATTATTTTAATTGTATTAATGGGAATTCATTTATTAAATACGTTTATCAATAACTTTAAATCAACATTTGGTCCCAAACTAGCTAGTCCATATTTAGTGATGGCTAAATTTAGGCAAAATTTGTTACTCTGTTATTTAAAACCCTTGTACCATTCTAGCATAGTTTTGTGTTGCCATTTAGTTTTTAATGTTTATTTAATAATTACAAGAAAATATAAAAATGACAGAAATCTGAATTTTCAAGGTCACTTAAAATGAAAACCTCCTATAAAATCAAACATTGAAAACAGTAAACGATTGACATAATATTACGTTTTCTGGTCTTAAGTGCCTCGTTTCACTGACCTTTTTTTGAGAAGTCCCTCACATTTAAATGGCAAATTCACACAATTCCTAATGCAGATGCTGAATTAACCCTGTCTCTGTGTTCAGTTCCTGATCTCTCTGTGGTGAGCAGAAGTGTAACTGGACAGGAAGGTGGTAATATCAGTGTCCAGTGTCTCTACAGTTCTGGATATAAGAATGAACTCAAACAGTGGTGCAGATATAAAGACAAGAGATGTTACACAGTGGGGAGGACTGACACATCCCAGAATCCATCAGTTCAGATCAGTGATGATGGGAGTAATTCCTTCAGTGTGGTGATGACTGGCCTGACAGAGAGTGATTCTGGCTGGTACTGGTGCTCTGTAGGAGATCTGCAGGTGCCTGTTCAACTCACTGTGACTGAGACTGAGACCAAACCAGGTAATACAGATGCAATAAATCAAAATCATAAAAATATTTTGCTGTTAATAACTAAATATTAATAAGACATTAACATTTTTTGTCCATTTCTATTTTGCAGCTGTTGTGACCACAGAAGCCGGATTTAAGGAAGAAATGTTAGTAGCCTATTAACAACATTTCCTAATTAATGAGACAGTCCAACTTAAAATGAAAATTCTGTAATTATTTTCTCCCCTTATGTCATTCAAAACATGTATGCCACAAAAGGTGAACTTTAAAGAATATTCATGTTGTTGTTTCCCATACAATGACAGTTCATAGTGACCAAATCTGTCAAGCACAAACTTAAATAAACAAAACATAGAAGTAGTCGATACGGCTTGTGTGCAATATTCCAAATCAGTTTGTGTGTCAAACAGACATTAATTATTTACTGATTCATTATACATTGTTTATTCCCCTCCACTGCAGAACTTAATCAAGTATGGGTAAAGATTTGATGTTGTGCATTTAGTCACAAGACACGTGAAAAAACAATAGCTTTTGGTGTTAATTATTTTCAGACATGTTGTGATCACGCTGTATTTATAATTCATTCACCTTTTATAGTATATTTCAGAGCTATGGTGGAATGGAAGATTATCAGTGAATAGCAACTTCAGTTTTTATCTGTTCTTCACACAAAGCTGTCGTATGATTTGAGAAGTCGTATCTTTTGTGTTGTTGTTTTGTGTGAATATTCTTTAAAAATTCTACTTTTGTGTTCTATAGATAAAATAGGGTCATAAGGGTGATTACTGAATTACTATTCTTAAGATATTTTATCAATGATTCTGTATACACTGATAAGCCAAAACAATATGAGTACCTACATAATATGCTGTTAGTCATCCACGTGCTGCCAAAACAGCACCGATCTGCCGAAGCATGGACTCTACAAACCCCTGAAGGTGTCTGTAACAAAGGATAAACGTTAGGAAAGGAGGAGGTGAGAACAGGCTTGACAATATAAATAGTTTAATAAAAAACTGAAACAAAAAGAAACAAACATAAACACGTGTAGGGCAGCTTCCTGTAGTTCTCCCTCTCTCAAACTGCCACCTCCAGTCGCCTTTATCCCTCTCGGGCTTGATCAGCCCGATTAGTGGCCGGCTGTGCAGCATCACGACTCGGGACAGCCCTCTGCCCTGCCTCATTCCTCCCTCGTGCTTATGTACATCCCTCCACCCCTCTTTTCTGGGGGGCGTACCCTGTCTGCCGGCAGGTCATCCCCTCCTTTCTGGATCTGGGAGGGTACAAGGGGAGGGAAACACAACAACAATACATATATTTAAAAGAGAGGGAGAGGCCAACAAGGAGCGATAGTGGGTTATTTTGATACGCCATAGCTTGGTCCTCGGCCACTCCTCCACCCTCTAGTGGATGACAGCTGTGCCTCCCTGGGCAGATCGTCGCAGTCCTCTGGCCCCTGGCAGACGGAATGCCCTGCCACCTTTTCAGTGGACGGTAAGGGTCTCCCTTGCTCCAGGATGTCAGCCAGGAGCCCCACCCCACTCAAAGTCGATGGTCCTCTCTTGACCCTGCTTCTTTTTAGCGGCCGGTAGGGGTCTCCTCTGCCCCTGACAGTGGCCCTGACTGCTCCAGGTAGTCGGCTAGGAGCTCCTCCTCCCCTCGTGGTCAGGTAGTTCTCTCTCTCGAACTGCCACCTCCGCTGAACTTTATCGCTCTTGGGCTTGATCAGCCTGATTAGGGGCCGGGTGTGCAGCATCACGGCTTGTGGTTTGTCACTCCTCAGACCACTGTCGGTAGGTAGTGAACAAGCTTTTCTTTTTCAGAGATGCTCTGACCCAATCATCTGGCCATAACAATTTGGCCCGTGTCCAAATCGCTCAGATCTTTACTCCTGCCCATTTCTCCTGCATTCAACACGTTGACTATGAGAAATGATTGTTCGCTTACCATCTAATCTACCCAGACCTTGACATGTGGCCTTGTTAGGAGATGATCAACGCCATTCACTTCACCTGTGAGGGTTCATAATATGTTGGCTAATCAGTGTATATTGAAGTATCATGAAGTATAATTAATGATGTTTTCTGTCTTTACTCTTTTTATTATTATTATTGTAGTAGTTTATCGTCAAATCAGTTGTGATGTAATCTTGATTCCTCTGAAAAGTTCATTTCTTTCTGTTGTTTCTCTCTTAGCGGAAATGCAGCTCTGTCGTCTAATACACCAATTTCCATTAACAGCAATCAAACATCAATCAGTGAGAAGCCACAAAACAATTTTAAGTATGATGTTTATTGCTTAAATTGATAACTTAGGATACAATATATAGATATGAAAATATTTGATCAAACTGTTTAAAAATAAATGATTCACTCAGTAATAGAGTTCATTATGTGCAAATTTAGCTTTGTGTTCTTCACTCAACTGTGTGCCTTTCCTTTCTATTCTATTTTTGCAGAATTGCAACGTCTTAGTCACAGGTTTAAAATAGTTTAAAGCAACCAACAAACAACTTGCATTTAAAGGTACCCAGGTAGCTCAAAGCAATTTTAAGCATTTAATTCATGAAATTGTTTTCTGTAACAAAGTAAATCAACCATACAAAACACATTTTCAACAGGCATCAATCAGCAATACTATAAAATATGTTAAAATCACCAGATGTAATGTAAGTGGAACAGATACCACATTTCTTCAATTAAGTCGCACCAGAATTGTGGAAATAATGTTTTTGTGATTGAGAGTGTAGTATTCACTACAGAAACAATGACAAAAATGTGAAATAAATGGAAAGTTCTTCACAAAAACGTACCAAACTACCATAGTTATGACTGTTACTACACTAAAACTGTGTATATAGAATTAAGCGTTATTTTAATTGTTAAAAAAAAGAAATTAAACAAAATAGCAATGTTTCTAAAAGTTTCTCAAACTGTTTGAAGTAGATCCTGTAATAATCATTTATAGTTTTACTATAGTAACTATGTTATCTGAAATACCTATTTTATGGTATTTTGGCAGAAACTGTGCTTATACCCCCAAAATGAATGCTAAACGCAATTAAAAAATGATCCAAACTAAAGAATAAATTAAATTACATAATATATGTATATATATTTATGTGTGTGTTGTTTGTGTCTTAGTGCCTTCCTGTGCATATTTTTTCTCTCTCTAAACATTTCTCATGTGTTTGACTGAAAAAAAGAACAAAACAATTGAGAGAAAAAAAAAATTTTGACACATTTTTATTTTATTGTAGAACGTCTCGGGTTACATGTGTAACCCTTGTTCCTTGAAAAAAGCGGAACGAGATGCTGCGCTTTGCTAAGCGCTATGGAGAACGATCCTAGTCGTGAACGAGCTGTGAATATGTGTGTAACACGTCAATGAACATTGACTGGAATTTATAGCCTCGGCTGATGTAGTCATTAGATGCACATGTGGCCAGGCTGTAAATGGATGCGTCACCAGGTGTCGTCAGATACTTCTTTTTGAAGAGCAGTCCTGGGACGTCCCAGTGCGGCAAAGCGCAGCATCTCGTTCCGCTTTTTTCAGGGAACAAGGGTTACACATGTAACCCGAGACGTTCCCTTTACAAAAAGCTTCACTATGATGCTGCACTTTGCTAAGCACTATGGGGAATGCAATACCCACGCCGCCGCACTGGGGCTGTCCGGACCCCTATGGTTGTGAAGTGTGCTCACAAAACACGAGAGGTCTCAGACATGAGCTTGAGATGTCGACTCAAAGGCATAAGAGCCCAGAGTTACAAACATCTAAACCATAAAATTTGATGAATGTGTGCGGAGAGGACCAACCTGCCGCATCACAAACTTGTTCAGACATGAGCTTGAGATGTCTCAAGTCCCTCAGGGTGTTCTGAATGGAAACGATGTGTGCGGGACACGATTGTGCCTCAAAGACCCAGAATCAGACGCAACCCTCAACCCTTCTTGGGAACCAGGAAGTATCTGGTGTAACAGCCTGACTCTTTCTCTGGAAGGGGAACATGTTCTATGGCCCCTTTAACCAACAGATTTTGCAGTTTTTTCCACAGTAGACATGCCTGTCCCGGTTTCACGGTAGTGAGAACCACGCCGTTGAAACGGGGAAGACGGCGAGCAAATTGAATCCTGTATCCTCTTTCTACTGATTCTAGAACCCACATAGAAATACCAGGCAGAAGTTTCCACGCTGCCAGGTTCTCTGAGATGGGTATCATTTCTGACACTTCCTGTTGAGGGGATGTTGAGTGTTCTGGGTCCTGGATCAAGGCAGGAAGCAACGGTACACCCAACTCTTTGTTGGAAGCCTCTATCACCCGAAACACCAAAGGCAGCGGGAGTGAAGAGGTTTCGTGAGGGTATCGGGAGGGCCGAAGTGGATGATACACGCGCCCCGTCCCGAGGGGAACTACCCCCACAAGGCTGGGTACAAGACCGTCAGGGTTTATTTTTCTTAGAAATCACACCCCTGAGGTCTTGCATTGGGGGCTGCTGAGGGTGACGAACTGGACCCCAGTCTTTACGAGGGGGAGCACGATTCGCCACGTTTTGTTTTAGAGCCTCCCGTCTAGAAGGACGGACGATGGCCCCTCCCCCTGAGTGAGGTGCCCACACTCAGGTCCTTCAACAGATTTAGCCTCGTGCGCTTGTAACACTGTCATAGTGTGCAGGGCAACACCAGCCTGACCTGCTGCCTGATAAGCTTTCCCCACTAGCGTGGAGGTGGTCCTGCACAGCTTTGTGGGGAGAGTAGGTTTCAAGAAAAATACTTGTTATGGAGGTCATAGAAGAAAGGAAGGGACTGATATAGAGTTCCATTCCCTCTTTTATTTATTTAATTATTTTGGCCACCAGACAGAAATTTGTATTCTAGTTTGGAGCATTTGGGGGAGGGTCTAGCTTTAGTCTGGCCACAGCCCGCGTAATCACCTCGAGACATTTCTCAGCCACTTTATTATTGTGTGTGAAATGTACAGAGGTTCAGCGCTCCGCCCCATCGTGAACCGAAGAGGCGCCGAAGCGCGCTTCGAGATCACGGGAAGGACCAGCTGGGTCTGGGGCGAGGGAAAGGGATGAACCCGTCTCTCGCTCCTCAGCCAGATCCATGCGAGAGCCCCACGAATGAAATGTGGTGACTCCCGGAAGTAAGGGAGGCGAGCGCAAAACATTTTGCCCGAAAGCAGATCGCAATGCTCGCATTTGTCTCTTAATTCCGCAGCCGCTTTATTATTATGCGCGGGATTTACAGAGATTCAGTGTCCTCGTGAACCGAAGAGGCGCCGAGGCGCGTTTCAGGCTTACGAGGATCAGCTGGGTCTGGGGAGAGAGCGAGCGAAAGGGATGAACCGGTCTCTCGCTCCTCAGCCAGATCCATATGAGAGCCCCACAAATTAAGTGAGCGTGCTGACTCCCGGAAGCAAGCGAGGCGAGCGCGAAGCACTTTGCCTGAAAGCAAATCACAGTGCTCGCACCCCCATTGCTGCAACGCGAGAGCAGCGTGCTCTTCCCCCAAACAAACAGAGCAAAACTGATGCGTGTCCTCTTCAGCTATAGAGCGAGAACAGGGGAACACGAATTGTTTTACGAGAAAAGGTTCACTTCACTGCCTCACAAATTATAATTCCTTGCAGAGGAAAGAAAGTTTTGACAGAGTTTGTGGAACACACACACACACACACACACACACACACACACACACAGAATCACTCTGAAAAAAAAAAAGAGGATCTGACGACACCTGGTGACGCATCCATTTATAGCATAGCCTCAGGTGCGTCTAATGACTACATCAGCCGAGGCTATAAATTCCGGTCAATGTTCATTGACATGTTACACACATATTCACAGCTCGTTCACGACTAGGACCGTTCCCCATAGCGCTTAGCAAAGCGCAGCATCATAGTGAAGCTTTTTGTACAGGGAACATAGGCTCATAAAGAATGAAGGCACTGACACCTAAAAAAATTCTCCTTTTTTCTTCTTCCACAGTGCAGTTCAGTGCTTCCGTAAACTAATAGAAACATTTCTTTTAGCATTCCTTTTTACAGGCAGTATGGATATCTGGTGGTGTGGCTTCCAGCAGTTGTACTGTTGCTGCTGCTGGTGATTGTGGCTGCCATTGCAACTGTAATACTGAAACAGAAGCACAGTCAGTATTAATAACCTTTTTTATTATTATTCTTGTTCCATCAATTTCAGTTTTAGATCTTTTCATGTGATAAAAAAGTATTTGGATGCATAAACATTTTATTTCTAACTAACTTTCTAACATATTTTTTTTTCTTTCACTATCAGATCAAAATAATACCCAAGTTGGAGATAATAAAGCCAGTGTCACAGTAAGTCAGACTATTTTCTTTGGAGAAAAAAATTATCCGGAAGTGACAAAAGTGTCCAAAAATATTTTGTCACCACCTGCTGGCTACAAACTTTAATGTCACAGGTTAAATAAATAAGAATAATAAAAAAAAACATCTAAGAAACATAAGTAACAGACAGGCTTCTGCTTATTGAGAAACAAAACTGTTACTGCAAGGATCGGGTATTCGTAAATAATGCAAACAGATCCATGGTTTGATATTAAACTAAAAATTAACAAAAGAGGCAGCGGTAAAATCAAAGAACAGATACATTGTTTAACAGAAATATTCAAACACAAGTCACAAATAAAGTCACTCAAAAAAATGAAGAATTTCCAATGAGCACACAATTAGTTCTCTGTTAAACCGTCCAAAAAATAAATAAATAAATAAATAATAAAAACACTCAGTCACTCAATCCACAAAGTGAATAAAATAAAAATAAATTAAATTCCAAGAAAGAGAGGTTTGTTTGACTGGCAGCAGATGCCACACAAACAGGTAAATGCTCCAGTCTCTTTTGATTTTTGCCACCACCAAATTGGCTGTCCCATTGTCCTTCTAATCTAAAGCCACTAGTGCGTTTCAAAATAAGAGTCCCCATTAACTTAAAAAAAACAGGTTTCCTTATGAAGGTCCAAATAAATGAACTCAAAGTACTACATATATTAAATGAATTTCGACTCAATACACTTTTTTTGTGAACAGATTAGGACACAAATATTACCTTATGTACATACACAATCCAAATCAGATACTTAATCCCCCTTTTTTATATTTAACGTGTGTGTGTGTGTGTGTGTGTGTGTGTGTGTGACGCTAGCTAGAGATCCGCATGCCAATATAGCCAGATAATTCAAATAGCTTTATTCCTAATAAATAGTTAATCAATTTGTTTTTATTATTTATTAATTGCTTTGTCTATGTGTGAAATACAGGTGGTCTCTACCCTGAAAGTTGACCAGATATTTGTACCACTGTGTTGTCTCACAAATATGACAGATTAAAAACAGAGAAAAATGTAATAAGATATAACAGATATGGTTAATTACAGATTTCATCTTCACTGAAGCCCAGCGAAGACATAACATACAGCACTATTGCAAAAGCTCCTGTTAAGAAGAGTAAACCAGTAAGTTTTACAGAAACAATGAACAGTTATTTATTTTGTTTTATTTCTGTTAGCTCTGTATTTAAAGGAATATTTCACCCAAATATGAAAATTCTCTCATCATTTTAGGGTTAACTATCCTTTGAAATGTTTTTAATACTTCCAGCACTGTCCAGAAGACGGCACAATCTACAGCATGTTGCCACAACAACAGTGACTTAGAAGTTGGTAGAACACAGAAACCCAGTGTTTTGCCCAGGAGACTAAATCAAGATGAGGACAGTCATCACAAAAACTCTTCTTTTTTTTTTACATTTTTGCTCATATTACACCTTTCAGCTAACAGCTCATCTGCCTATCTTAAAAATTAGGCTATTAACACCATCTACAATTTCTACTCTATTCTATTCTATTATGTCTACCACAAACATTATACCACAAATACAAACACTGAATGGACTCATGCAGTTAACATGTTTGCTTGATTTTCATTTGCTTATTTCAATATAGTGTATGAATTTTAGTGTAACGAGTGAGGAGTATTGTTACACATTTTGTTTCAATATGTGTAACTCAGTATTTTTATGCAAAATGTGTTTAAACTTTGATATAATATTCCCATATTTGTCTGTCAAATAAAGAAATCTACTACTTATCTCTACACTGTGTAAATTATTGTTGAGTACACAGAGTGCTGTTGTTACAACCAACAATCCTGGAGTATATGTAAAAAAACATTATTATTTTTACATTTTGTGTATTAATTTATTGCGGCAATTAGGCCTATATTTAACATTGAAAACATAGCTAAACTATTTAATTATTTATTTTTAGGAAACTCTTGCTCACAATGATGTCATGGTGACATAATTTTGCTGTTTACAAAAAGTCATTGAAGTACACAAGAAATCGTGCAACTCTCGGTTTGAATGTCATGACAAAGGAAAAGTTTATGACGGCTGCTCACGTTAACTCCAGCAGACAACAAATGCACCACTGCAAATAATGTGTACAAATGTATTCAACCAAAGCATTCAGACTTTCATTCCTTTACTAGCAATAAATAGACGTTTTTAAAACACAAATCTCAAGGAGGGCTAAAAGAAGACAAGGCAAGGCAAGTTTATTTATATAGCACATTTCATACACAATGGTAATTCAAAGTGCTTTACATAGAGGAAATTAAAAAGAAAAAAAGAATTAAAAAAAATAAGAATAATAAAATAAGAATAATTAAAACAGTTTAGAATAAAAAAAAAATCTAATAAAATACAGTACAAACAGTCGGACACACAGTGGCACAGTGCTCATTCAGTAAATGCACAGCTAAACAGATGTGTTTTGAGTCTGGATTTGAATGTGACTACTGTAGGAGCACATCTGATCTCTTCTGGAACCTGGTTCCAGCTGCGGCTGGCATAATAGCTAAAAGCAGACTCTCCTTACTTAGAGTGAACCCTTGGTATTTCTAGCTGATGTGATTCTAATGATCTGAGTGATCTGTTGGGTTTATATTCAGTGAGCATATCTGCAATATATTGAGGTCCTAGCCCATTGTGTGATTTATATACCAGTAATAATACTTTAAAATCAATCCTAAATGTAACTGGGAGCCAGTGTAAAGACCTGAGGACTGGTGTGATATGTTCATATTTTCTGGTTTTGCTCAGAATTCTGGCAGCAGCGTTCTGTATGAGCTGCAACTGTCTTATGGTCTTCTTGGGAAGGCCCGTGAGGAGTCCATTACAATAATCCACCCTGCTGGTGATGAAAGCATGCACAAGTTTCTCTAGGTCTTGACTGGAAACAAAGCATCTAATTCTTGCAATATTTTTCAGATGATAATATGCTGATTTAGTTATTGCTTTGACATGACTACTGAAAATAAGGTCTGACTCTAGAGACACAGCAAGATTCCTGACTTGATTTTTAGTTGTTTGACCCCTAGCGTCAAGGTATGCATTCACCTTGAGAACTTCATCTTTGTTTCCAAACGCAATGACTTCAGTTTTGTCTTTGTTTAACTGAAGAAAGTTTTGGCACATCCAACTGTTTACTTCGTCAATACATTGGCACAGGGAGTCAATGGGGCTGTAATCGTTAGGTGATAGGGCTAAGTAGATCTGTGTGTCATCTGCATAGCTGTGGTAAGCCATTTGGTTCTTTCTCATTATTTGGCTAATTGGGAGCATATACAGGTTGAACAGGAGTGGAGCAAGAATTGAGCCTTGAGGGACTCCGCATGTCATGGGCGTCCACTCAGACTTATGGTCTCCTATACTCACATAATAACCTCTCCCTTCTAAGTATGACCTGAACCATTTTAGGACCATCCCAGAAAGCCCTACCCAGTTTTCCAGCCTTTCCAGAAGTATGTTGTGATCAACAGTGTCAAATGCAGCACTGAGGTCGAGTAGTACCAGTACTGATAATTTGCCTGTATCAGTATTTAAGCGAATATCGTTTATTATCTTTATGAGCGCTGTCTCTGTGCTGTGATGTGATCGGAAACCAGATTGAAAATTGTCAAAGTATCCATTCGAGTTCAAGAATTTGTTCAGTTGATTGAAGACAACTTTTTCAATGATCTTGCTTATGAAAGGAAGATTTGAGATCGGTCTATAGTTGCTTAATATGGTCTTATCCAGATTGCTCTTTTTCAAGAGGGGCTTGACAACTGCAGTTTTCAGGGAGTTTGGAAAACTCCCAGAGAGAAGTGAGGAGTTTATCACTTCTAGGAGATCTGCTTCTAAACAGTTGAACACACTTTTGAAAAAAGATGTTGGAAGTGCATCAAGGGCGCAGGTTGATGTAAGGTGCCGTACGGTTTCTTCCAAAATTTTGCCATCAATTTCTTTGAAGTCAGACAAAGTAACTACTTTCTCAGGTTGTGGTTTGATTTGTCTGACCCCAGCACAACTCAAGGATGTGCTGATCACCTTTCTGATATTATTTATTTTCTCAGAGAAGAAAGAAGCAAACTCACTGCACTTGCTGTCTGAGAGCAGTTCACAGGGAATCTGGCTTGGGGGGTTTGTCAGTCTCTCTACAGTCGCAAAAAGAGTGCGTGTGTTGTTTAAGTTGCTGTTTATAATATTCGAGAAGAAAGACTGTCTAGCTTTGCCTAGTTCCATATTAAAAGCATGGATGCTGTCTTTGTAAATATTATAATGGACTACAAGTTTTGTCTTCCGCCAAATGCGCTCTGCTTTTCTGCATTGTCTTTTCATATTTTGCACTGCTGTTGAGTTTCTCCAGGGTGCTTTTTGACTGCCACTCTTCTTCCTCACTTTCACAGGAGCAATTTCATCAATTACACTTTTAACTTTTGAGTTAAAAGAATCAAGGAGAAAATCAACAGTGTCAGCAGATATACTTGGTGTTAAAGATATAGCCTTCATAAATAGTACACTAGTGTTCTCATTTAAGCATCTCTTCTTGACAGACACAGATCTAGCTTCAATGGCAGGAGAGATCAATATATCAAAGAAAATACAGAAATGATCAGACAGTGCTACAGCCTTAATAACAATCGATGAAATGTTTAGACCCTAACTGATCAGTAAATCTAGAGTGTGTCCATGATTGTGTGTGGGTCCATGTACATGCTGTGTCAGATCAAACGTTTTTAAAACAGTTTTGATTTCTTTTGTCATATTGGTTTCTGCATTATCTATGTGAATGTTAAAATCTCCAGCAATGGCAAAACAGTCAAACTCTGAGGTAATTGTTGATAACAGTTCTGTAAAGTCCTCAGCAAAGGCTGGAGAGTATTTTGGAGGCCTGTAAATAATGACAAGTAAAATGCGGGGAGCACCTTTTAACACACTACCCAGATATTCGAAAGACGGGTAATTCCCAAATGATATTTGCTTACATTGATAGACATCTTTAAAAAGAGCAGCTAAGCCCCCACCTCTCCTGCCTTCTCTGCAGACACTCAGAAAAGTAAAGTTAGGAGGGGATGTTTCATTAAGGACTGTTGCACTACAGCTGTCTTCTAGCCAAGTTTCATTTAAAAACATAAAATCCAGGTTGTATGTGCTTATTAAGTCGTTGACTAGAAGTGATTTATTTTTAAGTGAGCGGATGTTTAAAAGTGCTAACTTAACAGTCTTACTTTTTGACCCCACAGCAATCTTAGTTTGGCGTGTAATAGGCACCAGATTAGATGGGTTTGCTGTATGGCTTTTGAAGGCCTTAGACTTTCTATCATGACATCGAACAGCAATAGAGAAAGATACAGGCACACTGGGTTCCCACTTGTTTTGTAAACATTTGAGAAAGTTACTGTTATCATAGCAGGGACCCGACACATATCACTGAGAGCTGGTATCAGTTGTTTTTGGTTCACCTCGAGCAGATGGAGGAGGGTGTGAGCCCTTGCGTTGTGGCAGAGGCCGAAGAGCTCTCACAGGACGAGGGGGAGGGCGAGCTTTGCCCGCAGGCTTTGGTGGTTTAGGGGCCTGCCGTTTTTTGCTTGATATCTGGGCGCTTGCAGCAAATGAGTGGGATAGTTTGTTCCAGCATACACCAGTTCTTCCATTTTCTCTGAGAAGCACAGATGTGGAGATGCTGGAGAGAGGGATAACGTGTCTGGTGAGAGGGGCTGTTGCTGTGGTGTTATCGGAAGTAATATGCTGTCCTGGTCTCCCTGGGTGTTTTCCAGAAAGTCGTCCTTGGGTGCTGAATCTTGGAGCAGTTCTAATATGTCACAGTCTGTCTGTGGTGAGCTTTGTGGGCAGGGCTCAGCTGAGATTGTGTCCGTGAGCAGAAATCGTTGTGGCTGAGTGGCGTTATCATTGTCCTTGTGTGAATTGTCAACCAAATGTCCATTCAGGTGCTGAAGTGAAGTCCTGTGGTCATTCATACTGTGTCCAGGTGTGTGTGTGCCATTCAGATTGATTGGATTGGCACACACTGCAGAAGGATGATTGAGGGAGAAGTAGATATTGTCCTTTAGCACTCTTGAACCATGAAGTTTGTTTGGGTGTTGGCCATCCTGTCGAAACAGTTGCCTCTGACTCCAGAAAAGATTGAAGTTGTCAATGAAGTTCACTCCTTTTATATTACAGGTTTTTTGCAGCCATGTATTAAGCCCAAGCAACCGTGAGAACCTGTTTGTTCCTCTTGCTGGAAGTGGTCCACTCATGAATGTTTTAACTTTCAGTCTTTTAAGTGTTTCAAAAAGTTCATTGAAATCCTTCTTAAGGAGTTCTGACTGCTCTTTATGAATATCATTCTTCCCCACATGAATGATGAGTCGATTTGCAGTCTGATATTTCATCAGAATATTCTGAAGTTCCCTGTTTACATCAGAAGTTGTTGCTTGTGGAAGGCAGCACGTAGTTGTATCCCTGCTGCTAATGTTTCTGCTAATGAGTCCTGGGCCCAGCTGTGCTCTGAGCTGAGTGCCGCTGTCTTCTCGACCTTGAGCGCCAGTTAGCATCAGTGTTAGCTACTGGCTGATTCAGTCTGTGTTTGATCACATTTATTATATTTGGGGATTCCTCATTCATTAATGCTTCAAATCTGTTCTCAAGGTGTATAGGCGGTGGTAGGAAACCAGTGTTTGCAATCCTTGTCAGAGCCATATCTGGGGTAGAGGATGCAACTGCGGCAATATGTGATGCTCGTGACAATCTGATGTCTCGAGTGCTTTTTGGTCTCGCTCCCTGTTTGTGCCATCGATTTGTAAGTCGATCGGCTTGTTTCTCTACAATCATTATGGCCTGACGAGGAGCAATAGATTCATGGGACTCACCAGCTGTATGCTGAGGGCGTCCATGACGAAGCTCTGTTGTGTGTTCCGTCTGGTTTGGTCGTCCCGCAAGTAACTTTGTTTCAAGAACTGCAATCCTTTGTAAAAGTCTGTGGCAGTTAGTGCAGCAAGTAGATTCCAGAAGAGGCATTTTCTCTTATCCTTTTGAATGTAGGCAGTTGTGTTTTCCCTTCCCTGGAATGAAAACTTTTAGTGGGAGGCAGGTCGGATAAAATAATTCTGCCTTTTTTTTTTCTTTTTTTTTTCCTAGTAGTCCAAGCTTTTGAGCACTGTGCTGATTTGCTTAAATTAAAATTAGTTGATAAAAGGAGATCAAAAATAAAAATATAAAAGCGATAGAGCAAAGCGCGGATCAGCAAGCAAGAGCGTCCGAACAGTGCAAGTGCAAGTAAAGAAGACAAGTTGTGCTCTGCCCATCGCTGAAAAACATGGCTCATGGCTCACTCTCTAGAACTACAAACCCATCATCTAAATCAGGTTCAAGTCAACTTTGACTAGGCCACCTCAAAACTTTAATTTAGCTTTTTTGAGCCATTCAGTGGTGGACTTGCTTCTGTTATTTCAATTATTGTCTTGCTGCATAATCCAGTTGTGCTTGAGCTTCAACTCTGGACTGATGACCGGACATTCTCCTTTAGGATTTTCTGGTAGAGAGCAGAATTCATGTTTCCCTCAATTATTTCAAGTCGCCCGGGTCCTGATGCAGCAAAGCATCCCAACATCATCACACTACCATCACCTTGCTTGACCGTAGGAATGATGTTCTTTTCATGGAATTCTGTGTTTGATGTACACCAGATGTAATGGGACCCCTGTCTTCCAAAAAGTTCCACTTTCGACTCATCGGTCCACAGAACATCCTCCCAAAAGCTTTGAGGTTCGTCAAAGTGTGTTTTGGCAAAATTCAGATAAGCCTTAATGTTCCTCTGGGTTAGCAGTGTTTTTCACCTCACCACTCTCCCATGGATGCCATTTTTGGCCAGTGTCTTTCTGATAGTGGAGTCATGAACAGTGACCTTTATTGAAGAGGCTTGCAGTTCATTGTATGTTGTCTTTGGCTTTTTTGTGACTTCCTGGAAGAGTCATCGTTGTGCTTTTGGATGAATTTTGGAAGGTTGGACACTTCTGGGTAGGTTCACTACTGTGCCAAGTTTTCTCCATTTGGAGATAATGGCTCTCAATGTGGTTCTTTGGAGTTTCAGAGACTTTGAAATAGCTTTGAATCCTTCCCAGACTGACATATTTCAATCACCTTTTTGCTCATCATTTTTGGAATTTCTTTCGACCTTGGAATAGTGTTACTGGGTGAGACATTTTAGCCAACTTCATGCTGCTGAAAAAGTTCTATTTAGTTGTTGATTTGATTGAACAGGGCTGGCAGTAATCAGACCTGGGTTTGTCTAGTCCAGCTGTACCCCATTATGAATGCAATTTCAAAGATTTGGGAATTAATTAACTAAGGGGCAAATACTTTTTCACACAGGCATGGTTTGCTTTTTTGCTTCAATAAATAACATCATCATTTAAAAGCTGTATTTTGTGTTTACTCAGATTGTCTTTGTTTTATGATAGATTTTGTTTGAATTTTTGAAACAATTTATGAGATATACACAAAAACAAGAAATTAGGAGGGGGCAAATACTATTTCACAGCACTGTATATTGTTGTACCTTTAGTATATGATTTGACCACAAAGCTTATTATGAATTACCCACTACAGCAGTAAGTCACTCCATTTGTTTCAAATTGTCCCTTTTACAAATTATAGAAATAGAAAAATGAGAACTGGAGTGTAGAACATCACGCCACCAACCACAAACACGAGAGCTAAACTATTTTTGATGTATAATCTGACAATGTCAGCTAAACGTTTGCAAAACAAACAAACAAACAAACAAACCAAATTTCCCTCTTGGAATGTGAATGAAATATTGAAGATTTGTCTGACAGCATAAATTAATTTGTAAGTTATTATTTATGCAGCATTTGCAATCAAGTGTGAATGCTGTTTGACACTTTTAGACACAAATACAGGAAGTGAGCCTGTAGAAATCCACGAACACTCAGTGACTATAATGTCATAAACCGAGACGCATCTGCCCTTAACTTTTCTTTTCAAGTGACCCTTTATATCTTTTGTAAAATTAACAAATTCATACAAAATGAGGAGAGAGGAAACATCACAACTTTTTGACATGCGGATAGTCATTTTGATTTTTCTATGGCTCATAAAAGGCAAGTGTTTATTCTGTTTTAATTCAATTTACTCGTATTGATATGAAATACTTTAGGGAAGTCCTGTTGAGTGACATACTTTACAACATATAAAACTATTTTAAACAGTTAATTGTTTATAACTATTATGTATGTAGATTTCATGAACTTATATTGATTGAGCGACGAGGCGCCCCATGCCTAAATCTGCTACTGAGCACAGGTGAAATTAAAATGAACATTAAAGAAATACTGATGTATAAAGTATGATAATTCTTTCAGGCAATTAAATATTGTTCCATCAATAACGTTGACAACTCAAACTGAAGAACTAACAGTTGGTCTTTTATTTATACAGGTGTTGAGTGTAGAAAAGCAGCAGCAGAAAGAGAATTCTCTCTTCAGAATGGAGGATCTGTCACTATTCCATGTCACTATGACAGCAAATACACAAAACATAAGAAATACTGGTGCTATGAGGCCAATGCAGCATATAATTACTGCTCTATTCTGGCATATGCTAATGACACCAAGGAAAAGTTGTCAGTAATTGATCACCCTGATCAGAGTTTATTTACTGTGACTATGAGAGACCTGCAGAGTAAAGACACTGGGTTTTACTGGTGTGCTGTGGAAATTGGAGGAAAATTTCAACTGGATGAGACAGAGCAGATTTATATGACAATCCAATCAGGTATGAGATTTCTTTCACAGCACTTTCCATAACTACGGGATACTGTTGTGACCAATGACATTTTAGGTATTATAAAGAAACAAATCAATGTTTTTTGTTGTGACTGTGAGATCTATTAGATATTTTAAATAAAACTTTTATGTACATGAAGATTCGCTAGTTTTAAACACATGAAAAGTCTTTGGCCGGTGCTGCATCAGAGGTCTTGACCTTCTTTACTAATTCAAATAATACAAGTGCCATTACAACACAATTTTGACCCTTTTTTACAGCCTGGCAAGAAGAAAAAAAATATTTTAATTGTATTAATGGGAATTCATTTATTAAATACGTTTATCAATAACTTTAAATCAACATTTGGTCCCAAACTAGCTAGTCCATATTTAGTGATGGCTAAATTTAGGCAAAATTTGTTACTCTGTTATTTAAAACCCTTGTACCATTCTAGCATAGTTTTGTGTTGCCATTTAGTTTTTAATGTTTATTTAATAATTACAAGAAAATATAAAAATGACAGAAATCTGAATTTTCAAGGTCACTTAAAATGAAAACCTCCTATAAAATCAAACATTGAAAACAGTAAACGGTTGACATAATATTATGTTTTCTGGTCTTAAGTGCCTCGTTTCACTGACCTTTTTTTGAGAAGTCCCTCACATTTAAATGGCAAATTCACACAATTCCTAATGCAGATGCTGAATTAACCCTGTCTCTGTGTTCAGTTCCTGATCTCTCTGTGGTGAACAGCAGTTTAACTGGACAGGAAGGTGGTAATATCAGTGTCCAGTGTCTCTACAGTTCTGGATATAAGAATGAACTCAAACAGTGGTGCAGATATAAAGACAAGAGATGTTACACAGTGGGGAGGACTGACACATCCCAGAATCCATCAGTTCAGATCAGTGATGATGGGAGTAATTCCTTCAGTGTGGTGATGACTGGCCTGACAGAGAGTGATTCTGGCTGGTACTGGTGCTCTGTAGGAGATCTGCAGGTGCCTGTTCAACTCACTGTGACTGAGACTGAGACCAAACCAGGTAATACAGATGCAATAAATCAAAATCATAAAAATATTTTGCTGTTAATAACTAAATATTAATAAGACATTAACATTTTTTGTCCATTTCTATTTTGCAGCTGTTGTGACCACAGAAGCCGGATTTAAGGAAGAAATGTTAGTAGCCTATTAACAACATTTCCTAATTAATGAGACAGTTCAACTTAAAATGCAAATTCTGTAATTATTTTCTCCCCTTATGTCATTCAAAACATGTATGCCACAAAAGGTGAACTTTGAAGAATATTCATGTTGTTGTTTCCCATACAATGACAGTTCATAGTGACCAAATCTGTCAAGCACAAACTTAAATAAACAAAACATAGAAGTAGTCGATACGGCTTGTGTGCAATATTCCAAATCAGTTTGTGTGTCAAACAGACATTAATTATTTACTGATTCATTATACATTGTTTATTCCCCTCCACTGCAGAACTTAATCAAGTATGGGTAAAGATTTGATGTTGTGCATTTAGTCACAAGACACGTGAAAAAACAATAGCTTTTGGTGTTAATTATTTTCAGACATGTTGTGATCACGCTGTACTTATAATTCATTCACCTTTTATAGTATATTTCAGAGCTATGGTGGAATGGAAGATTATCAGTGAATAGCAACTTCAGTTTTTATCTGTTCTTCACACAAAGCTGTCGTATGATTTGAGAAGTCGCATCACATGGACTTTTTTTATGTTGTTGTTTTGTGTGAATATTCTTTAAAAATTCTACTTTTGTGTTCTATAGATAAAATAACAGCATGCAGGTTTAGAACGTCATAATGGTGATTACTTAATTACTATTCTTAAGATATTTTATCAGCGACTCTATGTACACTGATAAGCCAAAACAATATGAGTACCTACTTAATATGCTGTTGGTCATCCACGTGCTGCCAATATAGCACCGACCTGCCGATGCATGGACTCTACAAAACCCCTGAAGGTGTCTGTAACAAAGGATAAAAGTTAGGAAAGGAGGAGGTGAGAACCGGCTTGACAATATAAATAGTTTAATAAAAAACTTAAACATAAAGAAACAAACATAAACACGTGCAGGGCAGCTTCCTGTAGTTCTCCCTCTCTCAAACTGCCACCTCCAGTCGCCTTTATCCCTCTCGGGCTTGATCAGCCCGATTAGTGGCCGGCTGTGCAGCATCACGACTCGGGACAGCCCTCTGCCCTGCCTCATTCCTCCCTCGTGCTTATGTACATCCCTCCACCCCTCTTTTCTGGGGGGCGTACCCTGTCTGCCGGCAGGTCATCCCCTCCTTTCTGGATCTGGGAGGGTACAAGGGGAGGGAAACACAACAACAATACATATATTTAAAAGAGAGGGAGAGGCCAACAAGGAGCGATAGTGGGTTATTTTGATACGCCATAGCTTGGTCCTCGGCCACTCCTCCACCCTCTAGTGGATGACAGCTGTGCCTCCCTGGGCAGATCGTCGCAGTCCTCTGGCCCCTGGCAGACGGAATGCCCTGCCACCTTTTCAGTGGACGGTAAGGGTCTCCCTTGCTCCAGGATGTCAGCCAGGAGCCCCACCCCACTCAAAGTCGATGGTCCTCTCTTGACCCTGCTTCTTTTTAGCGGCCGGTAGGGGTCTCCTCTGCCCCTGACAGTGGCCCTGACTGCTCCAGGTAGTCGGCTAGGAGCTCCTCCTCCCCTCGTGGTCAGGTAGTTCTCTCTCTCGAACTGCCACCTCCGCTGAACTTTATCGCTCTTGGGCTTGATCAGCCTGATTAGGGGCCGGGTGTGCAGCATCACGGCTTGTGGTTTGTCACTCCTCAGACCACTGTCGGTAGGTAGTGAACAAGCTTTTCTTTTTCAGAGATGCTCTGACCCAATCATCTGGCCATAACAATTTGGCCCGTGTCCAAATCGCTCAGATCTTTACTCCTGCCCATTTCTCCTGCATTCAACACGTTGACTATGAGAAATGATTGTTCGCTTACCATCTAATCTACCCAGACCTTGACATGTGGCCTTGTTAGGAGATGATCAACGCCATTCACTTCACCTGTGAGGGTTCATAATATGTTGGCTAATCAGTGTATATTGAAGTATCATGAAGTATAATTAATGATGTTTTCTGTCTTTACTCTTTTTATTATTATTATTGTAGTAGTTTATCGTCAAATCAGTTGTGATGTAATCTTGATTCCTCTGAAAAGTTCATTTCTTTCTGTTGTTTCTCTCTTAGCGGAAATGCAGCTCTGTCGTCTAATACACCAATTTCCATTAACAGCAATCAAACATCAATCAGTGAGAAGCCACAAAACAATTTTAAGTATGATGTTTATTGCTTAAATTGATAACTTAGGATACAATATATAGATATGAAAATATTTGATCAAACTGTTTAAAAATAAATGATTCACTCAGTAATAGAGTTCATTATGTGCAAATTTAGCTTTGTGTTCTTCACTCAACTGTGTGCCTTTCCTTTCTATTCTATTTTTGCAGAATTGCAACGTCTTAGTCACAGGTTTAAAATAGTTTAAAGCAACCAACAAACAACTTGCATTTAAAGGTACCCAGGTAGCTCAAAGCAATTTTAAGCATTTAATTCATGAAATTGTTTTCTGTAACAAAGTAAATCAACCATACAAAACACATTTTCAACAGGCATCAATCAGCAATACTATAAAATATGTTAAAATCACCAGATGTAATGTAAGTGGAACAGATACCACATTTCTTCAATTAAGTCGCACCAGAATTGTGGAAATAATGTTTTTGTGATTGAGAGTGTAGTATTCACTACAGAAACAATGACAAAAATGTGAAATAAATGGAAAGTTCTTCACAAAAACGTACCAAACTACCATAGTTATGACTGTTACTACACTAAAACTGTGTATATAGAATTAAGCGTTATTTTAATTGTTAAAAAAAAGAAATTAAACAAAATAGCAATGTTTCTAAAAGTTTCTCAAACTGTTTGAAGTAGATCCTGTAATAATCATTTATAGTTTTACTATAGTAACTATGTTATCTGAAATACCAATTTTATGGTATTTTGGCAGAAACTGTGCTTATACCCCCAAAATGAATGCTAAATGCAATTAAAAAATGATCCAAACTAAAGAATAAATTAAATTACATAATATATGTATATATATTTATGTGTGTGTTGTTTGTGTCTTAGTGCCTTCCTGTGCATATTTTTTCTCTCTCTAAACATTTCTCATGTGTTTGACTGAAAAAAAGAACAAAACAATTGAGAGAAAAAAAAATTTTTGACACATTTTTATTTTATTGTAGAACGTCTCGGGTTACATGTGTAACCCTTGTTCCTTGAAAAAAGCGGAACGAGATGCTGCGCTTTGCTAAGCGCTATGGAGAACGATCCTAGTCGTGAACGAGCTGTGAATATGTGTGTAACACGTCAATGAACATTGACTGGAATTTATAGCCTCGGCTGATGTAGTCATTAGATGCACATGTGGCCAGGCTGTAAATGGATGCGTCACCAGGTGTCGTCAGATACTTCTTTTTGAAGAGCAGTCCTGGGACGTCCCAGTGCGGCAAAGCGCAGCATCTCGTTCCGCTTTTTTCAGGGAACAAGGGTTACACATGTAACCCGAGACGTTCCCTTTACAAAAAGCTTCACTATGATGCTGCACTTTGCTAAGCACTATGGGGAATGCAATACCCACGCCGCCGCACTGGGGCTGTCCGGACCCCTATGGTTGTGAAGTGTGCTCACAAAACACGAGAGGTCTCAGACATGAGCTTGAGATGTCGACTCAAAGGCATAAGAGCCCAGAGTTACAAACATCTAAACCATAAAATTTGATGAATGTGTGCGGAGAGGACCAACCTGCCGCATCACAAACTTGTTCAGACATGAGCTTGAGATGTCTCAAGTCCCTCAGGGTGTTCTGAATGGAAACGATGTGTGCGGGACACGATTGTGCCTCAAAGACCCAGAATCAGACGCAACCCTCAACCCTTCTTGGGAACCAGGAAGTATCTGGTGTAACAGCCTGACTCTTTCTCTGGAAGGGGAACATGTTCTATGGCCCCTTTAACCAACAGATTTTGCAGTTTTTTCCACAGTAGACATGCCTGTCCCGGTTTCACGGTAGTGAGAACCACGCCGTTGAAACGGGGAAGACGGCGAGCAAATTGAATCCTGTATCCTCTTTCTACTGATTCTAGAACCCACATAGAAATACCAGGCAGAAGTTTCCACGCTGCCAGGTTCTCTGAGATGGGTATCATTTCTGACACTTCCTGTTGAGGGGATGTTGAGTGTTCTGGGTCCTGGATCAAGGCAGGAAGCAACGGTACACCCAACTCTTTGTTGGAAGCCTCTATCACCCGAAACACCAAAGGCAGCGGGAGTGAAGAGGTTTCGTGAGGGTATCGGGAGGGCCGAAGTGGATGATACACGCGCCCCGTCCCGAGGGGAACTA
The DNA here is from genome assembly GCA_032164185.1 of Moxostoma hubbsi. Taxonomy (NCBI): domain Eukaryota; kingdom Metazoa; phylum Chordata; class Actinopteri; order Cypriniformes; family Catostomidae; genus Moxostoma; species Moxostoma hubbsi. Next base: position 46,028,564 of record JAVLUX010000009.1, on the reverse strand, counting down.
CCCCCACAAGGCTGGGTACAAGACCGTCAGGGTTTATTTTTCTTAGAAATCACACCCCTGAGGTCTTGCATTGGGGGCTGCTGAGGGTGACGAACTGGACCCCAGTCTTTACGAGGGGGAGCACGATTCGCCACGTTTTGTTTTAGAGCCTCCCGTCTAGAAGGACGGACGATGGCCCCTCCCCCTGAGTGAGGTGCCCACACTCAGGTCCTTCAACAGATTTAGCCTCGTGCGCTTGTAACACTGTCATAGTGTGCAGGGCAACACCAGCCTGACCTGCTGCCTGATAAGCTTTCCCCACTAGCGTGGAGGTGGTCCTGCACAGCTTTGTGGGGAGAGTAGGTTTCAAGAAAAATACTTGTTATGGAGGTCATAGAAGAAAGGAAGGGACTGATATAGAGTTCCATTCCCTCTTTTATTTATTTAATTATTTTGGCCACCAGACAGAAATTTGTATTCTAGTTTGGAGCATTTGGGGGAGGGTCTAGCTTTAGTCTGGCCACAGCCCGCGTAATCACCTCGAGACATTTCTCAGCCACTTTATTATTGTGTGTGAAATGTACAGAGGTTCAGCGCTCCGCCCCATCGTGAACCGAAGAGGCGCCGAAGCGCGCTTCGAGATCACGGGAAGGACCAGCTGGGTCTGGGGCGAGGGAAAGGGATGAACCCGTCTCTCGCTCCTCAGCCAGATCCATGCGAGAGCCCCACGAATGAAATGTGGTGACTCCCGGAAGTAAGGGAGGCGAGCGCAAAACATTTTGCCCGAAAGCAGATCGCAATGCTCGCATTTGTCTCTTAATTCCGCAGCCGCTTTATTATTATGCGCGGGATTTACAGAGATTCAGTGTCCTCGTGAACCGAAGAGGCGCCGAGGCGCGTTTCAGGCTTACGAGGATCAGCTGGGTCTGGGGAGAGAGCGAGCGAAAGGGATGAACCGGTCTCTCGCTCCTCAGCCAGATCCATATGAGAGCCCCACAAATTAAGTGAGCGTGCTGACTCCCGGAAGCAAGCGAGGCGAGCGCGAAGCACTTTGCCTGAAAGCAAATCACAGTGCTCGCACCCCCATTGCTGCAACGCGAGAGCAGCGTGCTCTTCCCCCAAACAAACAGAGCAAAACTGATGCGTGTCCTCTTCAGCTATAGAGCGAGAACAGGGGAACACGAATTGTTTTACGAGAAAAGGTTCACTTCACTGCCTCACAAATTATAATTCCTTGCAGAGGAAAGAAAGTTTTGACAGAGTTTGTGGAACACACACACACACACACACACACACACACACACACAGAATCACTCTGAAAAAAAAAAAGAGGATCTGACGACACCTGGTGACGCATCCATTTATAGCATAGCCTCAGGTGCGTCTAATGACTACATCAGCCGAGGCTATAAATTCCGGTCAATGTTCATTGACATGTTACACACATATTCACAGCTCGTTCACGACTAGGACCGTTCCCCATAGCGCTTAGCAAAGCGCAGCATCATAGTGAAGCTTTTTGTACAGGGAACATAGGCTCATAAAGAATGAAGGCACTGACACCTAAAAAAATTCTCCTTTTTTCTTCTTCCACAGTGCAGTTCAGTGCTTCCGTAAACTAATAGAAACATTTCTTTTAGCATTCCTTTTTACAGGCAGTATGGATATCTGGTGGTGTGGCTTCCAGCAGTTGTACTGTTGCTGCTGCTGGTGATTGTGGCTGCCATTGCAACTGTAATACTGAAACAGAAGCACAGTCAGTATTAATAACCTTTTTTATTATTATTCTTGTTCCATCAATTTCAGTTTTAGATCTTTTCATGTGATAAAAAAGTATTTGGATGCATAAACATTTTATTTCTAACTAACTTTCTAACATATTTTTTTTTCTTTCACTATCAGATCAAAATAATACCCAAGTTGGAGATAATAAAGCCAGTGTCACAGTAAGTCAGACTATTTTCTTTGGAGAAAAAAATTATCCGGAAGTGACAAAAGTGTCCAAAAATATTTTGTCACCACCTGCTGGCTACAAACTTTAATGTCACAGGTTAAATAAATAAGAATAATAAAAAAAAACATCTAAGAAACATAAGTAACAGACAGGCTTCTGCTTATTGAGAAACAAAACTGTTACTGCAAGGATCGGGTATTCGTAAATAATGCAAACAGATCCATGGTTTGATATTAAACTAAAAATTAACAAAAGAGGCAGCGGTAAAATCAAAGAACAGATACATTGTTTAACAGAAATATTCAAACACAAGTCACAAATAAAGTCACTCAAAAAAATGAAGAATTTCCAATGAGCACACAATTAGTTCTCTGTTAAACCGTCCAAAAAATAAATAAATAAATAAATAATAAAAACACTCAGTCACTCAATCCACAAAGTGAATAAAATAAAAATAAATTAAATTCCAAGAAAGAGAGGTTTGTTTGACTGGCAGCAGATGCCACACAAACAGGTAAATGCTCCAGTCTCTTTTGATTTTTGCCACCACCAAATTGGCTGTCCCATTGTCCTTCTAATCTAAAGCCACTAGTGCGTTTCAAAATAAGAGTCCCCATTAACTTAAAAAAAACAGGTTTCCTTATGAAGGTCCAAATAAATGAACTCAAAGTACTACATATATTAAATGAATTTCGACTCAATACACTTTTTTTGTGAACAGATTAGGACACAAATATTACCTTATGTACATACACAATCCAAATCAGATACTTAATCCCCCTTTTTTATATTTAACGTGTGTGTGTGTGTGTGTGTGTGTGTGTGTGTGACGCTAGCTAGAGATCCGCATGCCAATATAGCCAGATAATTCAAATAGCTTTATTCCTAATAAATAGTTAATCAATTTGTTTTTATTATTTATTAATTGCTTTGTCTATGTGTGAAATACAGGTGGTCTCTACCCTGAAAGTTGACCAGATATTTGTACCACTGTGTTGTCTCACAAATATGACAGATTAAAAACAGAGAAAAATGTAATAAGATATAACAGATATGGTTAATTACAGATTTCATCTTCACTGAAGCCCAGCGAAGACATAACATACAGCACTATTGCAAAAGCTCCTGTTAAGAAGAGTAAACCAGTAAGTTTTACAGAAACAATGAACAGTTATTTATTTTGTTTTATTTCTGTTAGCTCTGTATTTAAAGGAATATTTCACCCAAATATGAAAATTCTCTCATCATTTTAGGGTTAACTATCCTTTGAAATGTTTTTAATACTTCCAGCACTGTCCAGAAGACGGCACAATCTACAGCATGTTGCCACAACAACAGTGACTTAGAAGTTGGTAGAACACAGAAACCCAGTGTTTTGCCCAGGAGACTAAATCAAGATGAGGACAGTCATCACAAAAACTCTTCTTTTTTTTTTACATTTTTGCTCATATTACACCTTTCAGCTAACAGCTCATCTGCCTATCTTAAAAATTAGGCTATTAACACCATCTACAATTTCTACTCTATTCTATTCTATTATGTCTACCACAAACATTATATCACAAATACAAACACTGAATGGACTCATGCAGTTAACATGTTTGCTTGATTTTCATTTGCTTATTTCAATATAGTGTATGAATTTTAGTGTAACGAGTGAGGAGTATTGTTACACATTTTGTTTCAATATGTGTAACTCAGTATTTTTATGCAAAATGTGTTTAAACTTTGATATAATATTCCCATATTTGTCTGTCAAATAAAGAAATCTACTACTTATCTCTACACTGTGTAAATTATTGTTGAGTACACAGAGTGCTGTTGTTACAACCAACAATCCTGGAGTATATGTAAAAAAACATTATTATTTTTACATTTTGTGTATTAATTTATTGCGGCAATTAGGCCTATATTTAACATTGAAAACATAGCTAAACTATTTAATTATTTATTTTTAGGAAACTCTTGCTCACAATGATGTCATGGTGACATAATTTTGCTGTTTACAAAAAGTCATTGAAGTACACAAGAAATCGTGCAACTCTCGGTTTGAATGTCATGACAAAGGAAAAGTTTATGACGGCTGCTCACGTTAACTCCAGCAGACAACAAATGCACCACTGCAAATAATGTGTACAAATGTATTCAACCAAAGCATTCAGACTTTCATTCCTTTACTAGCAATAAATAGACGTTTTTAAAACACAAATCTCAAGGAGGGCTAAAAGAAGACAAGGCAAGGCAAGTTTATTTATATAGCACATTTCATACACAATGGTAATTCAAAGTGCTTTACATAGAGGAAATTAAAAAGAAAAAAAGAATTAAAAAAAATAAGAATAATAAAATAAGAATAATTAAAACAGTTTAGAATAAAAAAAAAATCTAATAAAATACAGTACAAACAGTCGGACACACAGTGGCACAGTGCTCATTCAGTAAATGCACAGCTAAACAGATGTGTTTTGAGTCTGGATTTGAATGTGACTACTGTAGGAGCACATCTGATCTCTTCTGGAACCTGGTTCCAGCTGCGGCTGGCATAATAGCTAAAAGCAGACTCTCCTTACTTAGAGTGAACCCTTGGTATTTCTAGCTGATGTGATTCTAATGATCTGAGTGATCTGTTGGGTTTATATTCAGTGAGCATATCTGCAATATATTGAGGTCCTAGCCCATTGTGTGATTTATATACCAGTAATAATACTTTAAAATCAATCCTAAATGTAACTGGGAGCCAGTGTAAAGACCTGAGGACTGGTGTGATATGTTCATATTTTCTGGTTTTGCTCAGAATTCTGGCAGCAGCGTTCTGTATGAGCTGCAACTGTCTTATGGTCTTCTTGGGAAGGCCCGTGAGGAGTCCATTACAATAATCCACCCTGCTGGTGATGAAAGCATGCACAAGTTTCTCTAGGTCTTGACTGGAAACAAAGCATCTAATTCTTGCAATATTTTTCAGATGATAATATGCTGATTTAGTTATTGCTTTGACATGACTACTGAAAATAAGGTCTGACTCTAGAGACACAGCAAGATTCCTGACTTGATTTTTAGTTGTTTGACCCCTAGCGTCAAGGTATGCATTCACCTTGAGAACTTCATCTTTGTTTCCAAACGCAATGACTTCAGTTTTGTCTTTGTTTAACTGAAGAAAGTTTTGGCACATCCAACTGTTTACTTCGTCAATACATTGGCACAGGGAGTCAATGGGGCTGTAATCGTTAGGTGATAGGGCTAAGTAGATCTGTGTGTCATCTGCATAGCTGTGGTAAGCCATTTGGTTCTTTCTCATTATTTGGCTAATTGGGAGCATATACAGGTTGAACAGGAGTGGAGCAAGAATTGAGCCTTGAGGGACTCCGCATGTCATGGGCGTCCACTCAGACTTATGGTCTCCTATACTCACATAATAACCTCTCCCTTCTAAGTATGACCTGAACCATTTTAGGACCATCCCAGAAAGCCCTACCCAGTTTTCCAGCCTTTCCAGAAGTATGTTGTGATCAACAGTGTCAAATGCAGCACTGAGGTCGAGTAGTACCAGTACTGATAATTTGCCTGTATCAGTATTTAAGCGAATATCGTTTATTATCTTTATGAGCGCTGTCTCTGTGCTGTGATGTGATCGGAAACCAGATTGAAAATTGTCAAAGTATCCATTCGAGTTCAAGAATTTGTTCAGTTGATTGAAGACAACTTTTTCAATGATCTTGCTTATGAAAGGAAGATTTGAGATCGGTCTATAGTTGCTTAATATGGTCTTATCCAGATTGCTCTTTTTCAAGAGGGGCTTGACAACTGCAGTTTTCAGGGAGTTTGGAAAACTCCCAGAGAGAAGTGAGGAGTTTATCACTTCTAGGAGATCTGCTTCTAAACAGTTGAACACACTTTTGAAAAAAGATGTTGGAAGTGCATCAAGGGCGCAGGTTGATGTAAGGTGCCGTACGGTTTCTTCCAAAATTTTGCCATCAATTTCTTTGAAGTCAGACAAAGTAACTACTTTCTCAGGTTGTGGTTTGATTTGTCTGACCCCAGCACAACTCAAGGATGTGCTGATCACCTTTCTGATATTATTTATTTTCTCAGAGAAGAAAGAAGCAAACTCACTGCACTTGCTGTCTGAGAGCAGTTCACAGGGAATCTGGCTTGGGGGGTTTGTCAGTCTCTCTACAGTCGCAAAAAGAGTGCGTGTGTTGTTTAAGTTGCTGTTTATAATATTCGAGAAGAAAGACTGTCTAGCTTTGCCTAGTTCCATATTAAAAGCATGGATGCTGTCTTTGTAAATATTATAATGGACTACAAGTTTTGTCTTCCGCCAAATGCGCTCTGCTTTTCTGCATTGTCTTTTCATATTTTGCACTGCTGTTGAGTTTCTCCAGGGTGCTTTTTGACTGCCACTCTTCTTCCTCACTTTCACAGGAGCAATTTCATCAATTACACTTTTAACTTTTGAGTTAAAAGAATCAAGGAGAAAATCAACAGTGTCAGCAGATATACTTGGTGTTAAAGATATAGCCTTCATAAATAGTACACTAGTGTTCTCATTTAAGCATCTCTTCTTGACAGACACAGATCTAGCTTCAATGGCAGGAGAGATCAATATATCAAAGAAAATACAGAAATGATCAGTCAGTGCTACAGCCTTAATAACAATCGATGAAATGTTTAGACCCTAACTGATCAGTAAATCTAGAGTGTGTCCATGATTGTGTGTGGGTCCATGTACATGCTGTGTCAGATCAAACGTTTTTAAAACAGTTTTGATTTCTTTTGTCATATTGGTTTCTGCATTATCTATGTGAATGTTAAAATCTCCAGCAATGGCAAAACAGTCAAACTCTGAGGTAATTGTTGATAACAGTTCTGTAAAGTCCTCAGCAAAGGCTGGAGAGTATTTTGGAGGCCTGTAAATAATGACAAGTAAAATGCGGGGAGCACCTTTTAACACACTACCCAGATATTCGAAAGACGGGTAATTCCCAAATGATATTTGCTTACATTGATAGACATCTTTAAAAAGAGCAGCTAAGCCCCCACCTCTCCTGCCTTCTCTGCAGACACTCAGAAAAGTAAAGTTAGGAGGGGATGTTTCATTAAGGACTGTTGCACTACAGCTGTCTTCTAGCCAAGTTTCATTTAAAAACATAAAATCCAGGTTGTATGTGCTTATTAAGTCGTTGACTAGAAGTGATTTATTTTTAAGTGAGCGGATGTTTAAAAGTGCTAACTTAACAGTCTTACTTTTTGACCCCACAGCAATCTTAGTTTGGCGTGTAATAGGCACCAGATTAGATGGGTTTGCTGTATGGCTTTTGAAGGCCTTAGACTTTCTATCATGACATCGAACAGCAATAGAGAAAGATACAGGCACACTGGGTTCCCACTTGTTTTGTAAACATTTGAGAAAGTTACTGTTATCATAGCAGGGACCCGACACATATCACTGAGAGCTGGTATCAGTTGTTTTTGGTTCACCTCGAGCAGATGGAGGAGGGTGTGAGCCCTTGCGTTGTGGCAGAGGCCGAAGAGCTCTCACAGGACGAGGGGGAGGGCGAGCTTTGCCCGCAGGCTTTGGTGGTTTAGGGGCCTGCCGTTTTTTGCTTGATATCTGGGCGCTTGCAGCAAATGAGTGGGATAGTTTGTTCCAGCATACACCAGTTCTTCCATTTTCTCTGAGAAGCACAGATGTGGAGATGCTGGAGAGAGGGATAACGTGTCTGGTGAGAGGGGCTGTTGCTGTGGTGTTATCGGAAGTAATATGCTGTCCTGGTCTCCCTGGGTGTTTTCCAGAAAGTCGTCCTTGGGTGCTGAATCTTGGAGCAGTTCTAATATGTCACAGTCTGTCTGTGGTGAGCTTTGTGGGCAGGGCTCAGCTGAGATTGTGTCCGTGAGCAGAAATCGTTGTGGCTGAGTGGCGTTATCATTGTCCTTGTGTGAATTGTCAACCAAATGTCCATTCAGGTGCTGAAGTGAAGTCCTGTGGTCATTCATACTGTGTCCAGGTGTGTGTGTGCCATTCAGATTGATTGGATTGGCACACACTGCAGAAGGATGATTGAGGGAGAAGTAGATATTGTCCTTTAGCACTCTTGAACCATGAAGTTTGTTTGGGTGTTGGCCATCCTGTCGAAACAGTTGCCTCTGACTCCAGAAAAGATTGAAGTTGTCAATGAAGTTCACTCCTTTTATATTACAGGTTTTTTGCAGCCATGTATTAAGCCCAAGCAACCGTGAGAACCTGTTTGTTCCTCTTGCTGGAAGTGGTCCACTCATGAATGTTTTAACTTTCAGTCTTTTAAGTGTTTCAAAAAGTTCATTGAAATCCTTCTTAAGGAGTTCTGACTGCTCTTTATGAATATCATTCTTCCCCACATGAATGATGAGTCGATTTGCAGTCTGATATTTCATCAGAATATTCTGAAGTTCCCTGTTTACATCAGAAGTTGTTGCTTGTGGAAGGCAGCACGTAGTTGTATCCCTGCTGCTAATGTTTCTGCTAATGAGTCCTGGGCCCAGCTGTGCTCTGAGCTGAGTGCCGCTGTCTTCTCGACCTTGAGCGCCAGTTAGCATCAGTGTTAGCTACTGGCTGATTCAGTCTGTGTTTGATCACATTTATTATATTTGGGGATTCCTCATTCATTAATGCTTCAAATCTGTTCTCAAGGTGTATAGGCGGTGGTAGGAAACCAGTGTTTGCAATCCTTGTCAGAGCCATATCTGGGGTAGAGGATGCAACTGCGGCAATATGTGATGCTCGTGACAATCTGATGTCTCGAGTGCTTTTTGGTCTCGCTCCCTGTTTGTGCCATCGATTTGTAAGTCGATCGGCTTGTTTCTCTACAATCATTATGGCCTGACGAGGAGCAATAGATTCATGGGACTCACCAGCTGTATGCTGAGGGCGTCCATGACGAAGCTCTGTTGTGTGTTCCGTCTGGTTTGGTCGTCCCGCAAGTAACTTTGTTTCAAGAACTGCAATCCTTTGTAAAAGTCTGTGGCAGTTAGTGCAGCAAGTAGATTCCAGAAGAGGCATTTTCTCTTATCCTTTTGAATGTAGGCAGTTGTGTTTTCCCTTCCCTGGAATGAAAACTTTTAGTGGGAGGCAGGTCGGATAAAAGAATTCTGCCTTTTTTTTTTCTTTTTTTTTTCCTAGTAGTCCAAGCTTTTGAGCACTGTGCTGATTTGCTTAAATTAAAATTAGTTGATAAAAGGAGATCAAAAATAAAAATATAAAAGCGATAGAGCAAAGCGCGGATCAGCAAGCAAGAGCGTCCGAACAGTGCAAGTGCAAGTAAAGAAGACAAGTTGTGCTCTGCCCATCGCTGAAAAACATGGCTCATGGCTCACTCTCTAGAACTACAAACCCATCATCTAAATCAGGTTCAAGTCAACTTTGACTAGGCCACCTCAAAACTTTAATTTAGCTTTTTTGAGCCATTCAGTGGTGGACTTGCTTCTGTTATTTCAATTATTGTCTTGCTGCATAATCCAGTTGTGCTTGAGCTTCAACTCTGGACTGATGACCGGACATTCTCCTTTAGGATTTTCTGGTAGAGAGCAGAATTCATGTTTCCCTCAATTATTTCAAGTCGCCCGGGTCCTGATGCAGCAAAGCATCCCAACATCATCACACTACCATCACCTTGCTTGACCGTAGGAATGATGTTCTTTTCATGGAATTCTGTGTTTGATGTACACCAGATGTAATGGGACCCCTGTCTTCCAAAAAGTTCCACTTTCGACTCATCGGTCCACAGAACATCCTCCCAAAAGCTTTGAGGTTCGTCAAAGTGTGTTTTGGCAAAATTCAGATAAGCCTTAATGTTCCTCTGGGTTAGCAGTGTTTTTCACCTCACCACTCTCCCATGGATGCCATTTTTGGCCAGTGTCTTTCTGATAGTGGAGTCATGAACAGTGACCTTTATTGAAGAGGCTTGCAGTTCATTGTATGTTGTCTTTGGCTTTTTTGTGACTTCCTGGAAGAGTCATCGTTGTGCTTTTGGATGAATTTTGGAAGGTTGGACACTTCTGGGTAGGTTCACTACTGTGCCAAGTTTTCTCCATTTGGAGATAATGGCTCTCAATGTGGTTCTTTGGAGTTTCAGAGACTTTGAAATAGCTTTGAATCCTTCCCAGACTGACATATTTCAATCACCTTTTTGCTCATCATTTTTGGAATTTCATTCGACCTTGGAATAGTGTTACTGGGTGAGACATTTTAGCCAACTTCATGCTGCTGAAAAAGTTCTATTTAGTTGTTGATTTGATTGAACAGGGCTGGCAGTAATCAGACCTGGGTTTGTCTAGTCCAGCTGTACCCCATTATGAATGCAATTTCAAAGATTTGGGAATTAATTAACTAAGGGGCAAATACTTTTTCACACAGGCATGGTTTGCTTTTTTGCTTCAATAAATAACATCATCATTTAAAAGCTGTATTTTGTGTTTACTCAGATTGTCTTTGTTTTATGATAGATTTTGTTTGAATTTTTGAAACAATTTATGAGATATACACAAAAACAAGAAATTAGGAGGGGGCAAATACTATTTCACAGCACTGTATATTGTTGTACCTTTAGTATATGATTTGACCACAAAGCTTATTATGAATTACCCACTACAGCAGTAAGTCACTCCATTTGTTTCAAATTGTCCCTTTTACAAATTATAGAAATAGAAAAATGAGAACTGGAGTGTAGAACATCACGCCACCAACCACAAACACGAGAGCTAAACTATTTTTGATGTATAATCTGACAATGTCAGCTAAACGTTTGCAAAACAAACAAACAAACAAACAAACCAAATTTCCCTCTTGGAATGTGAATGAAATATTGAAGATTTGTCTGACAGCATAAATTAATTTGTAAGTTATTATTTATGCAGCATTTGCAATCAAGTGTGAATGCTGTTTGACACTTTTAGACACAAATACAGGAAGTGAGCCTGTAGAAATCCACGAACACTCAGTGACTATAATGTCATAAACCGAGACGCATCTGCCCTTAACTTTTCTTTTCAAGTGACCCTTTATATCTTTTGTAAAATTAACAAATTCATACAAAATGAGGAGAGAGGAAACATCACAACTTTTTGACATGCGGATAGTCATTTTGATTTTTCTATGGCTCATAAAAGGCAAGTGTTTATTCTGTTTTAATTCAATTTACTCGTATTGATATGAAATACTTTAGGGAAGTCCTGTTGAGTGACATACTTTACAACATATAAAACTATTTTAAACAGTTAATTGTTTATAACTATTATGTATGTAGATTTCATGAACTTATATTGATTGAGCGACGAGGCGCCCCATGCCTAAATCTGCTACTGAGCACAGGTGAAATTAAAATGAACATTAAAGAAATACTGATGTATAAAGTATGATAATTCTTTCAGGCAATTAAATATTGTTCCATCAATAACGTTGACAACTCAAACTGAAGAACTAACAGTTGGTCTTTTATTTATACAGGTGTTGAGTGTAGAAAAGCAGCAGCAGAAAGAGAATTCTCTCTTCAGAATGGAGGATCTGTCACTATTCCATGTCACTATGACAGCAAATACACAAAACATAAGAAATACTGGTGCTATGAGGCCAATGCAGCATATAATTACTGCTCTATTCTGGCATATGCTAATGACACCAAGGAAAAGTTGTCAGTAATTGATCACCCTGATCAGAGTTTATTTACTGTGACTATGAGAGACCTGCAGAGTAAAGACACTGGGTTTTACTGGTGTGCTGTGGAAATTGGAGGAAAATTTCAACTGGATGAGACAGAGCAGATTTATATGACAATCCAATCAGGTATGAGATTTCTTTCACAGCACTTTCCATAACTACGGGATACTGTTGTGACCAATGACATTTTAGGTATTATAAAGAAACAAATCAATGTTTTTTGTTGTGACTGTGAGATCTATTAGATATTTTAAATAAAACTTTTATGTACATGAAGATTCGCTAGTTTTAAACACATGAAAAGTCTTTGGCCGGTGCTGCATCAGAGGTCTTGACCTTCTTTACTAATTCAAATAATACAAGTGCCATTACAACACAATTTTGACCCTTTTTTACAGCCTGGCAAGAAGAAAAAAAATATTTTAATTGTATTAATGGGAATTCATTTATTAAATACGTTTATCAATAACTTTAAATCAACATTTGGTCCCAAACTAGCTAGTCCATATTTAGTGATGGCTAAATTTAGGCAAAATTTGTTACTCTGTTATTTAAAACCCTTGTACCATTCTAGCATAGTTTTGTGTTGCCATTTAGTTTTTAATGTTTATTTAATAATTACAAGAAAATATAAAAATGACAGAAATCTGAATTTTCAAGGTCACTTAAAATGAAAACCTCCTATAAAATCAAACATTGAAAACAGTAAACGGTTGACATAATATTATGTTTTCTGGTCTTAAGTGCCTCGTTTCACTGACCTTTTTTTGAGAAGTCCCTCACATTTAAATGGCAAATTCACACAATTCCTAATGCAGATGCTGAATTAACCCTGTCTCTGTGTTCAGTTCCTGATCTCTCTGTGGTGAACAGCAGTTTAACTGGACAGGAAGGTGGTAATATCAGTGTCCAGTGTCTCTACAGTTCTGGATATAAGAATGAACTCAAACAGTGGTGCAGATATAAAGACAAGAGATGTTACACAGTGGGGAGGACTGACACATCCCAGAATCCATCAGTTCAGATCAGTGATGATGGGAGTAATTCCTTCAGTGTGGTGATGACTGGCCTGACAGAGAGTGATTCTGGCTGGTACTGGTGCTCTGTAGGAGATCTGCAGGTGCCTGTTCAACTCACTGTGACTGAGACTGAGACCAAACCAGGTAATACAGATGCAATAAATCAAAATCATAAAAATATTTTGCTGTTAATAACTAAATATTAATAAGACATTAACATTTTTTGTCCATTTCTATTTTGCAGCTGTTGTGACCACAGAAGCCGGATTTAAGGAAGAAATGTTAGTAGCCTATTAACAACATTTCCTAATTAATGAGACAGTTCAACTTAAAATGCAAATTCTGTAATTATTTTCTCCCCTTATGTCATTCAAAACATGTATGCCACAAAAGGTGAACTTTGAAGAATATTCATGTTGTTGTTTCCCATACAATGACAGTTCATAGTGACCAAATCTGTCAAGCACAAACTTAAATAAACAAAACATAGAAGTAGTCGATACGGCTTGTGTGCAATATTCCAAATCAGTTTGTGTGTCAAACAGACATTAATTATTTACTGATTCATTATACATTGTTTATTCCCCTCCACTGCAGAACTTAATCAAGTATGGGTAAAGATTTGATGTTGTGCATTTAGTCACAAGACACGTGAAAAAACAATAGCTTTTGGTGTTAATTATTTTCAGACATGTTGTGATCACGCTGTACTTATAATTCATTCACCTTTTATAGTATATTTCAGAGCTATGGTGGAATGGAAGATTATCAGTGAATAGCAACTTCAGTTTTTATCTGTTCTTCACACAAAGCTGTCGTATGATTTGAGAAGTCGCATCACATGGACTTTTTTTATGTTGTTGTTTTGTGTGAATATTCTTTAAAAATTCTACTTTTGTGTTCTATAGATAAAATAACAGCATGCAGGTTTAGAACGTCATAATGGTGATTACTTAATTACTATTCTTAAGATATTTTATCAGCGACTCTATGTACACTGATAAGCCAAAACAATATGAGTACCTACTTAATATGCTGTTGGTCATCCACGTGCTGCCAATATAGCACCGACCTGCCGATGCATGGACTCTACAAAACCCCTGAAGGTGTCTGTAACAAAGGATAAAAGTTAGGAAAGGAGGAGGTGAGAACCGGCTTGACAATATAAATAGTTTAATAAAAAACTTAAACATAAAGAAACAAACATAAACACGTGCAGGGCAGCTTCCTGTAGTTCTCCCTCTCTCAAACTGCCACCTCCAGTCGCCTTTATCCCTCTCGGGCTTGATCAGCCCGATTAGTGGCCGGCTGTGCAGCATCACGACTCGGGACAGCCCTCTGCCCTGCCTCATTCCTCCCTCGTGCTTATGTACATCCCTCCACCCCTCTTTTCTGGGGGGCGTACCCTGTCTGCCGGCAGGTCATCCCCTCCTTTCTGGATCTGGGAGGGTACAAGGGGAGGGAAACACAACAACAATACATATATTTAAAAGAGAGGGAGAGGCCAACAAGGAGCGATAGTGGGTTATTTTGATACGCCATAGCTTGGTCCTCGGCCACTCCTCCACCCTCTAGTGGATGACAGCTGTGCCTCCCTGGGCAGATCGTCGCAGTCCTCTGGCCCCTGGCAGACGGAATGCCCTGCCACCTTTTCAGTGGACGGTAAGGGTCTCCCTTGCTCCAGGATGTCAGCCAGGAGCCCCACCCCACTCAAAGTCGATGGTCCTCTCTTGACCCTGCTTCTTTTTAGCGGCCGGTAGGGGTCTCCTCTGCCCCTGACAGTGGCCCTGACTGCTCCAGGTAGTCGGCTAGGAGCTCCTCCTCCCCTCGTGGTCAGGTAGTTCTCTCTCTCGAACTGCCACCTCCGCTGAACTTTATCGCTCTTGGGCTTGATCAGCCTGATTAGGGGCCGGGTGTGCAGCATCACGGCTTGTGGTTTGTCACTCCTCAGACCACTGTCGGTAGGTAGTGAACAAGCTTTTCTTTTTCAGAGATGCTCTGACCCAATCATCTGGCCATAACAATTTGGCCCGTGTCCAAATCGCTCAGATCTTTACTCCTGCCCATTTCTCCTGCATTCAACACGTTGACTATGAGAAATGATTGTTCGCTTACCATCTAATCTACCCAGACCTTGACATGTGGCCTTGTTAGGAGATGATCAACGCCATTCACTTCACCTGTGAGGGTTCATAATATGTTGGCTAATCAGTGTATATTGAAGTATCATGAAGTATAATTAATGATGTTTTCTGTCTTTACTCTTTTTATTATTATTATTGTAGTAGTTTATCGTCAAATCAGTTGTGATGTAATCTTGATTCCTCTGAAAAGTTCATTTCTTTCTGTTGTTTCTCTCTTAGCGGAAATGCAGCTCTGTCGTCTAATACACCAATTTCCATTAACAGCAATCAAACATCAATCAGTGAGAAGCCACAAAACAATTTTAAGTATGATGTTTATTGCTTAAATTGATAACTTAGGATACAATATATAGATATGAAAATATTTGATCAAACTGTTTAAAAATAAATGATTCACTCAGTAATAGAGTTCATTATGTGCAAATTTAGCTTTGTGTTCTTCACTCAACTGTGTGCCTTTCCTTTCTATTCTATTTTTGCAGAATTGCAACGTCTTAGTCACAGGTTTAAAATAGTTTAAAGCAACCAACAAACAACTTGCATTTAAAGGTACCCAGGTAGCTCAAAGCAATTTTAAGCATTTAATTCATGAAATTGTTTTCTGTAACAAAGTAAATCAACCATACAAAACACATTTTCAACAGGCATCAATCAGCAATACTATAAAATATGTTAAAATCACCAGATGTAATGTAAGTGGAACAGATACCACATTTCTTCAATTAAGTCGCACCAGAATTGTGGAAATAATGTTTTTGTGATTGAGAGTGTAGTATTCACTACAGAAACAATGACAAAAATGTGAAATAAATGGAAAGTTCTTCACAAAAACGTACCAAACTACCATAGTTATGACTGTTACTACACTAAAACTGTGTATATAGAATTAAGCGTTATTTTAATTGTTAAAAAAAAGAAATTAAACAAAATAGCAATGTTTCTAAAAGTTTCTCAAACTGTTTGAAGTAGATCCTGTAATAATCATTTATAGTTTTACTATAGTAACTATGTTATCTGAAATACCTATTTTATGGTATTTTGGCAGAAACTGTGCTTATACCCCCAAAATGAATGCTAAACGCAATTAAAAAATGATCCAAACTAAAGAATAAATTAAATTACATAATATATGTATATATATTTATGTGTGTGTTGTTTGTGTCTTAGTGCCTTCCTGTGCATATTTTTTCTCTCTCTAAACATTTCTCATGTGTTTGACTGAAAAAAAGAACAAAACAATTGAGAGAAAAAAAAATTTTTGACACATTTTTATTTTATTGTAGAACGTCTCGGGTTACATGTGTAACCCTTGTTCCTTGAAAAAAGCGGAACGAGATGCTGCGCTTTGCTAAGCGCTATGGAGAACGATCCTAGTCGTGAACGAGCTGTGAATATGTGTGTAACACGTCAATGAACATTGACTGGAATTTATAGCCTCGGCTGATGTAGTCATTAGATGCACATGTGGCCAGGCTGTAAATGGATGCGTCACCAGGTGTCGTCAGATACTTCTTTTTGAAGAGCAGTCCTGGGACGTCCCAGTGCGGCAAAGCGCAGCATCTCGTTCCGCTTTTTTCAGGGAACAAGGGTTACACATGTAACCCGAGACGTTCCCTTTACAAAAAGCTTCACTATGATGCTGCACTTTGCTAAGCACTATGGGGAATGCAATACCCACGCCGCCGCACTGGGGCTGTCCGGACCCCTATGGTTGTGAAGTGTGCTCAC
Organism: Moxostoma hubbsi; assembly: GCA_032164185.1. Taxonomy (NCBI): domain Eukaryota; kingdom Metazoa; phylum Chordata; class Actinopteri; order Cypriniformes; family Catostomidae; genus Moxostoma; species Moxostoma hubbsi. The sequence continues at coordinate 46,012,052 of JAVLUX010000009.1, read as the reverse complement.
AAAACACGAGAGGTCTCAGACATGAGCTTGAGATGTCGACTCAAAGGCATAAGAGCCCAGAGTTACAAACATCTAAACCATAAAATTTGATGAATGTGTGCGGAGAGGACCAACCTGCCGCATCACAAACTTGTTCAGACATGAGCTTGAGATGTCTCAAGTCCCTCAGGGTGTTCTGAATGGAAACGATGTGTGCGGGACACGATTGTGCCTCAAAGACCCAGAATCAGACGCAACCCTCAACCCTTCTTGGGAACCAGGAAGTATCTGGTGTAACAGCCTGACTCTTTCTCTGGAAGGGGAACATGTTCTATGGCCCCTTTAACCAACAGATTTTGCAGTTTTTTCCACAGTAGACATGCCTGTCCCGGTTTCACGGTAGTGAGAACCACGCCGTTGAAACGGGGAAGACGGCGAGCAAATTGAATCCTGTATCCTCTTTCTACTGATTCTAGAACCCACATAGAAATACCAGGCAGAAGTTTCCACGCTGCCAGGTTCTCTGAGATGGGTATCATTTCTGACACTTCCTGTTGAGGGGATGTTGAGTGTTCTGGGTCCTGGATCAAGGCAGGAAGCAACGGTACACCCAACTCTTTGTTGGAAGCCTCTATCACCCGAAACACCAAAGGCAGCGGGAGTGAAGAGGTTTCGTGAGGGTATCGGGAGGGCCGAAGTGGATGATACACGCGCCCCGTCCCGAGGGGAACTACCCCCACAAGGCTGGGTACAAGACCGTCAGGGTTTATTTTTCTTAGAAATCACACCCCTGAGGTCTTGCATTGGGGGCTGCTGAGGGTGACGAACTGGACCCCAGTCTTTACGAGGGGGAGCACGATTCGCCACGTTTTGTTTTAGAGCCTCCCGTCTAGAAGGACGGACGATGGCCCCTCCCCCTGAGTGAGGTGCCCACACTCAGGTCCTTCAACAGATTTAGCCTCGTGCGCTTGTAACACTGTCATAGTGTGCAGGGCAACACCAGCCTGACCTGCTGCCTGATAAGCTTTCCCCACTAGCGTGGAGGTGGTCCTGCACAGCTTTGTGGGGAGAGTAGGTTTCAAGAAAAATACTTGTTATGGAGGTCATAGAAGAAAGGAAGGGACTGATATAGAGTTCCATTCCCTCTATTATTTATTTAATTATTTTGGCCACCAGACAGAAATTTGTATTCTAGTTTGGAGCATTTGGGGGAGGGTCTAGCTTTAGTCTGGCCACAGCCCGCGTAATCACCTCGAGACATTTCTCAGCCACTTTATTATTGTGTGTGAAATGTACAGAGGTTCAGCGCTCCGCCCCATCGTGAACCGAAGAGGCGCCGAAGCGCGCTTGGAGATCACGGGAAGGACCAGCTGGGTCTGGGGCGAGGGAAAGGGACGAACCCGTCTCTCGCTCCTCAGCCAGATCCATGCGAGAGCCCCACGAATGAAATGTGGTGACTCCCGGAAGTAAGGGAGGCGAGCGCAAAACATTTTGCCCGAAAGCAGATCGCAATGCTCGCATTTGTCTCTTAATTCCGCAGCCGCTTTATTATTATGCGCGGGATTTACAGAGATTCAGTGTCCTCGTGAACCGAAGAGGCGCCGAGGCGCGTTTCAGGCTTACGAGGATCAGCTGGGTCTGGGGAGAGAGCGAGCGAAAGGGATGAACCGGTCTCTCGCTCCTCAGCCAGATCCATATGAGAGCCCCACAAATTAAGTGAGCGTGCTGACTCCCGGAAGCAAGCGAGGCGAGCGCGAAGCACTTTGCCTGAAAGCAAATCACAGTGCTCGCACCCCCATTGCTGCAACGCGAGAGCAGCGTGCTCTTCCCCCAAACAAACAGAGCAAAACTGATGCGTGTCCTCTTCAGCTATAGAGTGAGAACAGGGGAACACGAATTGTTTTACGAGAAAAGGTTCACTTCACTGCCTCACAAATTATAATTCCTTGCAGAGGAAAGAAAGTTTTGACAGAGTTTGTGGAACACACACGAACACACACACACACACACACACACACACACACACACACACACACACACACACACACACACACACACACACACACACACACACACAGAATCACTCTGAAAAAAAAAAAGAGGATCTGACGACACCTGGTGACGCATCCATTTATAGCATAGCCTCAGGTGCGTCTAATGACTACATCAGCCGAGGCTATAAATTCCGGTCAATGTTCATTGACATGTTACACACATATTCACAGCTCGTTCACGACTAGGACCGTTCCCCATAGCGCTTAGCAAAGCGCAGCATCATAGTGAAGCTTTTTGTACAGGGAACATAGGCTCATAAAGAATGAAGGCACTGACACCTAAAAAAATTCTCATTTTTTCTTCTTCCACAGTGCAGTTCAGTGCTTCCGTAAACTAATAGAAACATTTCTTTTAGCATTCCTTTTTACAGGCAGTTTGGATATCTGGTGGTGTGGCTTCCAGCAGTTGTACTGTTGCTGCTGCTGGTGATTGTGGCTGCCATTGCAACTGTAATACTGAAACAGAAGCACAGTCAGTATTAATAACCTTTTTTATTATTATTCTTGTTCCATCAATTTCAGTTTTAGATCTTTTCATGTGTTAAAAAGTATTGGGATGCATAAACATTTTATTTCTAACTAACTTTCTAACATATTTTTTTTTCTTTCACTATCAGATCAAAATAATACCCAAGTTGGAGATAATAAAGCCAGTGTCACAGTAAGTCAGACTATTTTCTTTGGAGAAAAAAATTATCCGGAAGTGACAAAAGTGTCCAAAAATATTTTGTCACCACCTGCTGGCTACAAACTTTAATGTCACAGGTTAAATAAATAAGAATAATAAAAAAAAACATCTAAGAAACATAAGTAACAGACAGGCTTCTGCTTATTGAGAAACAAAACTGTTACTGCAAGGATCGGGTATTCGTAAATAATGCAAACAGATCCATGGTTTGATATTAAACTAAAAATTAACAAAAGAGGCAGCGGTAAAATCAAAGAACAGATACATTGTTTAACAGAAATATTCAAACACAAGTCACAAATAAAGTCACTCAAAAAAATGAAGAATTTCCAATGAGTCCACACAATTAGTTCTCTGTTAAACCGTCCAAAAAATAAATAAATAAATAATAATAAAAACACTCAGTCACTCAATCCACAAAGTGAATAAAATAAAATAAATTAAATTCCAAGAAAGAGAGGTTTGTTTGACTGGCAGCAGATGCCACACAAACAGGTAAATGCTCCAGTCTCTTTTGATTTTTGCCACCACCAAATTGGCTGTCCCATTGTCCTTCTAATCTAAAGCCACAGGTGCGTTTCAAAATAAGAGTCCCCATTAACTTAAAAAAAACAGGTTTCCTTATGAAGGTCCAAATAAATGAACTCAAAGTACTACATATATTAAATGAATTTCGACTCAATACACTTTTTTTGTGAACAGATTAGGACACAAATATTACCTTATGTACATACACAATCCAAATCAGATACTTAATCCCCCTTTTTTATATTTAACGTGTGTGTGTGTGTGTGTGTGTGTGTGTGTGTGTGTGTGTGAGACGCTAGCTAGAGATCCGCATGCCAATATAGCCAGATAATTCAAATAGCTTTATTCCTAATAAATAGTTAATCAATTTGTTTTTATTATTTATTAATTGCTTTGTCTATGTGTGAAATACAGGTGGTCTCTACCCTGAAAGTTGACCAGATATTTGTACCACTGTGTTGTCTCACAAATATGACAGATTAAAAACAGAGAAAAATGTAATAAGATATAACAGATATGGTTAATTACAGATTTCATCTTCACTGAAGCCCAGCGAAGACATAACATACAGCACTATTGCAAAAGCTCCTGTTAAGAAGAGTAAACCAGTAAGTTTTACAGAAACAATGAACAGTTATTTATTTTGTTTTATTTCTGTTAGCTCTGTATTTAAAGGAATATTTCACCCAAATATGAAAATTCTCTCATCATTTTAGGGTTAACTATCCTTTGAAATGTTTTTAATACTTCCAGCACTGTCCAGAAGACGGCACAATCTACAGCATGTTGCCACAACAATAGTGACTTAGTAGAAGTTGGTAGAACACAGAAACCCAGTGTTTTGCCCAGGAGACTAAATCAAGATGAGGACAGTCATCACAAAAACTCTTCTTTTTTTTTTACATTTTTGCTCATATTACACCTTTCAGCTAACAGCTCATCTGCCTATCTTAAAAATTAGGCTATTAACACCATCTACAATTTCTACTCTATTCTATTCTATTATGTCTACCACAAACATTATATCACAAATACAAACACTGAATGGACTCATGCAGTTAACATGATTTTCATTTGCTTATTTCAATATAGTGTATGAATTTTAGTGTAACGAGTGAGGAGTATTGTTACACATTTTGTTTCAATATGTGTAACTCAGTATTTTTATGCAAAATGTGTTTAAACTTTGATATAATATTCCCATATTTGTCTGTCAAATAAAGAAATCTACTACTTATCTCTACACTGTGTAAATTATTGTTGAGTACACAGAGTGCTGTTGTTACAACCAACAATCCTGGAGTATATGTAAAAAAACATTATTATTTTTATATTTTGTGTATTAATTTATTGCGGCAATTAGGCCTATATTTAACATTGAAAACATAGCTAAACTATTTAATTATTTATTTTTAGGAAATTCTTGCTCACAATGATGTCATGGTGGCATAATTTTGCTGTTTACAAAAAGTCATTGAAGTACACAAGAAATCGTGCAACTCTCTGTTTGAATGTCATGACAAAGGAAAAGTTTATGACGGCTGCCCACGTTAACTCCAGCAGACAACAAATGCACCACTGCAAATAATGTGTACAAATGTATTCAACCAAAGCATTCAGACTTTCATTCCTTTACTAGCAATAAATAGACGTTTTTAAAACACAAATCTCAAGGAGGGCTAAAAGAAGGCAAGGCAAGGCAAGTTTATTTATATAGCACATTTCATACACAATGGTAATTCAAAGTGCTTTACATAGAGGAAATTAAAAAGAAAAAAAGAATTAAAAAAAATAAGAATAATAAAATAAGAATAATTAAAACAGTTTAGAATAAAAAAAAAATCTAATAAAATACAGTACAAACAGTCGGACACACAGTGGCACAGTGCTCATTCAGTAAATGCACAGCTAAACAGATGTGTTTTGAGTCTGGATTTGAATGTGACTACTGTAGGAGCACATCTGATCTCTTCTGGAACCTGGTTCCAGCTGCGGCTGGCATAATAGCTAAAAGCAGACTCTCCTTACTTAGAGTGAACCCTTGGTATTTCTAGCTGATGTGATTCTAATGATCTGAGTGATCTGTTGGGTTTATATTCAGTGAGCATATCTGCAATATATTGAGGTCCTAGCCCATTGAGTGATTTATATACCAGTAATAATACTTTAAAATCAATCCTAAATGTAACTGGGAGCCAGTGTAAAGACCTGAGGACTGTTGTGATATGTTCATATTTTCTGGTTTTGCTCAAAATTCTGGCAGCAGCGTTCTGTATGAGCTGCAACTGTCTTATGGTCTTCTTGGGAAGGCCCGTGAGGAGTCCATTACAATAATCCACCCTGCTGGTGATGAAAGCATGCACAAGTTTCTCTAGGTCTTGACTGGAAACAAAGCATCTAATTCTTGCAATATTTTTCAGATGATAATATGCTGATTTAGTTATTGCTTTGACATGACTACTGAAAATAAGGTCTGACTCTAGAGACACACCAAGATTCCTGACTTGATTTTTAGTTGTTTGACCCCTAGCGTCAAGGTATGCATTCACCTTGAGAACTTCATCTTTGTTTCCAAACGCAATGACTTCAGTTTTGTCTTTGTTTAACTGAAGAAAGTTTTGGCACATCCAACTGTTTACTTCGTCAATACATTGGCACAGGGAGTCAATGGGGCTGTAATCGTTAGGTGATAGGGCTAAGTAGATCTGTGTGTCATCTGCATAGCTGTGGTAAGCCATTTGGTTCTTTCTCATTATTTGGCTAATTGGGAGCATATACAGGTTGAACAGGAGTGGAGCAAGAATTGAGCCTTGAGGGACTCCGCATGTCATGGGCGTCCACTCAGACTTATGGTCTCCTATACTCACATAATAACCTCTCCCTTCTAAGTATGACCTGAACCATTTTAGGACCATCCCAGAAAGCCCTACCCAGTTTTCCAGCCTTTCCAGAAGTATGTTGTGATCGACAGTGTCAAATGCAGCACTGAGGTCGAGTAGTACCAGTACTGATAATTTGCCTGTATCAGTATTTAAGCGAATATCGTTTATTATCTTTATGAGCGCTGTCTCTGTGCTGTGATGTGATCGGAAACCAGATTGAAAATTGTCAAAGTATCCATTCGAGTTCAAGAATTTGTTCAGTTGATTGAAGACAACTTTTTCAATGATCTTGCCTATGAAAGGAAGATTTGAGATCGGTCTATAGTTGCTTAATATGGTCTTATCCAGATTGCTCTTTTTCAAGAGGGGCTTGACAACTGCAGTTTTCAGGGAGTTTGGAAAACTCCCAGAGAGAAGTGAGGAGTTTATCACTTCTAGGAGATCTGCTTCTAAACAGTTGAACACACTTTTGAAAAAAGATGTTGGAAGTGCATCAAGGGCACAGGTTGATGTTTTAAGGTGCCGTACGGTTTCTTCCAAAATTTTGCCATCAATTTCTTTGAAGTCAGACAAAGTAACTACTTTCTCAGGTTGTGGTTTGATTTGTCTGACCCCAGCACAACTCAAGGATGTGCTGATCACCTTTCTGATATTATTTATTTTCTCAGAGAAGAAAGAAGCAAACTCACTGCACTTGCTGTCTGAGAGCAGTTCACAGGGAATCTGGCTTGGGGGGTTTGTCAGTCTCTCTACAGTCGCAAAAAGAGTGCGTGTGTTGTTTAAGTTGCTGTTTATAATATTCGAGAAGAAAGACTGTCTAGCTTTGCCTAGTTCCATATTAAAAGCATGGATGCTGTCTTTGTAAATATTATAATGGACTACAAGTTTTGTCTTCCGCCAAATGCGCTCTGCTTTTCTGCATTGTCTTTTCATATTTTGCACTGCTGTTGAGTTTCTCCAGGGTGCTTTTTGACTGCCACTCTTCTTCCTCACTTTCACAGGAGCAATTTCATCAATTACACTTTTAACTTTTGAGTTAAAAGAATCAAGGAGAAAATCAACAGTGTCAGCAGATATACTTGGTGTTAAAGATATAGCCTTCATAAATAGTACACTAGTGTTCTCATTTAAGCATCTCTTCTTGACAGACACAGATCTAGCTTCAATGGCAGGAGAGATCAATATATCAAAGAAAATACAGAAATGATCAGACAGTGCTACAGCCTTAATAACAATCGATGAAATGTTTAGACCCTAACTGATCAGTAAATCTAGAGTGTGTCCATGATTGTGTGTGGGTCCATGTACATGCTGTGTCAGATCAAACGTTTTTAAAACAGTTTTGATTTCTTTTGTAATATTGGTTTCTGCATTATCTATGTGAATGTTAAAATCTCCAGCAATGGCAAAACAGTCAAACTCTGAGGTAATTGTTGATAACAGTTCTGTAAAGTCCTCAGCAAAGGCTGGAGAGTATTTTGGAGGCCTGTAAATAATGACAAGTAAAATGCGGGGAGCACCTTTTAACACACTACCCAGATATTCGAAAGACGGGTAATTCCCAAATGATATTTGCTTACATTGATAGACATCTTTAAAAAGAGCAGCTAAGCCCCCACCTCTCCTGCCTTCTCTGCAGACACTCAGAAAAGTAAAGTTAGGAGGGGATGTTTCATTAAGGACTGTTGCACTACAGCTGTCTTCTAGCCAAGTTTCATTTAAAAACATAAAATCCAGGTTGTATGTGCTTATTAAGTCGTTGACTAGAAGTGATTTATTTTTAAGTGAGCGGATGTTTAAAAGTGCTAACTTAACAGTCTTACTTTTTGACCCCACAGCAATCTTAGTTTGGCGTGTAATAGGCACCAGATTAGATGGGTTTGCTGTATGGCTTTTGAAGGCCTTAGACTTTCTATCATGACATCGAACAGCAATAGAGAAAGATACAGGCACACTGGGTTCCCACTTGTTTTGTAAACATTTGAGAAAGTTACTGTTATCATAGCAGGGACCCGACACATATCACTGAGAGCTGGTATCAGTTGTTTTTGGTTCACCTCGAGCAGATGGAGGAGGGTGTGAGCCCTTGCGTTGTGGCAGAGGCCGAAGAGCTCTCACAGGACGAGGGGGAGGGCGAGCTTTGCCCGCAGGCTTTGGTGGTTTAGGGGCCTGCCGTTTTTTGCTTGATATCTGGGCGCTTGCAGCAAATGAGTGGGATAGTTTGTTCCAGCATACACCAGTTCTTCCATTTTCTCTGAGAAGCACAGATGTGGAGATGCTGGAGAGAGGGATAACGTGTCTGGTGAGAGGGGCTGTTGCTGTGGTGTTATCGGAAGTAATATGCTGTCCTGGTCTCCCTGGGTGTTTTCCAGAAAGTCGTCCTTGGGTGCTGAATCTTGGAGCAGTTCTAATATGTCACAGTCTGTCTGTGGTGAGCTTTGTGGGCAGGGCTCAGCTGAGATTGTGTCCGTGAGCAGAAATCGTTGTGGCTGAGTGGCGTTATCATTGTCCTTGTGTGAATTGTCAACCAAATGTCCATTCAGGTGCTGAAGTGAAGTCCTGTGGTCATTCATACTGTGTCCAGGTGTGTGTGTGCCATTCAGATTGATTGGATTGGCACACACTGCAGAAGGATGATTGAGGGAGAAGTAGATATTGTCCTTTAGCACTCTTGAACCATGAAGTTTGTTTGGGTGTTGGCCATCCTGTCGAAACAGTTGCCTCTGACTCCAGAAAAGATTGAAGTTGTCAATGAAGTTCACTCCTTTTATATTACAGGTTTTTTGCAGCCATGTATTAAGCCCAAGCAACCGTGAGAACCTGTTTGTTCCTCTTGCTGGAAGTGGTCCACTCATGAATGTTTTAACTTTCAGTCTTTTAAGTGTTTCAAAAAGTTCATTGAAATCCTTCTTAAGGAGTTCTGACTGCTCTTTATGAATATCATTCTTCCCCACATGAATGATGAGTCGATTTGCAGTCTGATATTTCATCAGAATATTCTGAAGTTCCCTGTTTACATCAGAAGTTGTTGCTTGTGGAAGGCAGCACGTAGTTGTATCCCTGCTGCTAATGTTTCTGCTAATGAGTCCTGGGCCCAGCTGTGCTCTGAGCTGAGTGCCGCTGTCTTCTCGACCTTGAGCGCCAGTTAGCATCAGTGTTAGCTACTGGCTGATTCAGTCTGTGTTTGATCACATTTATTATATTTGGGGATTCCTCATTCATTAATGCTTCAAATCTGTTCTCAAGGTGTATAGGCGGTGGTAGGAAACCAGTGTTTGCAATCCTTGTCAGAGCCATATCTGGGGTAGAGGATGCAACTGCGGCAATATGTGATGCTCGTGACAATCTGATGTCTCGAGTGCTTTTTGGTCTCGCTCCCTGTTTGTGCCATCGATTTGTAAGTCGATCGGCTTGTTTCTCTACACTCATTATGGCCTGTCGAGGAGCAATAGATTCATGGGACTCACCAGCTGTATGCTGAGGGCGTCCATGACGAAGCTCTGTTGTGTGTTCCGTCTGGTTTGGTCGTCCCGCAAGTAACTTTGTTTCAAGAACTGCAATCCTTTGTAAAAGTCTGTGGCAGTTAGTGCAGCAAGTAGATTCCAGAAGAGGCATTTTCTCTTATCCTTTTGAATGTAGGCAGTTGTGTTTTCCCTTCCCTGGAATGAAAACTTTTAGTGGGAGGCAGGTCAGATAAAAGAATTCTGCCTTTTTTTTTTCTTTTTTTTTTCCTAGTAGTCCAAGCTTTTGAGCACTGTGCTGATTTGCTTAAATTAAAATTAGTTGATAAAAGGAGATCAAAAATAAAAATATAAAAGCGATAGAGCAAAGCGCGGATCAGCAACCAAGAGCGTCCGAACAGTGCAAGTGCAAGTAAAGAAGACAAGTTGTGCTCTGCCCATCGCTGAAAAACATGGCTCATGGCTCACTCTCTAGAACTACAAACCCATCATCTAAATCAGGTTCAAGCCAACTTTGACTAGGCCACCTCAAAACTTTAATTTAGCTTTTTTTTTTTAGCCATTCAGAGGTGGACTTGCTTCTGTTATTTCAATTATTGTCTTGCTGCATAATCCAGTTGTGCTTGAGCTTCAACTCTGGACTGATGACCGGACATTCTCCTTTAGGATTTTCTGGTATAGAGCAGAATTCATGTTTCCCTCAATTATTTCAAGTCGCCCGGGTCCTGATGCAGCAAAGCATCCCAACATCATCACACTACCATCACCTTGCTTGACCGTAGGAATGATGTTCATTTCGTGGAATTCTGTGTTTGATGTATACCAGATGTAACGGGACCCCTGTCTTCCAAACAGTTCCACTTTCGACTCATCGGTCCACAGAACATCCTCCCAAAAGCTTTGAGGATCGTCAAAGTGTGTTTTGGCAAAATTCAGATAAGCCTTAATGTTCCTCTGGGTTAGCAGTGTTTTTCACCTCACCACTCTCCCATGGATGCCATTTTTGGCCAGTGTCTTTCTGATAGTGGAGTCATGAACAGTGACCTTTATTGAAGAGGCTTGCAGTTCATTGTATGTTGTCTTTGGCTTTTTTGTGACTTCCTGGAAGAGTCATCGTTGTGCTTTGGGATGAATTTTGGAAGGTTGGACACTTCTGGGTAGGTTCACTACTGTGCCAAGTTTTCTCCATTTGGAGATAATGGCTCTCAATGTGGTTCTTTGGAGTTTCAGAGACTTTGAAATAGCTTTGAACCCTTCCCAGACTGACATATTTCAATCACCTTTTTGCTCATCATTTTTGGAATTTCTTTCGACCTTGGAATAGTGTTACTTGGTGAGACATTTTAGCCAACTTCATGCTGCTGAAAAAGTTCTATTTAGTTGTTGATTTGATTGAACAGGGCTGGCAGTAATCAGACCTGGGTTTGTCTAGTCCAGCTGTACCCCATTATGAATGCAATTTCAAAGATTTGGGAATTAATTAACTAAGGGGCAAATACTTTTTCACACAGGCATGGTTTGCTTTTTTGCTTCAATAAATAACATCATCATTTAAAAGCTGTATTTTGTGTTTACTCAGATTGTCTTTGTTTTATGATAGATTTTGTTTGAATTTTTGAAACAATTTATGAGATATACACAAAAACAAGAAATTAGGAGGGGGCAAATACTATTTCACAGCACTGTATATTGTTGTACCTTTAGTATATGATTTGACCACAAAGCTTATTATGAATTACCCACTACAGCAGTAAGTCACTCCATTTGATCTATAATTGTCCCTTTTACAAATTATAGAAATAGAAAAATGAGAACTGGAGTGTAGAACATCACGCCACCAACCACAAACACGAGAGCTAAACAATTTTTATGTATAATCTGACAATGTCAACTAAACATTTGCAAAACAAACAAACAAACAAACAAAAATTCCCTCTTGGAATGTGAATGAAATATTGAAGATTTGTCTGACAGCATAAATTCATTTGTAAGTTATTATTTATGCAGCATTTGCAATCAAGTGTAAATGCTGTTTGACACTTTTAGACACAAATACAGGAAGTGAGCCTGTAGAAATCCACGAACACTCAGTGACTATAATGACATAAACCGAGACGCATCTGCCCTTAACTTTTCTTTTCAAGTGACCCTTTATTTCTTTTGTAAAATTAACAAATTCATACAAAATGAGGAGAGAGGAAACATCACAACTTTTTGACATGCGGATAGTCATTTTGATTTTTCTATGGCTCATAAAAGGCAAGTGTTTATTCTGTTTTAATTCAATTTACTCGTATTGATATGAAATACTTTAGGGAAGTCCTGTTGAGTGACATACTTTACAACATATAAAACTATTTTCAACAGTTAATTGTTTATAACTATTATGTATGTAGATTTCATGAACTTATATTGATTGAGCGACGAGGCGCCCCATGCCTAAATCTGCTACTGAGCACAGGCGAAATTAAAATGAACATTAAAGAAATACTGATGTATAAAGTATGATAATTCTTTCAGGCAATTAAATATTGTTCCATCAATAACGTTGACAACTCAAACTGAAGAACTAACAGTTGGTCTTTTATTTATACAGGTGTTGAGTGTAGAAAAGCAGCAGCAGAAAGAGAATTCTCTCTTCAGAATGGAGGATCTGTCACTATTCCATGTCACTATGACAGCAAATACACAAAACATAAGAAATACTGGTGCTATGAGGCCAATGTAGCATATAATTACTGCTCTATTCTGGCATATGCTAATGACACCAAGGAAAAGTTGTCAGTAATTGATCACCCTGATCAGAGTTTATTTACTGTGACTATGAGAGACCTGCAGAGTAAAGACACTGGGTTTTACTGGTGTGCTGTGGAAATTGGAGGAATATTTCAAATGGATGAGACAGAGATGTTGTATATGACAATCCAATCAGGTATGAGATTTGTTTCACAGCACTTTCCATAACTACAGCATACTGTTGTGACCAATGACATTTTAGGTATTATAAAGAAACAAATCCATGTTTTTTGTTGTGACTGTGAGATCTATTAGATATTTTAAATAAAACTTATGTACATGAAGATTCGCTAGTTTTAAACACATGAAAAGTCTTTGGCCGGTGCTGCCTCAGAGGTCTTGACCTTCTTTACTAATTCAAATAATACAAGTGCCATTACAACACAATTTTGACCCTTTTTTACAGCCTGGCAAGAAGAAAAAAAATATTTGAATTGTATTAATGGGAATTCATTTATTAAATAAGTTTATCAATAACTTTAAACCAACATTTGTATGGAGCCAGAAATATGACAAAACAATTTGAATTTGAATTGTGTAAATTTGAATTATAGACTTTTGAATTTGAATTATAAGTGAGATTTTGCCAAATTTAATATTACGTTGTATTTTTAATATCTTTGAATTTGAATTTTTCTAACTCCAATCCTGGACATTTTATATTTAACCAAATTGAATTGTTTTTTATGGCATAATTTTATAAATATGTATTTTCAAACAGCAGATTTTTGGTTCTGAATTCTTACACTGTAAATATTCAGTTTTAAAAAATACAGCTTCAAGTTTTCAAGATGAAGAAGAAATTCAGAACACCAAATTCAATATTCTAAAATTCAAACTGCAGAAATTCAGATCTACAGAAAGTGGGTCAGAGGTCAAGCTTCCGTGTTCCGCAGGGAAGAGTAAAGGCTCTCGGAAAAGTCGAACGGAGCATTTTGGCCAATTATAGGTCGAGGTGCAATAATTATCTGACGCGAGCGTGATTCAAAAGGTCCCATTCTGACCATGAAGTGGTTCTTAAACTTTTATTATTTATATTTTTATGGTTAGCACATTATAACTGTGAGAAATATAAATTGTACATGCTGTCTTTATAATAATTATATAATTATATAATCAAACATTGAAAATAGTAAACGGTTGACATAATATTAAGTTTTCTGGTCTTAAGTGCCTCGTTTCACTGACCTTTTTTTTTTTTTTTTTTTTTTACAAATAAAACACACTTAATTTTTACTTAAAAAAGTAGTTATTTTGTTTCCTATTTTTGGAAGTCCCTCACATTTAAATGGCAAATTCAAACAAGTCCTAATGCAGATGCTGAATTAATCCTGTCTCTGTGTTCAGTTCCTGATCTCTCTGTGGTGAACAGCAGTTTAACTGGACAGGAAGGTGGTAATATCAGTGTCCAGTGTCTCTACAGTTCTGGATATAAGAATGAACTCAAACAGTGGTGCAGATATAAAGACAAGAGATGTTACACAGTGGGGAGGACTGACACATCCCAGAATCCATCAGTTCAGATCAGTGATGATGGGAGTAATTCCTTCAGTGTGGTGATGACTGGCCTGACAGAGAGTGATTCTGGCTGGTACTGGTGCTCTGTAGGAGATCTGCAGGTGCCTGTTCAACTCACTGTCACTGAGACCAAACCAGGTAATACAGATAAATCAAAATCATATTTTTTTGCTGTTAATAACTAAATATTAATAAGACATTCAAATTCTTTACTTTTTTGTCCATTTCTATTTTGCAGCTGTTGTGACCACAGAAGCCGGATTTAAGGAAGAAATGTTAGTAGCCTATTAACAACATTTCCTAATTAATGAGACAGTCCAACTTAAAATGAAAATTCTGTAATTATTTTCTCCCCTTATGTCATTCAAAACATGTATGCCACAAAAGGTGAACTTTGAAGAATATTCATGTTGTTGTTTCCCATACAATGACAGTTCATAGTGACCAAATCTGTCAAGCACAAACAGTGAAATAAACAAAACATAGAAGTAGTCGATACGGCTTGTGTGCAATATTCCAAATCAGTTTGTGTGTCAAACAGACATTAATTATTTACTGATTCATTATACATTGTTTATTCCCCTCCACTGCAGAACTTAATTAAGTATGGGTACAGATTTGATGTTGTGCATTTGGTCACAAGACACGTGAAAAAACAATAGCTTTGTAACACAGATCATTTCATGGGCAAGGAAGAGGCGAGAAACCGGCTTGTCAACATAAATAATTTAATTAAGAACTTAAAACAAACATTTAGGACAGCAGACATGTCTGCTGATTAAGTTCTCTCTCTCGATCTCCGTCCGCGAGTGGCCTTTATCCCTCTTGACGGCTCAATTTAGCCTGATACGGGACCGGGCGTGCGCAATCACGCGCCGGTCCCGCCCTCCACCGTGCCACATTCCTCCCCCGTTCTCTCAGGCTGGGGACCCCCGGCCTGACGTACATCCCCTGGGGGGGGGGGGCGCCTCCCGCGCGGTCTGCCGGCGGGTCATCCCCATCAACCTGGACGAGGGAGGGGGCAAGGGGAGGGAAACAACAATTAAAAATAGGGGGGGGGGAGGGTTCCTGCACTGGGCAGTACCTCCCCTCCCACAAACACCATAATTTAAAAAAAAGAGGGAAAAGGCCAACGCAGAGCGGTATCGAGAGAGAGAGGAGAGAGAGATTAAAGGAAAGAAAGAAAAAAAAACGTACTCACCGGCTCTCTGATACGCCGTAGCTCGTTCCTCAGCCACTTCTCCACCCTCTACAGGACAACAGCCGCGCCTCTCCGGGCAGATCGGAGGCAGTCCTCAGCCCCTGGCGGACGGAACGCCCCGCCGCGTTCCCGGGGTGTCGAAGGGGCCTCCCCCCGCCCCTGGCAGCGGTTCTCCCGCTCCAGGCGGTCGGCGGCGAGCCCCTCCCCGCACGCGGTCGACGGTCTCCAACCCCGCCGCGTTCCAGCGGCTACTAGGGGACTCCCCCGCCCCTGGCAGCGGCCCCAACCGCTCCAGGCGGTCGGCCAGGAGCCCCTCCTCCCCTCGCGGTCGGCGGCCGCTCCTCCGCGTCCAGGTGGCTGGGCTCCTCCGTCTCCCGGCAGATGGCCGCGGCTGCTCCATTGAGAAGTGGCGAGAACTCCGCTACGGCGTATCCCTCTTCCTTCCCGGGTTTCGGCACCAATGTAACACAGATCATTTCATGGGCAAGGAAGAGGCGAGAAACCGGCTTGTCAACATAAATAATAATTTAATTAAGAACTTAAAACAAACATTTAGGACAGCAGACATGTCTGCTGATTAAGCTCTCTCTCTCGATCTCCGTCCGCGAGTGGCCTTTATCCCTCTTGACGGCTCAATTTAGCCTGATACGGGACCGGGCGTGCGCAATCACGCGCCGGTCCCGCCCTCCACCGTGCCACAAGCTTTAATTATTATTTATTTAATTGTTAATTATTTTCAGACATGTAGTGATAATGCTGTATTTAGAATTCAGAGCTATGGCGGAATAGAAGATTATCAGTGAATAGCAACTTTAGTTTTTATCTGTTCTTCACAAAAAGCTGTCGTTTGATTTGAGAAGACTTGGTATATAAAGTCGTGTGAATATTCTTTAAAAATTGAACTTTTGTGTTCTATAGATAAAATAACAGCATGCAGGTTTAGAACATCATGAGGCTGAGTAAATAATTACTATTCCTAAGATATTTTATCAATGACTCTATGTACACTGATGAGCCTAAACATTATTACCACCTGCCTAATATGCTGTTGGTCCTCCGCGTGCCACCAAAACACCACTGACCTGCCGAGGCATGGACTCTACAAGACCCCTGAAGTTGTCCTGTGGTATCTGGCACCAAGACAATAGCAGCAGTTCCTGTAAGTTGCCTCATGGAGCCGCTGTGGATCGGACTTGTTGGTTCAGCACATCCCACAGACGCTCAATCAGATTGAGATCTGGGGAATTTGAACTCTTCATCATGTTCCTCAAACCATTCCTGAACAATGTGTGCAGAGTGGCAGGGTGCATTATCCTGCTGAAAGAGGCCACTGCCATCAGTGAATACCATTGCCATGAAGGCCACTGTCTGTTGGTGCTCACCCGTGCTGACTGGGAGCACTCCACAATCCTTGCTGTTTCAGAGATGCTCTGACCCAATCATCTGGCCATAACAATTTGGCCTGTGTCAAAGTCACTCAAGTCTTTACCCCTGGCCATTTATCCTGCATTCAACAAGTTGACTATGAGAAATGATTGTTTGCTTACCATCTATTCTACCCAGACCTTGACATGTGGCCTTGTTAGGAGATGATCAACGCCATTCACTTCACCTGTGAGTGTTCATAATGTTTTCGCTCATCAGTGTATATTGAAGTATCATGTAGTACAATTAATTCTGTTTCTGATCATTCTGTCTGTTCTTTCTGCCCTTTCTCTTTTTTGCGTTTCTGTAGTAGTTTATTGTCAAATCAGTTGTGATGTAATCTTGATTCCTCTGAAAAGTTCATTTCTTTCTGTTGTTTCTCTCTTAGCGGAAATGCAGCTCTGTCGTCTAATACACCAATTTCCATTAACAACAATTAAACATCAATCAGTGAGAAGCAACAAAACTATTTTAAGTATGATGTTTATTGCTTAAATTGATAACTTAGGATACAATATATAGATATGAAAACATTTGATAAACTGATAATAAATGATTCCCTCAGTAATAGAGTTCATTATGTGTAAGCTGTATTTGCTCATGGTTTTAAATTTAGCTTTGTGTTCAACACTCAACTGTGTGCCTTTCCTTTCTGTTCTATTTTTGCAGAATTTCAATGTCTTAGTCACAGGTTTAAAATAGTTTAAAGCAACCAACAAACAACATACACTTAAAGGTACCCAGGTAGCTCAAAGCAATTCCAAAATTTTGAAATGGATTCAGTGACTCCCTGGATGGAGAGATTTGACCACCCACTTGCTCCGCCACTGCTTAGTGCCATCCTACAAATGTTATTTACTGTCTTGAATATATATATATTGGGAGAAAAACATTTTCTTGCCGAGAAAATCTTGCTTGATTTTTTTTCAACTTTTTTGTTTCCACAGATTATTATTATTATTGCAGGACATAGACTCAGGAAGGTACTAAGGGTGTGTTCACACTTGTAGTTTGGTTCTCTTGGTCTGGACCAAAAAAATTAAAATAGAAATTTAGTCCTGGTTCTCTTAGCGTTCACACTGGCATATTTAACAACAAACCTAAAGATGCAAAACAAAAGGCATCAGGATAAGGTCACAACCTGACTGGACAGCTTTTATGATGTATATTTTGCAACAGAACTTGCCGAACATCCAAAACAATGTTGGCTGCTGGGCGAAATGTGCTTGTTGGTGTAACGAGGGGAGGCAGACAAGGATTGAGGATCCAGA
This sequence comes from Moxostoma hubbsi, assembly GCA_032164185.1. Classification (NCBI taxonomy): domain Eukaryota; kingdom Metazoa; phylum Chordata; class Actinopteri; order Cypriniformes; family Catostomidae; genus Moxostoma; species Moxostoma hubbsi. The sequence continues at coordinate 45,994,249 of JAVLUX010000009.1, read as the reverse complement.
AGCAGTTTTATTGAAAATAACTCAAAGTCAAGTGAACGGTGAACACAGGGACAAATAAAACACCCACGAGGGGAAAATAAAGGTATAAACACAAGATATCAACACGGGGAATCTTCCAAGGAGGGCACAGACAGGAACACGATTGAAGGCTGGGTTGACGTGGAACATTCATCTAACACCAAACACCTAACATCAAACAATAACCAACAAAGGACAAGGTAAACATGAGGGCTTAAATAAAAAACCAAGGGGAAACAAAAGCCAATGGACAAACAGAACTCAAAACAAGATAATAAAGGCAATTAACTAAAACCAATGACAAAACTAGAACTGATAATAAAGCAATCAAACAATGAACCAATGAAAACCAGACACATGAACATGGAGGGAAAACAGGACATGACAAGACTGGGAAACAGGAACATGAGAATGATATCAAAATAAGAGTGCATAAAACAAAAGACAATATGGAGCGTAAAAGGTGCCAGAAACTTAAAAATAAAGGTACATAAACAAAAGACAGTATGGATCGTAACAGTTGGATTTTTGGATGTTTAGTGGTATTTTTACCAGCGGAGAACAAATGAATTGCTAATAAAATATGTAAAGGAGTGGTGATGGCGGTTCTGACGCCTGTAATGGGCAACATAGCTTCTATGATGTGAAGAACAGGTATGTTTGAGGTCAGTATTAAAGGAAAATTACTTCCTGTTTTTGGGTCCGTTTAGACATCTTTGGTCCATGCTGCATTCATATATCAATCGAACCGGACCAGTGTTCATTTGGAAGCGGACCAAGATGCACTATTCAAGGGGTCTTGCTCCGCTTGTTTGGTGCACACCAAGGTTCGGATGGCAGCGTTCAAACGCGTTCAAATGAACCGTACTAACAGAGCATCAAACCTGCCAAGTGTGAACACACCCTAAAACACCTAAAAATTCTCCAAGTGAATTTTTTTTTCACAGTGCAGTTCAGCGCTTCCTTAAACTAATAGAAGCATTTCTTTTTAGCGTTCCTTTTTACAGGCAGTTTGGATATCTGGTGGTGTGGCTTCCAGCAGTTGTACTGTTGCTGCTGCTGGTGATTGTGGCTGCCATTGCAACTGTAATACTGAAACAGAAGCACGGTCAGTATTAATAACCTTTTTTATTATTATTCTTGTTCCATCAATTTCAGTTTTAGATCTTTTCATGTGTTAAAAAGTATTGGGATGCATAAACATTTTATTTATTTACTTATTTATTTTTTGATGTCGCATTTGATAGCATCATTACTTTTTAACATATAGTTTTTTTTTTTCACTAACAGATACAAATAAACCCCAAATTGGAGATAATGAAGTCAGTGACACAGTAAGTCAGACTATTTTCTCAGGAGAAAAAATCATCCGGAAGTGACAATAAATGACCCAGTTTTGTAAAATGTTGTAAAAATGCCTCATTGTGAATTCCTTCAACTGTTCTGATATTATAGATATATTTTATAATATTCAAGGTGTATTTCTAGTTAGTGCCTCCGCAGACACTGTAGTGACATTTTTTGACACATAAAGGGACAATAAATGCACCCTGGATTTGATTGTCAGAGGCATTTTTTACTTTTACAAGAGCTTTTTTCCCTTAAACATAAAAAAAATGGACTATGCCAACATTTTTATTCAAATACTTGCATTTAATCCCTTCGTTAACATGAGTTCTTAATCTGAATAATTACATTGAGTATATTACCTGCTACCCATAAAATTAAATCAACATCAAATCATATTTTATGTGACTAGGCTTAGTAAAGCTAAATCACACAAACCTCATGCAAGACTGCAAGTGTGATATTGCTTTTATACAACAGTTCAATGAACAAGTAAATAAATAAATGAGGAAAAACTAAAGACTGACACAAAAAAGCACACTTATGCATGGAACTACTTTCTTATGCCACAGATCAGGATCTGACATTATAAATTAATTTTTAAAAGAGATATATTAAATTTTTATCTGTTTTGAAACTGCATGTTCATCCATATGGCGTAGTTTTATATTAGGTTATTTTTATGCACGATACATAGAGGTATCTTATTTTCAATATCACTAAATGCAGTCTAACAGAAACATTTTGCATTGTACATTATCGCAGACACTATGGAACTCTGTGGGCGTGGCTTACAATGGTTGTACTGTTGATATTACTGGTGATTGTGGTTGTCATGGCAAATGGAATAGTGAAAAAAAGAAGCACAGTCAGTATTAATTATTAATGGCTGATTTTATTCTATAATGCATTACATTGATACAACAATTGTTTAGGTATGAAAACTCTTACATAATGATTTATAGCATAAAGTAATCTCATCTCACATTAAAAAATGACAGAGCCAAAGCCAGTGGTGTAGTAAGCATTAATAATGAATGAGCTTAATATAAATCATATATAATTAGTTGCATCCTCTCTCAGTATATGTTCAGAGCAAGAAAAAGTATCCAAAGTGTGTTTGTGTACAATGATGCTCAGGTTAAGCATAAGTCTATATAATAATTTCAGATCATAACTATGACCCACAGTAAATACACGTGTTCATTCACAGGAAAACTGGTTGTCTTCCTCCACTTTGGATCTATGTAGTGAAGTGTCCTATATATCTGTGATCACACCTACCACTACAGCAGTGAGTGAATTCAGAACATTCAGTTGTGTTTAAACCTAATCGCAAAGCGTTTCAATGAGATGGAAGTGCTGATTTTATTCCATTACAAGCATGTCTTGTTAATTTTATTGGTCTGCATCCATTTATTTTCAAATATTCTTCTGTATCATGATTTATATTTCTAGTTCTGTCCAGTATCTGTCGAGGACCTCAGTGTGACCTCGAGTGTGACCTACAGTTCTGACCTCAGACAGGTGAGACAGAGACTCTGAATGCATGAATCAACCTGTTTTTATTAAAGTTAATAATCACACAGATACTACACAGATATTGATTTGAGATCATCTCATTGATTACATTTTTAATCACAGATATGAATTTCTGGACCTGAAGAAAATATGAACATGGAGGGAACAGCATTGAAAGAAATTAATATCTGATTTAATGTAATTGTTTCACATTCCTGAAATCTTTGAAAATACAAATCATACAAACTGGCAGCACGTGTACAATTGTGTTGTCGTGAGTGGTGCAGAAATGTATGAATGTTGTGTAAAAATCTTACACGAATGCTCAGAAACAGAATAAAATCCTCACTCTTCGTTTTTTACTAAATAATTTTTTGTTATCGTCATAAATTTGTTCAGCATGCGTAAATGATGTGAGCTTCTGTCATATGTTCTGATCTTTAATTAAATAAATGTATTACATTCACACCTACAGTGCTGTGAAAAAGTGATATTTTTCACATCTCAGTGCAAGCTTGTTTTGAGTTGATCTACGGTACGTACAGACTCGCATATTCCTACAACTTGGAATCATTTTTAATGCTACAAAAATGTCATAAACATTCTTTTTATAACGAATGAAACTACTTGTTTATTATTTAAAAAAATTGTAGAAGTTATCTCTGCATACACAAACGATGTAGACTGTTGCTCACAGCCACTGATCATGAGTCAGCTTTTCTCATCACATTCTCCCAGTTACGGGGAGCTGTAACACAGAGCAGTTCGGCTGCATAAATAATTTCACACTTTATATCATGCCGATGTCAGTGGAAATCTAGTCTTATAATCCCTCTGCCTAAACATGTTTACTGATTGTTTAATGCAATGTGTATTTATACATGAATCAAATGTGTTTCACTCAACCGAATGTTGACTGTGCAAACTGATCCTAGGTTCAGTGGTCATGGCAGCTTTAAAACAAAGCAATTTGGATGCACAAAAAGTAAGAGATCATTCTACATTGTATGTACTGTAACTATATTCATGCTGTGGCCACGGGAAGACTTCTCCCGGATTACGCATGTGCTATATTATAACAAGAAAATGTGTTTACACAATTTTAAATGCAGCATACATGAATCAATCATGAAAAAAAACTAAGTTTAATTTACCACTTACACTTATGAAGACACATTTCTTAAATCTCGGTTTGCTTGTCATGACAAAGGAAAAGTTTATGATGGCTGTTCACGTTATCTCCAGCAGACAACAAATCCACCGCTGCAAATAATGTGTACAACTGTATTCAAGCAAAGCGTTCAGACTTACATTCCTTTACTGGCAATAAATAGCAGTTTTTAAAACACAAATCTCAGGGAGGGCTAAAAGAAGATTTGTTGTGATCTGCCCATCGCTGAAAAACATGGCTCATACTCTCTAGAACTACAATACCCATCACTGACAAACATGGCTCATACTCTCTAGAACTACAATACCCATCACTGAAAAACATGGCTCATACTCTCTAGAACTACAATACCCATCACTGACAAACATGGCTCATACTCTCTAGAACTACAATACCCATCACTGAAAAACATGGCTCATACTCTCTAGAACTACAATACCCATCACTGACAAACATGGCTCATACTCTCTAGATCTACAATACCCATCACTGACAAACATGGCTCATACTCTCTAGAACTACAATACCCATCACTGACAAACATGGCTCATACTCTCTAGATCTACAATACCCATCACTGACAAACATGGCTCATACTCTCTAGATCTACAATACCCATCACTGAAAAACATGGCTCATACTCTCTAGATCTACAATACCCATCACTGAAAAACATGGCTCATACTCTCTAGATCTACAATACCCATCACTGACAAACATGGCTCATACTCTCTAGATCTACAATACCCATCACTGACAAACATGGCTCATACTCTCTAGATCTACAATACCCATCACTGACAAACATGGCTCATAATCTCTAGAACTACAATACCCATCACTGACAAACATGGCTCATACTCTCTAGATCTACAATACCCATCACATAAAAACATGGCTCATACTCTCTAGAACTACAATACCCATCACTGAAAACATGGCTCATACTCTCTAGAACTACAATACCCATCACATAAAAACATGGCTCATACTCTCTAGAACTACAATACCCATCACTGACAAACATGGCTCATACTCTCTAGAACTACAATAGCCAATAGACTTTGAAATAGCGTTGAACCCTTCCCAGACTGACATATTTCAATCACTTTTTTGCTCATAATTTTTGGAATTTCTTTACCTTGGAATAGTGTTACTGGGTGAGACCTTTTATCCAACTTCATGCTGCTGAAAAAGTTATATTTATTTCTATTCAGTAATCAGACCTGGTTTTGTCTAGTACAGCTGAACCCCATTATGAATGCAATTTCAAAGATTTGGGAATTAATTAACTAAGAGGGCAAATACTTTTTCACACATGCTTCAATAAATAACATCATCATTTAAACGCTGTATTTTGTTTTTACTCAGATTTTCTTTGTTTTATGATAGATTTTGTTTGAATTTTTGAAACAATTTATTATGAGATATACACAAAAACAAGAAATTAGGAGGGGGCAAATAATATTTCACAGAATTGTATATTGTTTTACCTTTAGTATATGATTTGACCACTAAGCTTATTATGAATTACCCACTACAGCAGTAAGTCACTCCATTTGTTTTATAATTGTCCCTTTTACAAAGTATAGAAATAGAAAAATGAGAACTGGAGTGTAGAACATCACGCCACCAACCACAAACACGAGAGCTAAACTATTTTTATGTATAATCTGACAATGTCAGCTAAACGTTTGCAAAACAAACAAACAAACAAACAAAATTTCCCTCTTGGAATGTGAATGAAATATTGAAGATTTGTCTGACAGCATAAATTAATTTGTAAGTTATTATTTATGCAGCATTTGCAATCAAGTGTGAATGCTGTTTGACACTTTTAGACACAAATACAGGAAGTGAGCCTGTAGAAATCCACGAACACTCAGTGACTATAATGACATAAACCGAGACGCATCTGCCCTTAACTTTTCTTTTCAAGTGACCCTTTATATCTTTTGTAAAATTAACAAATTCATACAAAATGGGGAGAGAGGAAACATCACAACTTTTTGACATGTGGATAGTCGTTTTGATTTTTCTATGGCTCATAAAAGGCAAGTGTTTATTCTGTTTTAATTCAATTTACTCGTATTGATATGAAATACTTTAGGGAAGTCCTGTTGAGTGACATACTTTACAACATATAAAACTATTTTCAACAGTTAATTGTTTATAACTATTATGTATGTAGATTTCATGAACTTATATTGATTGAGCGACGAGGCGCCCCATGCCTAAATCTGCTACTGAGCACAGGCGAAATTAAAATGAACATTAAAGAAATACTGATGTATAAAGTATGATAATTCTTTCAGGCAATTAAATATTGTTCCATCAATAACGTTGACAACTCAAACTGAAGAACTAACAGTTGGTCTTTTATTTATACAGGTGTTGAGTGTAGAAAAGCAGCAGCAGAAAGAGAATTCTCTCTTCAGAATGGAGGATCTGTCACTATTCCATGTCACTATGACAGCAAATACACAAAACATAAGAAATACTGGTGCTATGAGGCCAATGCAGCATATAATTACTGCTCTATTCTGGCATATGCTAATGACACCAAGGAAAAGTTGTCAGTAATTGATCACCCTGATCAGAGTTTATTTACTGTGACTATGAGAGACCTGCAGAGTAAAGACACTGGGTTTTACTGGTGTGCTGTGGAAATTGGAGGAAAATTTCAACTGGATGAGACAGAGCAGATTTATATGACAATCCAATCAGGTATGAGATTTGTTTCACAGCACTTTCCATAACTACGGGATACTGTTGTGACCAATGACATTTTAGGTATTATAAAGAAACAAATCAATGTTTTTTGTTGTGACTGTGAGATCTATTAGATATTTTAAATAAAACTTTTATGTACATGAAGATTCGCTAGTTTTAAACACATGAAAAGTCTTTGGCCGGTGCTGCCTCAGAGGTCTTGACCTTCTTTACTAATTCAAATAATACAAGTGCCATTACAACACAATTTTGACCCTTTTTTACAGCCTGGCAAGAAGAAAAAGAATTATTTTAATTGTATTAATGGGAATTCATTTATTAAATACGTTTATCAATAACTTTAAATCAACATTTGGTCCCAAACTAGCTAGTCCATATTTAGTGATGGCTAAATTTAGGCAAAATTTGTTACTCTGTTATTTAAAACCCTTGTACCATTCTAGCATAGTTTTGTGTTGCCATTTAGTTTTTAATGTTTATTTAATAATTACAAGAAAATATAAAAATGACAGAAATCTGAATTTTCAAGGTCACTTAAAATGAAAACCTCCTATAAAATCAAACATTGAAAACAGTAAACGGTTGACATAATATTACGTTTTCTGGTCTTAAGTGCCTCGTTTCACTGACCTTTTTTTGAGAAGTCCCTCACATTTAAATGGCAAATTCACACAATTCCTAATGCAGATGCTGAATTAACCCTGTCTCTGTGTTCAGTTCCTGATCTCTCTGTGGTGAACAGCAGTTTAACTGGACAGGAAGGTGGTAATATCAGTGTCCAGTGTCTCTACAGTTCTGGATATAAGAATGAACTCAAACAGTGGTGCAGATATAAAGACAAGAGATGTTACACAGTGGGGAGGACTGACACATCCCAGAATCCATCAGTTCAGATCAGTGATGATGGGAGTAATTCCTTCAGTGTGGTGATGACTGGCCTGACAGAGAGTGATTCTGGCTGGTACTGGTGCTCTGTACGAGGTGTGGAGGTTCCTGTTCAACTCACTGTGACTGAGACTGAGACCAAACCAGGTAATACAGATGCAATAAATCAAAATCATAAAAATATTTTGCTGTTAATAACTAAATATTAATAAGACATTAACATTTTTTGTCCATTTCTATTTTGCAGCTGTTGTGACCACAGAAGCCGGATTTAAGGAAGAAATGTTAGTAGCCTATTAACAACATTTCCTAATTAATGAGACAGTTCAACTTAAAATGAAAATTCTGTAATTATTTTCTCCCCTTATGTCATTCAAAACATGTATGCCACAAAAGGTGAACTTTGAAGAATATTCATGTTGTTGTTTCCCATACAATGACAGTTCATAGTGACCAAATCTGTCAAGCACAAACTTAAATAAACAAAACATAGAAGTAGTCGATACGGCTTGTGTGCAATATTCCAAATCAGTTTGTGTGTCAAACAGACATTAATTATTTACTGATTCATTATACATTGTTTATTCCCCTCCACTGCAGAACTTAATCAAGTATGGGTAAAGATTTGATGTTGTGCATTTAGTCACAAGACACGTGAAAAAACAATAGCTTTTGGTGTTAATTATTTTCAGACATGTTGTGATCACGCTGTACTTATAATTCATTCACCTTTTATAGTATATTTCAGAGCTATGGTGGAATGGAAGATTATCAGTGAATAGCAACTTCAGTTTTTATCTGTTCTTCACACAAAGCTGTCGTATGATTTGAGAAGTCGCATCACATGGACTTTTTTTATGTTGTTGTTTTGTGTGAATATTCTTTAAAAATTCTACTTTTGTGTTCTATAGATAAAATAACAGCATGATGTCGACTCAAAGGCATAAGAGCCCAGAGTTACAAACATCTAAACCATAAAATTTGATGAATGTGTGCGGAGAGGACCAACCTGCCGCATCACAAACTTGTTCAGACATGAGCTTGAGATGTCTCAAGTCCCTCAGGGTGTTCTGAATGGAAACGATGTGTGCGGGACACGATTGTGCCTCAAAGACCCAGAATCAGACGCAACCCTCAACCCTTCTTGGGAACCAGGAAGTATCTGGTGTAACAGCCTGACTCTTTCTCTGGAAGGGGAACATGTTCTATGGCCCCTTTAACCAACAGATTTTGCAGTTTTTTCCACAGTAGACATGCCTGTCCCGGTTTCACAGTAGTGAGAACCACGCCGTTGAAACGGGGAAGACGGCGAGCAAATTGAATCCTGTATCCTCTTTCTACTGATTCTAGAACCCACATAGAAATACCAGGCAGAAGTTTCCACGCTGCCAGGTTCTCTGAGATGGGTATCATTTCTGACACTTCCTGTTGAGGGGATGTTGAGTGTTCTGGGTCCTGGATCAAGGCAGGAAGCAACGGTACACCCAACTCTTTGTTGGAAGCCTCTATCACCCGAAACACCAAAGGCAGCGGGAGTGAAGAGGTTTCGTGAGGGTATCGGGAGGGCCGAAGTGGATGATACACGCGCCCCGTCCCGAGGGGAACTACCCCCACAAGGCTGGGTACAAGACCGTCAGGGTTTATTTTTCTTAGAAATCACACCCCTGAGGTCTTGCATTGGGGGCTGCTGAGGGTGACGAACTGGACCCCAGTCTTTACGAGGGGGAGCACGATTCGCCACGTTTTGTTTTAGAGCCTCCCGTCTAGAAGGACGGACGATGGCCCCTCCCCCTGAGTGAGGTGCCCACACTCAGGTCCTTCAACAGATTTAGCCTCGTGCGCTTGTAACACTGTCATAGTGTGCAGGGCAACACCAGCCTGACCTGCTGCCTGATAAGCTTTCCCCACTAGCGTGGAGGTGGTCCTGCACAGCTTTGTGGGGAGAGTAGGTTTCAAGAAAAATACTTGTTATGGAGGTCATAGAAGAAAGGAAGGGACTGATATAGAGTTCCATTCCCTCTTTTATTTATTTAATTATTTTGGCCACCAGACAGAAATTTGTATTCTAGTTTGGAGCATTTGGGGGAGGGTCTAGCTTTAGTCTGGCCACAGCCCGCGTAATCACCTCGAGACATTTCTCAGCCACTTTATTATTGTGTGTGAAATGTACAGAGGTTCAGCGCTCCGCCCCATCGTGAACCGAAGAGGCGCCGAAGCGCGCTTCGAGATCACGGGAAGGACCAGCTGGGTCTGGGGCGAGGGAAAGGGATGAACCCGTCTCTCGCTCCTCAGCCAGATCCATGCGAGAGCCCCACGAATGAAATGTGGTGACTCCCGGAAGTAAGGGAGGCGAGCGCAAAACATTTTGCCCGAAAGCAGATCGCAATGCTCGCATTTGTCTCTTAATTCCGCAGCCGCTTTATTATTATGCGCGGGATTTACAGAGATTCAGTGTCCTCGTGAACCGAAGAGGCGCCGAGGCGCGTTTCAGGCTTACGAGGATCAGCTGGGTCTGGGGAGAGAGCGAGCGAAAGGGATGAACCGGTCTCTCGCTCCTCAGCCAGATCCATATGAGAGCCCCACAAATTAAGTGAGCGTGCTGACTCCCGGAAGCAAGCGAGGCGAGCGCGAAGCACTTTGCCTGAAAGCAAATCACAGTGCTCGCACCCCCATTGCTGCAACGCGAGAGCAGCGTGCTCTTCCCCCAAACAAACAGAGCAAAACTGATGCGTGTCCTCTTCAGCTATAGAGCGAGAACAGGGGAACACGAATTGTTTTACGAGAAAAGGTTCACTTCACTGCCTCACAAATTCTAATTCCTTGCAGAGGAAAGAAAGTTTTGACAGAGTTTGTGGAACACACACACACACACACACACACACACACACACACACACACACACACACACACACACACACACACACACACACACACACAGAATCACTCTGAAAAAAAAAAAGAGGATCTGACGACACCTGGTGACGCATCCATTTATAGCATAGCCTCAGGTGCGTCTAATGACTACATCAGCCGAGGCTATAAATTCCGGTCAATGTTCATTGACATGTTACACACATATTCACAGCTCGTTCACGACTAGGACCGTTCCCCATAGCGCTTAGCAAAGCGCAGCATCATAGTGAAGCTTTTTGTACAGGGAACATAGGCTCATAAAGAATGAAGGCACTGACACCTAAAAAAATTCTCATTTTTTCTTCTTCCACAGTGCAGTTCAGTGCTTCCGTAAACTAATAGAAACATTTCTTTTAGCATTCCTTTTTACAGGCAGTTTGGATATCTGGTGGTGTGGCTTCCAGCAGTTGTACTGTTGCTGCTGCTGGTGATTGTGGCTGCCATTGCAACTGTAATACTGAAACAGAAGCACAGTCAGTATTAATAACCTTTTTTATTATTATTCTTGTTCCATCAATTTCAGTTTTAGATCTTTTCATGTGTTAAAAAGTATTGGGATGCATAAACATTTTATTTCTAACTAACTTTCTAACATATTTTTTTTTCTTTCACTATCAGATCAAAATAATACCCAAGTTGGAGATAATAAAGCCAGTGTCACAGTAAGTCAGACTATTTTCTTTGGAGAAAAAAATTATCCGGAAGTGACAAAAGTGTCCAAAAATATTTTGTCACCACCTGCTGGCTACAAACTTTAATGTCACAGGTTAAATAAATAAGAATAATAATAAAAAAACACCTAAGAAACATAAGTAACAGACAGGCTTCTGCTTATTGAGAAACAAAACTGTTACTGCAAGGATCGGGTATTCGTAAATAATGCAAACAGATCCATGGTTTGATATTAAACTAAAAATTAACAAAAGAGGCAGCGGTAAAATCAAAGAACAGATACATTGTTTAACAGAAATATTCAAACACAAGTCACAAATAAAGTCACTCAAAAAAATGAAGAATTTCCAATGAGTCCACACAATTAGTTCTCTGTTAAACCGTCCAAAAAATAAATTACTAAATAAAATTCCAAGAAAGAGAGGTTTGTTTGACTGGCAGCAGATGCCACACAAACAGGTAAATCCTGCAGTCTTTTGATTTTTGCCACCACCAAATTGGCTGTCCCGTTGTCCTTCTAATCTAAAGCCACAGGTGCGTTTCAAAATAAGAGTCCCCATTAACTTAAAAAAAACAGGTTTCCTTATGAAGGTCCAAATAAATGAACTCAAAGTACTACATATATTAAATGAATTTCGACTCAATACACTTTTTTTGTGAACAGATTAGGACACAAATATTACCTTATGTACATACCACAATCCAAATCAGATACTTAACCCCCCTTTTTTATATTTAACGTGTGTGTGTGTGTGTGTGTGTGTGTGAGACGCTAGCTAGAGATCCGCATGCATGCCCCTTTAAATAGAAGCTGTTGGGATCATTCTTTGGGATCCCTCACAAATATAGCCAGATAATTCAAATATCTTTATTCCTAATAAACAGTTAATCAATTTGTTTTTATTATTTATTAATTGCTTTGTCTATGTGTGAAATAGATAACAGATATGGTTAATTACAGATTTCATCTTCACTGAAGCCCAGCGAAGACATAACATACAGCACTATTGCAAAAGCTCCTGTTAAGAAGAGTAAACCAGTAAGTTTTACAGAAACAATGAACAGTTTTATTTATTGTTTTATTTCTGTTAGCTCTGTATTTAAAGGAATATTTCACCCAAATATGAAAATTCTCTCATCATTTAATCTTTCTTATGCCATCCCAGAGTCTATGACTTTCTTTCTTCAGCAGAACACAAATGATGATTTTTAGAAGAATTTATCAGCTCTTTTCGTCCATACAATGCAAGTGAATGGGTGCCAACATTTTGAAGCTCCAAAAATCACAGACGTCAGCATAAAAATAATCCATATAACTCCAGTGGTTAAATCCATGTCTTCAGATGTGATTTGATAGGTGTAGGTGAGAAACATCAATATATTATTATATTTACATTATAAATGTGCATCCCTGCTCAGTCAGACTCCACTATAACTTTAACATTCTTCTTCTTGTGTTTTTGATAGTTCACATTCTTCATGCATTCTGGGGAGGGAGAAGAATATCTAGCAACAATTGACTTAAATATTGATCTGTTTCTCACCCACACCTTTCAAATCACATCTGAAGATATACATTTAACCACTGGAATCATATGGATTACTTTTATGCAGCTTTTATGTGCTTTTAATGTTTCAACATTTTGGCACCCATTCACGAGTATTGTCTGGACCTACAGAGCTGAGATATTCCTCTAAAAATCTAAATATGTGTTCTGCAGAAGACAGAAAGTCATACACATCTGGGATGGCATGAGTGTGAGTAAATGATGAGAGAATTTTCCTTTTAGGGTTAACTATCCTTTGAAATGTTTTTAATACTTCCAGCACTGTCCAGAAGACGGCACAATCTACAGCATTTTGCCACAACAACAGTGACTTAGTAGAAGTTGGTAGAACACAGAAACCCAGTGTTTTGCCCAGGAGACTAAATCAAGATGAGGACAGTCATCACAAAAACTCTTCTTTTTTTTACATTTTTGCTCATATTACACCTTTCAGCTAACAGCTCATCTGCCTATCTTAAAAAGTAGGCTATTAACACCATCTACAATTTATATTCTATTCTATTCAATTCTATTATGTCTACCACAAACATTATATCACAAATACAAACACTGAATGGACTCATGCAGTTAACATGTTTGCTTGATTTTCATTTGCTTATTTCAATATAGTGTATGAATTTTAGTGTAACGAGTGAGGAGTATTGTTACACATTTTGTTTCAATATGTGTAACTCAGTATTTTTATGCAAAATATGTTTAAACTTTGATATAATATTCCCATATTTGTCTGTCAAATAAAGAAATCTACTACTTATCTCTACACTGTGTAAATTATTGTTGAGTACACAGAGTGCTGTTGTTACAACCAACAATCCTGGAGTATAGGTAAAAAAACATTATTATTTTTACATTTTGTGCATTAATTTATTGCAGCAATTAGGCCTATATTTAACATTGAAAACATAGCTAAACTATTTACTTATTATTTTTAGGAAATTCTTGCGCACAATGATGTCATGGTGATGTAATTTTTCTGTTTACAAAAAGTCATTGAAGTACACCAGAAATCATGCAAACGCCTTTATGCTTTTCATAATGCCGTTCATAAAAATATTATTATTTAAGAGAGGTTTGAACTGTAGGTGTTTGGAAGCAACATACAAAACAACTGCTAGGAAAACACATTTGTTTATTTGGACATTTCACTCAAAACTACACTGCCCTTGTGACAGCTTCCCATGTCAATCGACAATTGGTTCCTGGGGCCAGACCGCCACTCATGGCCACGCTCTGCCCCCGTTCCTTTCTTCCCAGAGGTGCATGATGAGCCTACGCGCTCGTGGCAGGCACCTTTCACTGGCCGCACGTGATCCGTGAGCTCCTCCACTCTCACTACCCTCGATGGCGTGGTGGCAAGGGGCTAATCGCCGATTTCCGAGGTGGATCAAGCAGTCGCGGTGTGTTTATGCCCGCAAAGTGCCGCCACCTGGCGGAACCGTCCGAGGCTCCTGTCCAGGGCCTGTAGGCTGACGTCGTCCCTGATGGCTAAGGCCTATAGCACCGCTGGACGAGCCACCTCCACCTTGCATGCCATGGCACTCCTGCAGGTGCACCAAGCCAAGGCACTCAGAGAACTACACGAGGGTAGTACTGACCCAGGTCTAATGCAGGATTTCACCCTCCGGGCAACGAAGGACACGGTGCAGGCTCTCGGGCAGGCGATGTCCACACTGGTGGTCCAGGAACGCCACCACTGGCTCAACCTGCTCGAGTCGCGAGAGGCTGACAAGGTGCATTTCCTTGACGCCCCCATCTCCCAGGTTGGGCTGTTTGGCACCTCAGCTGCTTGGGGCTTTGGGTTAATTGCTCATACCGGTTCAGAGCATCACTTTTCTTGGTATGGAGTTGAACTCGGTCTCAATGACGGCGCGCCTAGCCAACGATCACGTGAAGTCAGTGCTGAGCTGTCTGCATGTGTTCAGACAGAACACGTTGGTCCCACTGAAATCCTTTCAGAGACTCCTGGGGCATATGGCATCCTCAGCGACGGTCACGCTGCTTGGGTTGATGCATATGAGACCACTTCAGCACTGGCTTCAGACCTGAGTCGAGAGACAAGCATGGTGCCACGGCACACACCGCATCCTTGTCACGCAGGCTTGTTGCCGTTTTCTCAGCCCCTGGTCAGACCTAGCATTCCTACGGGCAGGAGTTCCCCTAGGCCAGGTCCCCAGGCACGTCTTGCTTACGACAGATGCCTCCCAATGGGGCTGGGGTGCCGTATGCAATGGGACCGGCCCACGACTGCATTGCACATCAATTGCCTCGAGTTGCTGGCAGTTGCAGACGTTGTGCAATATCAGGGACGGCTGTCCCCCTCCACCTTGAAAGTGTATGTAGCCACCACATCGGCACATCACGATGCATTGGACGGTAAGTATTTAGGGAAGTATGATTTGATCATCAGGTTCCTGAGAGGTTAAACCCCCCCAGGTCATGCCCCGTTCCCTCATGGGACAACTCTGTGGTCCTTCGGGACCTTCGGGGAGCTCCCTTCTATGTGTGATTAAAATGAATGCTTCTTTTTACTTTTTGATCAAAGTATCACTGTAAAGAACAGAAAGGATATTAAAAGGCACGCTATTCAATGAAAGTGGAGTGCGTGGATCTCATCTTTGATGAACACACATTACACAGAAGAAATGTTCTGTTTTAATTTCAAGCACTTTTAAAAAAAAAAAAAAAACAAAAAAAAAACAAGATGATTTTCCAGGTATTCCCGTACTTATATTTGTAAAAGCTAAATTCAAGCACATTAAGGACCTTGTGCGAACACTTGGAAAGAAGCGACAGAGATTTTTATGTTTGATAGATCATTCAATTTATGATCACATGGAAAGAAAACAATGATTTACATTTTGAAATATAGAATTTGCCTTGATGTGGTCCATCATTTGTTTTGGTTCGTGTTTTTTCGAAATTCAAACTATAAACTTATAAGTCTACATAAAGGCTATCACATTTTAAACAAGTGGTGAAAGTTGTTTTTTTATAAAATGCACTCAGCCTGTTTTCAGAGATTTCACGCAAATACACACATTCTTTTCTGTTAAGCATTTCTTTGATAAGTGCCCCCTAATAGACTCAATTGTAACTGCAGATCCCAACCCGGCCCTGCTTTGATCCTGAAGCACTGCTTTGATTCGGCCACTGCATCACACATGTCTTTTCCAAACTGCAAGTTATGGATGTAGTCTTCAGTGATAGTGGCTGGAGACCTTTTTAACTACTATTTATTATAACTACATATACAGTACATGCACATTAATCCAGATATAAAGAGAAATATTAGAGGTAAAACATGCATTTCTCAGTTGCCATTGAGATATTGTTTGGTATGATGCATTAAAACAGTTTTGATGTGGCTAGGTTTTGACTGAGAAGCAGATCTGTAACTAAAATTGAATCACTCATACAGTTGTTGTTATTTTTATGTATTAATTGGTGATCATGTATGGTTTTATAAGGTTTAAAGAGACAAGAGCAATGATTGTGTGTGCTCGCTTCTGTTTTAACCCAATGTTGGTTAATATATCAGTATAAAGTTGATTCAGGACTTTATTAGCTCTCTGCATGCGCTTTTCAATGTTATAACAAGGTTTAAAAATAATAATAATAATAATAATAATAATTCGGCCCACATAAGGTGACATGTAGTCCAAAAGCCCCCACACGGTGTATGCATGAAGGAGAGCGAGATTATGGATATTCATTTATTTAAGATGGCCAGATATATTTGAAATATTTTGGGGGAATATATAATATTAAGAATACGTTTATGGAAAAGGCTGTATAGAACAAAATTGCTCGCAGTTTCCCAAACAGGCCGTCGCCTGGTCCTCTACCACCCCGCCACCCTCTGGCGGACAGCAGTGGCTGATTCTTTGGGCATAATAAATTGTGTATTAAATGCTTACATGTGTTTATTTGCTTATCCAGAAGCTCAGATGGCGCAGCACACAGGAGTGTAAAGAAACGAATTACAAATACTCACGTTACTGTAATTAACTACTTTTTCCCAGGAATTGTACTTTTTTAAGTAGTGTAAAAATTGTATACTTTTACTTTTACTTGAGTATGTTTTAAGAGCTGTAACTGTACTTTTACTGCACTATTTTCCCACCATCTGTTTTCGCAACTTAATAAACTGGCCCGGGATAAACTAGCCCGTGAGCTAGAAGCAGTGCTGTTTGGCACTACCTACTTGTGCGAAAAGACTTTCTCGGCACTCACGTACATTAAAAATGGTCCGGGTATCCTTCGTTCATTTGTTTTTGCTTTCATATATGAAAACGAAAAAACGAGAAAACAACTCCTTTTTTCGTTTTTTCGTTTTTTTTGGAAAAACGAAAAAACGAAATTATGACTTGATTTTTGGTTTTCCCGTTCTTTCCCGTTCCCGATCAGAAAAACCACTTGATATTCCGATTTTCCCCTGTGGGTGGGGCTAAATCTGATTGGCAGGATATGCATTCATTGTTTTTCAAATTAAGAGTTTTCCAAACACTGTATTTGTTAGCCTGTAAAATTAATAGTCTATATGCATGCTATTTGTCACCCAATTATTTGGCTTCACTGACTGAAAAAATCTATTGAAATAGCCTAAATTCAAGCCTAAAAGCCTGTTCACGCACTGACAGTTGTCATTATACAAATTTAAATAATAAATGTATTCTTTGTTTAAGATGTTTTTATTAACTTAAATTCTTATGAATAATATATTTTTTATAATGTCTATTTGTTATTTATGGCCTGTATACACATACAGGACTTAGGGGGCAAGATTTAGGGGGCTGGGGGCCCCTGGGCTTGAGTTTATGTTTGGGCCCTACTTACGCTACAAACATCAAGATGGAGTAGCACAAATTACACGAAAATGTAAATATGCTTTGAGGTTCCTAGAACAAGTAATATGCAACATGCCTATAGTCAAAGTTTAGTGGTTAGGCTAATATTACATCGTCATTATAATACAATATAATGCAGGATCATTGTCATATAGCCTATCTGTCCTCTTATGTCAGATTCTTAAATTTAGTCAACAAATTCAATCAGAATGCAAAGTATGGCTACTATGACCAAATAAAAGGAAGTCAGTATCAATAAAATCATTTTTTGGATTGACACAGGCGGTTTAGACATGGCATGTGGATTTACACATACACAGAAAATTATAATTGCATAAATTATGTTAAGAGATTAATGTTATAAATGTAGAAAACTGTATGTAGAAATATGAAATGATTAAAAAAAATGAAAGTCTCTAATGAGGGAGTTGAATCCTTTATTCAAACGAGTCGTTCAAAAATCCTATTTCGCTTAACCTAACAAACGACTGTATTTATGAATGGGTAGCTAGCCTACTTGAATCATTTACTCGTCTGATTCTGTCAAAAATGCAGATATTTTGAGGAACAAAACGCTCGGAGGCGCAGCGGTTCTGCTGTTTTTTCTGTTTTCTTGGACGGAGCAAAAACAGAATAGCCTATCTATAAAAGTTAGCCTCAGTACCTTTATTGAACTGTTGTATAATTTCCCATTTGCGATTGTGCAGATGTTCAGAAAATCAGCACTCTTGCTGGTGTGATAAGTCGCATATTATAGGCTCTTGTTATAAATATATAATACGGGAACTCGTTAGGCATAAAGGTTTTTTTTCCTAATTTGATGACATGTAGTCATATGCCTATTCTATTGTGATGGCAGTGGAGAGAGCACTCAAACCCCAAGAGAGCACATCATTACAAATTTATAGAAATGATCATTCTCTGTAAAGCAATGAGACGTGAACATTTTTTTCTAAATGTGCGCTCTTCTGGACTAAAAGCCTAATTGAAGCGGTTTAAAGTAGCCGATCGCAATGGAGTTGATGCGGATCAACGTGTTATTCTTTGAGAAATAAAGATAAATATCAGGTTTCGCCGTTTGAGTATGGCCTCGAATCTCTTAGTCGGAGGATATTAAGGCCCAGGTATTTTATTCCGTGCTCGCTCCCCTCCGTTTTCAAAATAGTCTTTCAAACTCAGTGATCGCGAAAAGACGCGTTCGGCGCGTGCGCGCGCACTAATGTATAGTGTAAGCGCTCAATGGTGTAGTGTAAGCGCTCAATGGTATAGTGTAAGCGCTCAATGGTGTAGTGTAAGCGCTCAGTGGTGTAGTGTAAGCGCTCAATGGTGTAGTGTAAGCGCTCAATGGTGTAGTGTAAGCGCTCAATGGTGTAGTGTAAGCGCTCAATGGTGTAGTGTTAGCGCTCAATGGTGTAGTGTTAGCGCTCAATGGTGTAGTGTTAGCGCTCAATGGTGTAGTGTAAGCGCTCAATGGTGTAGTGTTAGCGCTCAATGGTGTAGTGTTAGCGCTCAATGGTGTAGTGTTAGCGCTCAATGGTGTAGTGTAAGCGCTCAATGGTGTAGTGTAAGCGCTCAATGGTGTAGTGTTAGCGCTCAATGGCGTAGTGTAAGCGCTCAATGGCGTAGTGTTAGCGCTCAATGGCGTAGTGTAAGCGCTCAATGGCGTAGTGTAAGCGCTCAATGGCGTAGTGTAAGCGCTCAATGGCGTAGTGTAAGCGCTCAATGGTGTAGTGTAAGCGCTCAATGGCGTAGTGTAAGCGCTCAATGGTGTATGTAGTGTTAGCGCTTAATGGTGTAGTGTTAGCGGTGTAGTGTTAGCGCTCAATGGTGTATGTAGTGTAAGCGCTCATTGGTGTAGTGTAAGCGCTCAATGGTGTAGTGTTAGCGCTCAATGGTGTAGTGTAAGCGCTCAATGGTGTAGTGTAAGCGCTCAATGGTGTAGTGTTAGCGCTCAATGGTGTAGTGTTAGCGCTCAATGGTGTAGTGTAAGCGCTCAATGGTGTAGTGTAAGCGCTCAATGGTGTAGTGTAAGCGCTCAATGGTGTAGTGTAAGTGTAGCGGTGTGTTATCTGCGTTGTGTTAATTACTAAGAATCACTCTGGGATACTGTAATTCGTCCCTTCAATCCTCTTTTATTTTATCTGAAGAAACAAACAACAGATTATGAGGACTTGTGCAGCATTTAAAGCAGTGCGCGCAGCAATGCACGAGGCGCGCACACACACACTGTGAATACTCATGCAGACTGGGAAATAAACTTTTACAAAAACACATTTTAAAAACATACACAATAATTAATGTACCTGAAGAAACAAACAACAGATTATGAGGACTTGTGCAGCATTTAAAGCAGTGCGCGCAGCAATGCACGAGGCGCGCACACACACTGTAAACGATAAAGGATAAAATTAATGCAAAGAAAACCACTTAAAGAAATAAAATAATTAACAAAACATACATGTGTCCATTACAGAGGGACTTAAAGTCACAATTACACAAGTATAACATATGAAACAATCATTTACAAGAAATGCGGCCTTATTAAATCAGCACATTAACTTGCGTGACCTACCACTGTGAATACTCATGCAGACTGGGAAGAAAAAAAAATGCGTCACCCCCCCAAATCAGCATGGCGGACGGAAAGAATAAAGAAGGCCCAAATATGGTCATGACAAGTGGAATCACAAAATAGATATTCTTAAAGCACACCTGCTACATAAGCGCTCAATGGTGTAGTGTTAGCGCTCAATGGTATAGTGTAAGCGCTCAATGGTGTAGTGTTAGCGCTCAATGGTGTAGTGTAAGCGCTCAATGGTGTAGTGTAAGCGCTCAATGGTATAGTGTAAGCGCTCAATGGTATAGTGTAAGCGCTCAATGGTGTAGTGTAAGCGCTCAATGGTGTAGTGTTAGCGCTCAATGGTGTAGTGTAAGCGCTCAATGGTGTAGTGTAAGCGCTCAATGGTATAGTGTAAGCGCTCAATGGTATAGTGTAAGCGCTCAATGGTGTATGTAGTGTTAGCGCTTAATGGTGTAGTGTTAGCGCTCAATGGTGTAGTGTAAGCGCTCAATGGTGTAGTGTTAGCGCTCAATGGTGTAGTGTAAGCGCTCAATGGTGTAGTGTTAGCGCTCAATGGTGTAGTGTAAGCGCTCAATGGTATAGTGTAAGCGCTCAATGGTGTAGTGTAAGCGCTCAATGGTGTAGTGTAAGCGCTCAATGGTGTAGTGTAAGCGCTCAATGGTGTAGTGTAAGCGCTCAATGGTGTAGTGTAAGCGCTCAATGGTGTAGTGTAAGCGCTCAATGGTGTAGTGTAAGCGCTCAATGGTATAGTGTAAGCGCTCAATGGTGTAGTGTAAGCGCTCAATGGTGTAGTGTAAGCGCTCAATGGTGTAGTGTAAGCGCTCAGTGGTGTAGTGTAAGCGCTCAATGGTGTAGTGTAAGCGCTCAATGGTGTAGTGTTAGCGCTCAATGGTGTAGTGTTAGCGCTCAATGGTGTAGTGTTAGCGCTCAATGGTGTAGTGTAAGCGCTCAATGGTGTAGTGTAAGCGCTCAATGGTGTAGTGTAAGCGCTCAGTGGTGTAGTGTAAGCGCTCAATGGTGTAGTGTTAGCGCTCAATGGTGTAGTGTTAGCGCTCAGTGGTGTAGTGTAAGCGCTCAATGGTGTAGTGTAAGCGCTCAATGGTGTAGTGTAAGCGCTCAATGGTGTAGTGTAAGCGCTCAGTGGTGTAGTGTAAGCGCTCAATGGTGTAGTGTAAGCGCTCAATGGTGTAGTGTTAGCGCTCAATGGTGTAGTGTTAGCGCTCAATGGTGTAGTGTAAGCGCTCAGTGGTGTAGTGTAAGCGCTCAGTGGTGTAGTGTAAGCGCTCAATGGTGTAGTGTAAGCCCTCAATGGTGTAGTGTAAGCGCTCAATGGTGTAGTGTTAGCGCTCAATGGTGTAGTGTAAGCGCTCAATGGTGTAGTGTAAGCGCTCAATGGTGTAGTGTTAGCGCTCAATGGTGTAGTGATAGCGCTCAAGTCACTATACTTTGGGCTGATTATAAACCTCGCTCGCACATGGCCAGACAGTGGAAATACGGCTAATAATTCCTGGATATCTGGCATACAAGTTAGCCTCATTGATCTGAGCTTATACTATCTTGAATTCGATCGAGGCCTAGCTACTAAAAAACATAATTGCTGGATTATTTTGACTATAATAAATAAGATGAAACATAGCCTATAGCCTAGGCTACTGTTTATCACATATTAGATTAGCCTTGGGGCAAATTTACCAAGGACATTTGTTTAGAAACCATTTACATTCACAAAAAGTAACACCTGTTTGGGTCAAAAGTGAGAGATTTTATGTCACTTTGGAAAAAGAGGGACTCTGAGAAAATTTTCGCGTAGTAGGCGTGAAAAAAGCAGGGAAATATTTAAAACATATTAAAAATTATCGGGTTGAATGATATAGGCTATGGAAAGGAGTGCCATGTCTTTTTGGTACATGATAAAGTATCTGCATTCAGGAAAAAGTTGGACCTGTGTTGGGCTCGCGTGGAACAGGGCTCAGTGGAAAAGTTTCCAACCTTGGAGAATGTTTTGGAGAAGGCCATTTGAAGGGGTTGCGCAAGCAGTTTCGGGATTATTTTTGAGAGGACACCATGGCGAATCAATGGGTTATAAATCCATTCAGTTTCCCAGCAGAGCTCCGTGATGGATTAAGCATCCAAGAGGAGGAGGCCCTACTTGACCTGAGCTCTAATGCAACAGAAGATGCGTGAAGTGTCGCTTGCACACTTTTGGCTGTCTGTGGAGACATATATATGGACAAGTGTATAGGTCAGTAGAATAGAGCCTCAACTGCAGAATATATTTATTGTTAACATCAGACATTTTTTCTTTTTGTAACAAATCACAAGTTCTCAATCACTGGATTCTATTGCTTTTATAGTTAAATGGAAATTGCAAAACCATTAACTTTGTTTTAGCCTAATCAAGCAAAAATAATGACCCTGTGACATCTGTATAGATCAGCTGTTTTGGGCAATGGCATGTGGGATCAGGTGAGGGTGGACCACGGAAAGGAGTTCTACCTCACCTTGTTCATGCAAGAGATGCTCTCTGGTCACCGGCACAACCAAGAGAGGAGACCATATCTTCAAACACCATCAACCTCAGTATTATACTCTGATCATTCCCGCAGTTTGTCGCCATATAAACACCATATGTACACCTTGTTTTTGTGCAAACTTTGAAAGCCTTAATATCAAACCTTTGTCATTCACAGAACCATACCGTTGAACGTATGTGGCCCGAAATTAACAACAGGGTTAACTACCCTCTCAAAGACGTCCTAGTGCAGATGGTGGACCAAGAAATTCTGGACATGAATGATGACGTTGTGAAATATTGCGTCTCCAACTTGACCTGCCAGACAAGTCAAATAGGTGTAAGCCGTGTCATACAGGCTTGGAATGGACACAGGATCGCTGGTACAGAAAGCAATAATTGTCTTTGTCTTACATTGCCTTTTTTGTAAATGATCCAGGTGTTTAAAATGCTCTGAGGGAACACTGACTCACCAAATCTGCATCATAGCTATATAATTATAGTCTCTTAGATTGCCCCACCCCCTTTGTTTTTCAAAGCCCAGCCCAAAAGCACTCCCTCACACACAGCAAACTGCCTCTTTATTGTCACACATTTAATAATTAACTGGCAATACCATTAATATAACTTTCTCCATAGTAAAATAAAATATATTGAGCCTATCATCAGACAATTCTATTTGTTAATCCCATTTTATGTGCAATGTCAAAGGATTTGACTAAACCTATAAATGTCAACACCCACAACCCAACTAGAACCCTTACTGCATGTGTAGCTATAGTACTGTTAAATCAACGAGGGACTGCTTACAGGTGAAGTTTCCACTTTGCCCACATGTTATTTCAGGCAGAGGCGTACCAAATCGCCTGGCTGAGGGTGGATGCAGAGCCAAGATTGATGAAGTGTTTCTGCCAAATGCCTCTGTTGCAGCAGATATGTATCATCAAGAAGTTGGGTCAACTCTGACCAGGTTGTCCATGTTTTGCAGTGATCCCATCACATCAGTAGAGGACAGAGCCAGTGTGGAACAGCACTTCACAGAACAGTGGCCTGACATTTCTGTTCTTTTTGATGAGGCAGTGAACTACAATGGCACACCTTTCAAAAATGCTTTGATGTGTCTAATAAACACAACAAAAAGATTTGCCTAAAATTTGTGTTCATGTTTTATTGATTATCTGATGTTTGAACGATTTACTTCATCAAAATAAATGCATGTAATAAGTTAAAATTTCTGTAAGTGTTTCCATGCATATTGGAAACGTAATTTCAATACCATCTTGAAAGCTATTATTTTTATATATTTGATATGGTCTATTGGTGAAGTAGCTTTTTTAATATAGAACTGCTTTTGAAATTATGATTGAAATTATTATACAGATATTTGTTCCTTAGTGTAAAATGGAAAGCATGGTAATTTTATTATATAAGCAAAAAAAATATAAATATGCTGTAACAGTTTTAGAACTAGACAAATCTCTGCATTAATAATATGCTATTAAATGCATTAATAGGCTAATATAAAAATGACTGTAGTCCATGTTTGCTCGGGATTTGAACATGAGTGTCGGCTACTCACTGAGAAATGCCCAAACGTTCGTTTCTCCAGTGTGTGTTCGCTCACATGAGCGAGAAGCGCCCTTCATTCGTTTCATTCCTCAATAGAATAGGACAAAATTATCAGCTTAATTGCACCTAATTTATTTTTGTTTGTTTATTTATTTTGTTATCGCGCTGCTCCCCCGGGGAATAGTCTAGATAGGCCTACAATATGAAATATAGGCTATATATTGTTCTTGTCTCTATTTTTTCTATTTTTCTGGCCTAAAAAAATTGCATTCTGTTTTCCATAGTTGTAGTATTTCAATTTCATCCTTACTGTTAATTGACATTAACCCCACTTACATTTGCACAATATCCATTTGCGCCACCTGGCGGTCATTTCGCGAATGACTTGAAATGCTACTGGTTTATTTTTTCTGTGGCGGTAATAGGGATTCTGATTGACTACCTACTGTAGGTGTTTGCCAATGGTTGTCTTGAAAGGCATCCTCAAAACTGTAGTGAGCAGGAGTATAGGGAAGGCAAAAGTAACCTATATTGCGATTGAATGCAATATAAACTATAAGAAGGGCCTTCTCTCCATTCTGCCTTTTGCCTGATAACCACCGTGACAATTGTCAATGCGTGAACATTTTTACATTTAGGCTATTTCAATAGATTTTTTCAGTCAGTGAAGCCAAATAATTGGGTGACAAATAGCATGCATATAGACTATTAATTTTACAGGCAAACAAATACAGTGTTTGGAAAACTCTTAATTTGAAAAACAATGAATGCATATCCTGCCAATCAGATTTAGCCCCACCCACAGGGGAAAATCGGAATATCAAGTGGTTTTTCTGATTTCCGTGCAAGAACGGGAAAACCAAAAATCAAGTCATAATTTCGTTTTTTCGTTTTTCCAAAAAAACGAAAAAACGAAAAAAGGAGTTGTTTTCTCGTTTTTTCGTTTTCATATATGGAAGCAAAAACAAATGAACGAAGGATACCCGGACCAAAAATAAATACAGATCGCGACTGAATGTAGAGGATGAACTTCGAGTGGCGGTCTCCAAAATTAAACCAAGAATGGAGTTGCTGTGCTCCAAGCATTGTGCCCATCCATCTCATTAGGACGGTGATGTTACTATTTAAATAAAAGTAATGAGTAAATTACTATAAAACAATATTATAGTTGTTTGATTGTTGTGTTCTTTTTTGTTGTAAACATGCTCGTGTTTAGATAGGCCTATTTGTGCGTGTGCGCAGTTGTGCGCAACGGCAATGTGTCCAAATCTCATTAGGTGATGTTAATATTTAATATAAAATAATATAATGGTTGTTTTGACTGTTGTGTTATTTTGTGTTGTAAGTATGCCTATTAGTGCGTGTGCACAGTTTCACGCAATGTTTGTATACTTTAACCACCTCCGAGGATAGTAGGGGTCGCGAGTCACTCGCACCTTTAGGGGGGTCATGGGCTGAAAAGTTTGGGAACCCCTGGTCTAGAACACAAATTAAGATTTTTAGAAGAATATTTCAGCTCTGTAGGTCCACACAATGTAAGTGAAGGGGTGTCAAAATGTTGACACTCCAAAAAGCACATAAAAGCAGCATAAAAGTAATACATACAACTCCAGTGATTTAATCCATGACTTCAAAACTGATATGACAGGTGTGGGTGAGAAACAGATCAATATTTAAGTCAATTTTTGCTAGAAATCCTTCTCTCTGCCCAGTAGGTGGCGATATGCATTAAGAATGTGAATCACCAAAAACACTTGAAGAGGAGAATTAATGGTAAAAAAAAAAAAAGGAATTAAATATTGATCTGTTTCTCACAACATCTATCATTTCCCTTCTGAAGACATTGATTAAAACACTGAGGCACATGGATTAGGCTACTTTTATTCTGATTAAAAAGGTGATTTTTGGAGCAAAAATATTCTTTTTTAATAGTTCAGAGATATTCTTCTAAAAATCTTAATTTGTGTTCTGCAGAAGAAAGAAAGGCATACACATACATGATGGCATGAGGGTGAGTAAATGATGAGAGAATTTTCATTTTTGGGTGAATTTATTCCTTTTTAACCGTGATGCATCCCCTGTACCAAACAACATTTCCCACGCCTGCTCTACATCCTCTATTGTGCAGGATATGACGTGCCAAGTGATCCTGCTTATTTTGCATATTTTGCATTCTTTGCATTGTTATAACATGTTTTATGCACAACAATAACGCTCTGTCTGCATTAAGGGAATTTAGACCCTACACATAAACTGATTTTAATGTAATTGTTTCATATATTACGATTTAAAATTTAAAAAAAATAAGTACTCAATGCTCACTACTTATGAGTACTTTTAAACTAGCTACTCTTTTACTTTCACTTGAGTTTTGTTCAGTGCTAATATCTGCTTCTTGACTGTGAAGTTTTT